>WKFP01014002.1:0-57720 GCA_011057875.1 Pterocles orientalis | reverse complement strand
TTCCAACACCTGCACAATGAGGAGGAAAGGATCAAAAGCCATTTTACCTCACATAACCTATATAACACTGAAATAAGTAACCAGGAAGCCACTGAGTCTGCATAAAGGGGAAGATATACACTACATAAAATTACATGTGACAGAGAATTTTCTGGATTTACTGATGTATGAAAATATACGTAGATCTTGCCTCTGCAGGTTGTGCAGTATGGCGCATTTTGTCCCTTATTAGATGCCTAGCAAGATAATGGACTGACTGAGTAGAAGTGTCTGTAGCTAGAAAACCATACTGTCAGCAAATCATAATTTTATCAATGTTACCTACATCATTCAGTGATTATGACATTTATATATACAATTTACAATTCTTCAGTCAAATCTATACATATGGTTTCTCTGTTGTGTCCCATTTTGCTTATGTAAGTAAGATTTTACTTGTAACCTAGGAGACATCTTGGACTACTTTCCTGTACATTTAAAATTGTGACTACATCTTACTTTGTTTTCATCTTGGTAGTTCACTCCTACTGAAGTATCTGCCTCTGCAGACCTTTTCTTCTTGACATGATTTTAATATCCATTCACTTACAGCTGTTTGAAGCAGTAGTCTGTGTATGTTGTTATGCCCATGGCTCCCTCATTCTTTGAATTGTGCCAAAGGGCCATTGTGACATTGCCATGCGTGGTGAGCTACTTAGGTGTTCTGTGCAATGAGTGAACAGCACAGACCGGTAGGTAAGACTACAAGAGAGGAAAAAGCACAGTTTTCCTCAGTGCCTCATGTAAGTAAATCAGTGGTCTGGCCTAACTACGAAAACGACAGATTTTTCTAAATCCTCCTACTTGACTTAATTGCTTTTGACAGCAAAAGCTTGTCATAGACTGGTATCACTTCCATAGTGCTTGAATCAGCCTTTCAGAAGATCAGCCTAGAATAGCTGAAAATGAGCTGACTGGGTTTTGAAAACACGTATGTAGTAATATTGTCAAAATCGTTGTTCTTGACTATATGATAACTTTGGGATCTGCTGGTACCTGCTCTCCATAACCATTAGCAGAGTCTCAGGATTTAGGCCTTTCTCTCCTCTAACTTGGACCGATTTTATGTCTTTGTAATTCCACATATTTCAACACAGTTAAATGAAGCAGAGGCTAAATTTGTCTGTGTATCATGCTTGTATTCGTTATATTTTGAGTTCTAGGCATTGTAAGCTTCATAATGATCTCACAACAGCAAAAGATTACTATGACATTGAATTGTGTTCTTAATAACATCATGAAGTGCAAAATGGCTAAATTGTCTTTAAATTATAAACAGCGTGTGTTTTTAGTAAATTTTGTGTAAGCTGTTGTAACAGAACAGCATCCACAAATAGTTTTACTTGCTTTATATCCTTCCTGTTGACATGCTTCATAATATATTATAATAATTAGTTTAGCATAGGAATAGAAACCCAGAAGGACATAGAAAACCTTAGTGGAAGAAAGAAGCTGAAGCTTGTTGACAGGAAGTTTTCAGTACAGTGTGGTCTTTTGATTTGTCGCTTAACTATTAAATTACCAGCTCCGTTCATAGTTCTGTGATAGTACACTGAATCTGACTTTTCATGTACCAGAAAATTATCTTTCATCTCATAAAACTGAATCCTGTCTACAGCAATAAACAAAGGAAAGAGGAGTAAAGCTCACAATTCCAGTACTGAATTAGATGGAACTATACTGTCTCTTTGAAGAGTATGAAAATGTGTCAAAACGTGTAATGGAATTTCCTAATAAGCAGGTGTGCATCATAAAATATTGGCATGAGATTTACATCTGTGATATAAGGAATCAGAAAGATGTCTCTTAAAGTTATCATCTCAAAAATTTCTGGGGATAGTGTGGTTTTCTTATAAAGATCGATCAACATATGTTCGTAGCTAAGTGAGCATACGATCCTGCACTGGGACAGGGCTTGCAGGGGCTCTTGCAACTTTGAATCAATTTAGTAATATTGAATTTTCTGCAAGATGAAACGAGGGAGTAAATTTTGAGATATCCTGGAAAAGGAATTGCTGGTGGCTTTGAGAAGCATGTTTTTATGCAGTTAGCTTTCATTGTAGTAAGAGGTAGAACAAACAAATCCACACTGCAAGATAAAAAATGTTTACTTATTTTGTGATACTTTAAGCAGCTGCCAAATTATAGGTGAAGTGATTAAGAAATGGAAAGAACACTTTTGTGGAAACTGTGTCAAGAGTGGGTTTGGATTACAAAAAGTCCAGCTGGAAAAAGCAAAATCTTTCCTGCTATGAATTAATCACCCAGCTAGGTTACTTCTGCTGTAATTAGTTCTGCATTAGTGGAACTCAGAACCTCAATAAATCAAAGAGGTGAGAATTACGCCCTATTTGACTCTGCTTCCTGGCTTCCTTCAGCTCAGATTTCTAGAGCAAAAAAAGGCATCTAATTGATTTTTTCCTTCACCTGTAAAATTCACAACATGTCACTCAGATGAACATCTGTTTTGTTTGCTCTCTGGAGATAACACAAAGATGTGTGTAATCCTTATCAGCAATTCTTTCAGCTTTTCTGATGCTGTCTCTGTCTGTTTTCTACAGCTTATTTTGTCGGAGTGTGCAGAAAGATCTCTGTCAGGATTTACCATAATGTTAGCCATTACCTGTTGCCTTTGTTCAATAGCCAGGAAGTGAGATAAACTTTCTCGTCTTGGTGTAATTTGCATAAACTTTTGAGAAGACAGGGGGATATACCACAGAATATTATTAACAAGTTTTTTTCCCCCTGCAACAACATTAACTGTGGTACTTAGTCTTATTTACTCCTCTCTTTTATATTACCTGGTCTGATTATCTTGTCAGCTTGATGATGTGGGTTCTGCAAACCAAAGAAGCTTTCCTGTTCTACTGAAAATTGAGTGTATAGTTGAAAGCTTTATGTGAAACACGGCAATAGCTGTTTCCCATTTTTCATTATTCTGACTTAAGTTTATGTATCTTTATTAAATGCATCGTGCTTTACTATCTGTAAGTGTAAAAGTCATAAATCTCACACATATTACTGTTTGTGTATTCTGTAAAATAAGTATGTCTAGACCTGCATTTGCAGCATTACTGCAAGACGTGTCAATTCTACCACCTAGTAACTATCATAACAAGTAATTAAAAGAAGATATATGGTCAATTTAGCTGTTGTATTAGCAGTGTCCTACTAGAGGAGTGGGGGAGGAAATCTTTATCAGAGAATGAAGCTGTCAGGATAAGATTTTTTGTGTAGCAATGTATTAATTTCTATTGTCTTTTTATATAAGAAGTTTCTGAAATATCCACAGAAATGTTTGGTAATCATTGAGAGAAAGAATCTCTTTGGCTGCCTAAATACAGTCTGTGGAACACCATTAGTGTAGCTCCTCATCTCTGAAAGCTTGTTTGGTGTTTGTTAATTAATGGAAATTTCCTTAATACTGACAATGTGATGAGTGTGAGAGTTCAAATAAATGGTACTCGATATCCAGACACCTGTACCTTTGTAAACTGTGTTTGGAAAAGATGCATAACTATCAAAGGACCTACCTGACCATGTGTTGATGGGATTATGCAGATATGTCTCTGCTTGTTGCTGAGAGGTTCACAAGGCTCTCATGAGACTACAGTATAAAGAAAACCATTGTTGCGCCAGCACAAAAAAATCAAAGAATAGTCCAATAGCAATCACAACAAGGAGCAGCAGCTATCATTAGCAGAGCAAGCAAAGAGGGCAATTCTAAGCCTTGTTACTGAACAGAGACTGAAGGAAGAGTAAAAATAACAGTTTCCAGGGAATATGGGCATACTGGTGTGGGTAGGAAGTAGCTCCTGCCAGGATTTGTCACCAATTACTTTTCCCCATGCTGTAATGGGGAACCCTATTGCTCTATTTTGTTATTCAGCACTGTGGTACTGCTCTTCCCTAGTGTCCTCAGAAAGGGCTTAGAAGAATAAACCCCTTCTGTAATGGCTGTGTATATGATCTGTTAAAGAAGCTGTCAGGCTCTTGGTATGATTTCTACATGGGCAGTGTTTGAGAGAAGTTGCTAAATACATTCTCATTCAGTCATTCATCACCAATTTCAGAAAAAAAAGAGAAGATAAGAAGCAGCTATTCTGACCACATACATCAGAGATGTTGTACATTTGATGACAGCAGCAGCAAGATTTCTAATCCTACTTGTCTTAAATGCCAAATACCACGATACAGCCGAGTAAGCACGTTCAATTCATACTATCAATTAATCAGTTTTTAAAATCATCTGGGTATTTCCTGGAGTTTATAATCTTTGATATGAATAACTCAAGCACATATACTTCAAAGTTGCACCCTGAAAGTGTTCTAGTAGTTCAAACAATATAAACACCAAAGGGGATCAGGGAAAATTCATTTTTAAAATGTATCTGAACATTTCCAGAATATGCTTTTCAATATTTCCTTATCTTTAGTAATAGTACATTTCTTCAAAACAATGGAATCAAATATAACTGGGTGATGTTCTGTTTGTTTACTTGGTAGGCTAGCCAGATTGGCTTATCATCCTTATTTTGTAATAATTTATATATTAGTATATGGGAAAAAAAATAGGGATTGAACAAATAGTTTCATGCAACATATGTTCAAACAATGTTTGCTGGTGCAGGTGGCAGTGTCCAGGAGTTCCAGGTACTGGCCCCTTTCGCCCAATGGAATGGTAAGATATTGTTAAGCTTGTTGGAATTGTAAGATATTGTTAAGCTTGTTGGTTACCTGCTAAACAATAATGAAAACTTCCCACATAGTGTAGAATTAAGAACAGAAACTCGAGGCCTTCGTGAGCCCATATAGCTCCCTGGTGACAAGAGAAGCAGAAGAATGAAGTAAAACAAATAAAGAGAAAGAAACAGAGCCTGTAATTGTTTGTAAGAGACAAAACTTTACAAAAAAATTCTAAAATATTTTGTATTTTGGTATATGTATGTTCTTCAAGTTTGTGCATTGGCTAAGTGTAAGTGGTACAAATATACAAAAGTTGTATGTAATAATTTAAAATTATAGTTGGATTCCAGAAATTGTGTGTTCCTGCACTTTTCCTCCCAATGAAAGCCTCTTTGAAGCCAGATCAGTACTCTGGGCTTCAGGCTGAGGTCTGTACCAGATACTGCTTGAGGACTCCTTGGGATGCTGTTGTTGGCACAGACATCACAAGTGGTGAAAGATGTTTACTTAAATACCCATCAAATTTGTGTACATCTCATTCTTAATCCATGCCTTTGATAATACAAAAAACTGATCCACAGCAAGAACATCAGAACATGGAAATTTGTTCTAGAGTCCCCTCCAGGGACGCAAGCTATCTGAACTCCAGGAGGCTGGACTGAGATGGAAAATTTTCTGCAAGTTTCTGTAGTTTTAGGCCACTAATCATATGTGGTGGAGAGTAAGGTATTATATGTGGTTTCATGGCTCAGATAACAGGATACTTTTCCTTTGTCATAAACAGGAGATACGCTTTTTCTCTGCTGTATTTACTCTGTCCCTAATGCTTGTTCTACTTTCTGTGTTACTGTCAAAACTACTATAATGCAATATTTTAGGAGAGCAGGTTATTCACTCATCTGGGATATGGAAATCCTGTTAATTTTAGAAGGTATGTTTAATAAAATTGCATCACTGGCAGAGACCTTTTATTTATATTATACTGTGTTTGTTAGACACAGGAAATCTCTGCATTAGGTTCCAAGCCAGAAATTGATTTCCAAAGGAGCTGGGTGCCTAGGTTGCTTAGATATTTTTAAAATCCCACTAGGCCTCTGCAGCTCTGTGGCGCCTAAGTACCCTTGAAAATCTGGCTCAAGAGTTATTACAGTAACACAAAGGAATAATAACTTATGTTTTTCATGCCAGAAGGATTTTACTGGCACTGAGATCTTGATATTGCACTCAGGGAAATTATATTTACATGTTTGAGAGCACTGAATTAATTACAACATAAAATAAGACTTTGTTTAACATATGTAAAGAATCTTTTCATTATTCCTTGTAGGGCTTGAGATAAAGTATAGCATTTTACCAAGCCTGGGAAGGCTGTAAACAAGGAGATGGCCAGTGTTCAATGGTTGATTAGTAGTCTGGAAAACAGTCATGGAGCAACCAAAACAGATTGCTCAGCCTTAATGCCAGACCCATCACTATTAATTTTTTTCCTTCCTTGCTTCTATTCTTTTGCTTAAGCCTCTTAAAGACTGCTTGTCCATTTTCCAGCTCCTATGAAAATATCTTGCATAATTTCAAAATAACCTTGAAATGGTTTATTTTGACAATTTTAGTGTTATGAATCAGAAAGAGGAATAGATATTTTGGATTCTGGGTTATCCTTAGGCAAGGGAAGAAATGAATGGAGTCTAGTCTTTGTACTGAACTATGTATATATTTTCTTCATGGCCTCAGGAAGACCCCAGAGCTGAAAGCTCTATATTAATTTTTAATGGTTAGTTTCTATTCTGATGAAAACTGTTTCTTTATATCTCTAATAATACAGCTGAAGAAGCAAGAGCTATGCAGCTGGGAAAATGTCAGCAATACTTTTATGATTTAGTTTTAAACTTATTGCCATAATTACAGGAAACGTTTTGACTCTTTTTTTCTGTAACTCAGGTTGTATACCCATCTGTGATAAAATTAATATAAAATTGGTAGATCTGAGTTAGACAGGATTTTCCCACTTTGCTTCCTCTCCTGAACATGAGCAGTGAGAATTGCAAGATATAACATTCTGATGCATTCTGAAGGACTGGCAAAATCCAAATTCTCTGCTATACTAAAAATAAAAATCCAGCTTGATGCAAATGGGGATATTTACTGCTGAAGTAAGATTTGTGCTGAAACAGATGCACATGCTGTAAACCTGGGTGTTCACGCTCACTTTGCTCTGATGTAAATTCAGGGTGATACCTAACTAGATCCAACGCAATGTCTACTACAAATTTTAGCATAGTTCTCTGATGACCAATACCCCATGCTCTAGGAGAAGATGGTACGTAGCCTCCATTATTTCCTCTGTAGTTGTTTGGAGGTCACTGCATGCTTAAAAGCAGGAGGGTAGTTTTTCCCTACTGTACCTGCCCCAGATAGCAGTACATTCCAGGGCAAAGAGTAGAAAGCAATGTTGGCAATGCATGCCAAAGTTGTATTTAAGCACATTTCTAACACTTTGTCTTTCATTACCTTAGTATCAAAAAGGATTTCTTTTATTGTAAATTTAATTTCAAAAGCTTATTTTTTCTTTGCTCTCTTAAAAAACCCTCTTTTTAAAATGAAATTAATTACACAGAAGTACCAAGTGTACAGGCTATTCTACAAGATATTTGTATACTGTTATTTAGTTGTATTCTAAGACATAGGATGATTTTTTTAATACATTGAAAATTAATGTGCTCTGCAATTTGTAAAAGTGAGATTTGGAAAAGATTTGAAAGCAGAAACTGACAGAATGGAGCCATTAAACCAGCTGAAGAACTGGTTGCTATTTTGCTAGGATCAATATTATTTGAATAAAGTCTTTATAGGTAATGGCTGTTTTAAGGAATGAAAGCATATTTGCCTGTGTGGAGTAGTTCTGTGCAAGAAGTCCCAGCTGGCAGAAACCAAGTGATGTTTCTGCTTGTGTAGCACCTGTTTTTGATTTCAGAGGGGAAACAGAAGAAAATTACTTCAATGGGTGGTGACATTAAATACATCTGCTGCCTGGCAGAAAGCATGTTATCTCACTTTTACCCAAGTGAAAACACTTCTACCTTACATCATGGATAGGATCAGAGCTCCAGCTGTATTCTCCCAGAGGAAGAGACAGAGAGAGATGTATTCCCCAAACCCATCCTGCAGTTATGAAATAAAATTTAATGAGTTTGTAGTTTTTATTATGCAGAGGAAGATGGGTATGACCAGAAGGACATTTTTGATGGAGCTGGGAAGAAGAAAAGGTTTCAGAATAGAAAGTGAGCTAAGGTAAGAAAACGTCTACGTGTGTAGAAATCACAGGTAGTAATGGTGCTGATTTAATAAATGCAGTCATACAAGTCACTGGTTGAAGTGTTAGCCTATGTATTTGGCTGATATACTTGTCTGTTCTTGCCAGAAAGATGCTTCAGGATTTCAGTGGGTGTTCCTAAAATGTGGTTCATTTCTGTTGTGTTCTGGGCAGAGAGCAGGCAGAACACAAACATTAGCAGAATTTCAAATATTTACTTCTAAAGTTTGTGGTTCTGATTTATCTTAAGTCTGTCAATTGTAATGTGCTTGCATTTTTTCCGTGTGCTGCTTCTCATATGGAAAATAAAAAATGTAAGGTGTGAACTTGCAAATGTTTTTCATGGGATGTGTTTCTGTGCATTTGTATAGTTTCATGGATTCAATGACCTAAGTCAAGCATTGTTTATTTCCCCCTTGAAGTCAGGTTAAGATTAATCTAAACTTAATAGCTAATTCTGAAATTAAAAAAAGTTAAATATACAGGAATGGCAAATGTGCTTGGGGACATTTCTCTAGAACACGTCTGGTATTTCAATATTTAATCTTCCTGTGAGTAAGACACAGATGTGTCTTGAAGATACTGGCTTACACTTTGTTACAATCTGGAAGAGCATGGGAGAAAAAGCCTAGAAATAAAACATTATAGAATTTCAGGGTGAAAATATATTCCAGCTGCAGAACTGTGTGATGGTGTTTCAATAAGGCAACTCATTTTGAAGGAAGCCTTCCTCCAAATAGTGCTTCTCATGAGTGCCAGTTATATAATTATGCAGCTTTCTAAAAGCTACATTCTGATGTAAGTTTTCTGAAAAGCTGGAAGAAACCCAAGTATTAACCACTTTCCTGTATCTGTATGCAGGTAGTGTACACCTGGGTTCTCCCTATAGAAACTCATTTCCACAGATCCCGTCAGCTTTGAAAGCCTGAGGAAGAAGGGAGCATGAAATAATTTGTAAAGCAAGATTCAAGCAGGTATTGAACAGAAGTAGGCAATTAGCGTCTGATACAGAACTAATTGAATTCTCAGGGAAATCTTGCATTAACAGTCCACTGAGCACTGAGTAGAGGCTTTATCTGGGCTACTTTGACACACAGTATTATTTATTGCCAATATTTATTGCCAATGTGTCAGACTTTCTGCAAGTTGTATGCAAGGCAGGTGTTATGTTTAATTTCAGTTTAGCTGCAACTGGATTAAACAGAACTATTTAACTGTTGATTTTTGGTTTTGAAAATGCCAGAAAAAACGCTAAATTTGTTATGTTCTGTACTAAGAAAAAAGCACAGCTGTACAGGTACCAGAGGAAACTGGTGCACAGCAGCTAAACTGCTGCTGCGAGCATAGTGATGGCAAAGTTCCCAGATCTGCAGCTTGGTACAAGTACATTGCATACAAATATTTTATATAAAGTGAAATAAACCACAGGAAGCAGAAGTTCTATGTTTTTAACTGATATATATTTTTTTAACTCAAGTAAAGATGTGACAGTTTAATTAAAGCAGAACCTAGCAGGGTTAAATAGTAATAAAACCTATAGTATTTCCTGGAGATTCACCTAACCTAGATTTGTAATCTTTTAGATTAAAATTAATTGGGATGTATTTTTTTAATAGACTCTGCTGTACAAGTTGCACATTATGGAGAGAAAAAAATTGTGCTATACTGGCAGTTTTCGTATTTCTGAAGTATAGTACATTCACTACTTTCCTCATATTTCTAAAATAGAGTGCGTTTAATGCATTGGAGACTTATGTGATAACAGTCTTCTGTGGGGTGAAGCCAGTATTTGTCACTGCAATTTGGCAATTTGATGAAATTGGTGGTTATTGGTATGAATCAGGGTCACAGGCACAGGTCAAAGGGGTTTGTTGGTCTTCTAGAAGGTAGTTTGCTTTGAAAGGTTGTGCAGTCTGCCTTAACAGTTAGCACACGTAATTTTTAAAGTCCATACTAACCAGCTATCTCTACCAGTAGTGCCCTCTCTGCTTGGACAGGTTGACGGCTTTCATTCTCCAGGTGTTACTGAAGGAAAGCAAAGCAATCTGTCAGGTCTGTTTGAAGTTTACTGTATACGCACAAGTGTGGGCTAGCTGGAGTTTATGGAGGCTTGCAAGTGGAGGTGGCTGCCATCAGGACAACTTATGTTCCAATTTGAGGCTTATTTCTGTAAAAACTAAGTCAAATAATGATATTGTCTCTCTGTACCTTTTCCCCAAGAAGTTTAGGAATCCCTTGACTGATATAAGTTAATTTTGGCATAAATTTCAGAGATAGTGAAGTCCTACAAGTTTCATGAAAATGACGATTCCTCCTTTATCTATTGTCGTCTTTGTGGGTGACAGCACTCTCCTGGGGTGTGTGTGGAGGAGGAACCCTAGGAATCACTCAAAATTTCCTACCAAGTTAGTAGTTTTCAGAACCTGCTGAGGAATATCAGCAGGCCAGATAGAAATTCACAGATCATGCTAAATACGTATGTCAATTTTCCTTGAAACACAACTTTGTCCTTGTCTGCTGTTTTCCTGTGGAAGGTGCAGAGCTGTGTCTTTTTAATCATGAACTACCCTGAGATTCTTTCCAATGTTATTCTAATGCATCAACCCAGATACAGTGTAGTAACCTTTGTGCTACTGTATTTTTAAACAACTAGCATCATATAATCTATTGAACAATAACTCAATCTGTAAAATTTACATTCAGTAAACTAAGGTATTGGTCTTGTAAGAGCCTGGCCTCTTAGTAGCAAGGAAGCAGTCCTTAGATGGAGTGCATAATTCGTAAGATATAGGTCACGACCATTGGACAATGCTGTATGTAAAGACCTTATAGTACAGAAAAGTTAAATTTACAAAAATATATTCCTAGCTGTAAATCTTTAAAGAATTATTGTTAACAGACTCTAATACTGTAAAACTTTCATTCACCGATCGGAAACATTGGGAAGGGGCTGTCAGGTATCGTAAAGCGGACTTTTCATTATGGCAGTGCTCATGCAAGCCAAAAATTTTCAGAGTTGTGAAAAAAATAGTAACAGGCTAGCGTTTTAGGGAAGGTGAATAATGTTGAAAGAAAGAAAATGCTGCACTTATAGTATCTGTCAGGCTAAAGTCTTTCCTCAAAGCAGTTTCAGTGACTACAATAGATATATTGTGATACAAAAGCACAACTGCTTCCCACATCCTAACGTACAATATATACTACAGTTTTCAGGAAGTGCACGGTAAGTAAATATGGAAATAGCAGCTCTGTATCTGTGTGCAGTTGCATTCAGGAAAAAAAGAAAACTTTTCGTGTACTTCTTGACAGTCACTCTGTCACTCATATTGTGGCCGAGAACAACTCTTACCCAGAGGTTCTGGACTGGCTGAGAGCACAGGCTGTGGGCGACTGCTCCAGGTTTGAACTACTGGATATCTCCTGGTTCATAGCCTGCATGGAAGCGGGAAGACCAATTGATTCAGAAATGAAGTATCGTCTCATGGTAAGACAGATCTTTCAGTGAGAATACAGTGACATTCAAAATGAATGTTTGTGTTTGATTATTATTCTTTTTAGCTAAAAACATATATACCTGTGTTGTGGTGTAACTTTTGAATTTAAAAACTTTTTTCCCTAAAGTTTACATGAGTAATTCACACATTTTTAATAGATTAAAAAGACCTTTTTCACCTTCTATATCAGTGTCTGGTAATGCTAAGTTACTGTGCCATCACGTTACAAATTCATAATAATTCCTGTAACAAAAAGGTGCTGTTGAAGGGGAAATATCCATCAATGAAGCACTTGCTGTTGTGGTACTTGTGGTATTTCCACAAATACTTCAACGTCATGATAAATGTCCCACCGAGAGCAGTGCGTTTTAGTGGGCTCCTGATAGAATATTTTACTTCTTTAAAACAATACAAAAATATTAAAACTGTTGCTGTTTGGAAGCTACTGGCTAACCACTGGGCCCTCGAAGGACCTGTGAAATGAAGGCTGCTGCAATCTGCGGACATGCTTCTACAAACTTGGTACCATCAAGTAAAACTCTGCTAAGAAAAAAAAGATTTTTAATGTATTGTATTGTCTCTCAGTGGGAGCTGTAAGAGAATATTGTGAATGGCAGGATGATTATTTGATGAATGGTGTTTGACCTTGAAGCAATGGATGATGACATATTTTTCTCTGATCTATATTTGACAAAATTATGTGCTAATTTCTCAAATTGGAGCATAGTGTGAAACGGTGATATTCAATACCCCCAGTACAGACTGAAAGCAGGGAGGCTGTGTGCACACAGTGCAGCGTATGCTGCTGGGCCATGAAATAGACACTGCGCTGCGGCACGTGAGCCTGCTGGTCCCTTGTTCTGCGCACGCTCAGGCCTCATGGTAATGGATTTAATGTGGACTGGTGAAGAAATTAATTCATCCCTCAAGAGAATTAGAAGTCTGATCTAAAGCTCTCTGAAGTGAAGTGAGGGATTCCTGCTCATTCCCGAGGGCCTGGATTAAGCTCTGTGTGAACTGCGGCCCCTCTGCAAACAGAAAACTGGGAAAACGACGAAGACTGGGACAGCAGCAGGGTCTGCAGCAAATATCTTCCTGTGAGGCAGAGGATGCCTGAATGTTTAACTGCAATATTGCACTGTTTGCTGCTGCTTCTTCGCCCTGATGTCTAGATTATAAAGGATGATTAATGAATACCACCATTCCCAAAGAGAAGCTGTAGCTCCTGATTTAATTTTTTTCAGTAATCTTTCATTGCCAGAAACTATTTTCCAGAATTTTACATATAAGAATTACTGTTTAATAACACTGGGAGGGGGGGGGAGGAGTGATTATACCAGATGGAGCTGTTGCTCTCAGACTCGGCATAATTCCGTGACAGAATATGTGTTTATATTTGCAATCCTTCCAATGAAGTATTTTTGCAGTATATTTGTGATATTTTCAGTAAATCTGCTAGAGGGAGAATAGACCAAAGAAATTAACACAAAATAGAAAAAACCTGAAAACCCTGTAACTACTGTCTTATGTAGTCTCACAGGCAAACAGGTCATAAAAATATAAATATTAGGGATGTAAAGTTTTCTAAACAAGAAATAAATCCAAAACATGAGCAAAATCCTGTGAACTTTGAGAGCTTCGCGTCAGGATAAAAAGTAAACCAGATTACCCTTAATGTACATTCTTAACTTCAGCAGTGCATGAAGATGTATCAATAGCTCAGAAAATATCTTTTCATAGGGTTTTTTTTTTTCCCAAAGCAAGAAATGCCTTTGTCTTTCTCCAGAATGTCTCCAACAATGTTGAACCTTTTTTTTTTAAAAAAAAAAAATCAATGAGATGGCTAGTGGAAGTTGAACTGCCTTAGTTTTCTTTTATGTATAAAAGTCCCTTTGGAATACTGCTGGAGCACAAACTTATGAAAAAGGTAGCAGAACTGTCAGGAGATCATACCTATACTCTGCAAGTAAAAGTTTCTGTTTTTATTGAAACATAGAGATTTCATGCTTACAAATGTAAAATGCAATGAGCAAGCCAGTGACAGCTGTACTGTTAACTTTAAAACTTACGGTTAAGTCGTAATTATACAGTAGCTCTAAAGTAATGAACATTTTTGTAAAGCAAACAAGGAAGAGAAAGGATTCTAAAAGTTCAGCAAATTTAAAAATAATTTTATTGTTGCAGTGTCACCATGATTTTTTTTTTCTGCCTTGAGAAATGAGGAAGGATTGAAGTAAAGGTTAATTTTCTTTATAAGAAATAGACCGAACACATATAATATATAATTTAATTGGAGTTTCACTGAAGACAAATTTGGTCCATTATGTCAGTCTTATATAATGTGAAATTAAAGTGAATTAACAAACCTTGAACTCATCATGAAGGCTTTGAGATAAAAGGAATGGATTGCAATGGGGGAATATTTTGGGTGAAATCTTGTCTACATGTAGGTTAGTGGTGAAATTCCCGTTAATATCTATAGCAGTAAGATTTCATCTTTCAGATCTTACAGTAGCCTATTTGGAAGGTTGTTCTTCATTCAGGACATTTGTTTCAATCCATTACTAAAAAGAAATGTCCTTCTTATGCAAAACAAATGGAATAAAGTCAGAGTTACAGACCATTAGATAACATTAATTACAATTGTCACTAAAGTACATCTTTCTGTGGTTGTGAATAGTCTGAGAGATGCGCTCTGATATTAGTGATTTATGGAGTATAAAAGGTTGAGTGGCCAGATGTAAGATGGTCTGAGTTGTTGATTCATTTGGTAACAGTTGACTTTTAGAGTTGATAGCTATCATTTAATTTAATAGGCTATGGAAGTGTGGTAGCCAAACATCTACTTTAAAGGGAAATCAAAACATTTCTTTGGCAAAGGAATGCCTTGTCCAGAGACACTTTCCCACCCCAAGCAAATGGGTGTTCTGGACAACAGCAGGGCATGGGCATTAATATGTATGCAAGGGCATCCCCACATGCTAGAAAGTGGTGCTGTTTCCTGGGTAGTGGAAAAGAAAGAGGCAGAGGGGAAGCTTTTCAGAGGGATAAAAAGGAAGAGAACTGTAAGTGGGTTGGCATCCTCAGCAGCCCGAGGAACTGTACTTTGACTGAGTCTCTTACGCCTTTTCCTCACTCGGAACCCAAAAGTTGTTAGTTAGCTATTTTTTTAGAAAGGAAAATATATTTATTTCCTTGAACACAGGATTTCCCTCTGCATTAGGAAAAGGAACTAGAGTGTCTTTTGGTCCCTTGCCATATCATGTGACAGGCAACTTGTATTTAACGTTTTCCAGAGCGTTTCACTGTTGCCTTGTGAAAGAGAGAGGCTCTAACTGGTGGAAGAAATCCTTCATGCTGACAGTCAGAGTTTCCCAGAAAATAAAATGAACATTATAAACTGGCTGCCTTCTCTTCATAATATGCTGGTTATTGGTAGACTTTATTATTAGATTAATGCTCTCTGGACTTTACAAAGCTGCTGGATGTTGAATAATACAGCCTGATGCAGTCTCTAGTATCTGCACACCCTATTCCCTGCTGCTCCATTTTCTCTCTCTGTCTTTGTTATTTCCCTGTGTCATTGTAGTTCTTTGTGCATTAAAAAAGTAGTTTGACAAAGAACCAAGTAGTCCCCTACAAGATGAATTCTGAAGCTAAGCCTCTCTGCTGTACAAACTGATGCTAGTGGTACAGGCAGATTTTTCTGCTTATGTCTTGTGGAAAATGTCACTGTGAAGGTGTGGCAGTGACATTCACTCTTACTGCAGCCTGGATGTGGAGTATGAAGTCTGAGTAGCTTTAGCAATTAAGTAGCCTGCACATTTGGGTATTTTTCAGTAGTTGCACCCGTGCAGTGTACCATAACTTCATCTTAATATAGTGGAGTTATCTGAAGAAAAAAAAGAATTTTAATGCTTATGTTTTTCTCTGTAGTTGTTTCTTCCGAGTACTACAAATTATCTTGGAGGTAGTGTGAGTTTCCAGGATTGCTTGTTCTACACTGTGATTGCTAGTGGATGAAACTTTAGGTTTGTCCTGTACTACAAGTGATTTTGTCCGATCTGATCTTCCTACCAAAAAGCAGTATCAATCCTGTTTTTGTGTTGTGCTGATAATAGGAGGTCATCTCTGTAGTTCTCATGCAGGCATCATAATATTCCCTGAAAATCAGACTATAGTAATTACTGTTTGCTAGATGTTTTGCTGTTGATTTCTAGCTGAAGTTTCTTCTGTTGTTATCAAGTCCTGTTAATTAAAAACATAACTATTGCTGATTAACAAAAGTGCTCAAATATCATTGCTAAGGCAGGAATAGGATGTTTATGTGCAAGTTTATCACCCTCTTGAACACACAAAGTTTCTGCGTTGATGTTGCTCTCATCCACAATGCCAGGTAGTCCTATACATTGGGCTCTTGTTCTTTTTATGTCTATGTCCTAATGAAGATAATAGTTTATTATATATTCTATTTAGTAAAGTTCTGTTTGTTCAGTCTTCACAGCTGTCATTATCATTTCAAGCAGTATATTAGCTGTAATCAATCATATTTTATATGATTTAAATTTTTTTATAAAGAATAATACAAGAATATGTGCAAGAGTGGATGAGGAGTGCTGTTGATCCCAGGTGACACTGATGTTGGCTATCCCCAAGAGTGGTCTTAGACATAAAATAGCTTTCTTCCTTTCAGTGTATACTATGAAAACTGCCATATAATTCACTGCTTCTTCAGCTATGTGAGCAAATACCTTTCTTATGTGTGTGTGTATTAATAATATTATATAAATACTCTGTATCAAATACAAAGGCAATTTAGCATGAAATTATACGTGGGGAGATGTGTCTGAAGGCACGTACACAAATTTATAGGTTTGCCTAGCACAGATGACAGTTTTATGTCTGCAGGTCTTTGGATACAGGGGGGAAAGGGCTCCTAATTCTATTATTAGTGTGAAAATTTCCTCTGTATATCTTTGTGATATTTTTTGTTGAACCATTTCCCGGTGGCTTTTGGATAATGTAATGCAAGATGTTTTTGATAAATCTGCTAAATGTTTTCAGACAAAATGACCAACAGCAAAAAGTACATGGAAATGCTGAGAAAACTTTGGGCGTTACCAAAGTATTTCTGAATTGAGGCACTTTCAAATAAGGCAAAGGATTTAAAGGACTTGGCATATAAGCCATCAGAAAAGGTGGTGCCAGGCTGTCTTTTTCCAGTTGCTCACTGGTCAGGACAATCAAATGTTGAGGACTCATGATCAGGACTCTGTTTTGCCAGTGGGGACATGACCCTGTGTATCCTGCCTTTCAGGAGAATTCCCTTCCCACTCTGCTACAGGGACTCCTGGAGTGGGTGGCCCACAGACATTTTTGTTGATCCATGTTGATTTGGATGTTGGTTGCATTTCAGTGTGCATGCTGGATGTTTGATGAAAAGCTCTGTCTGTTTGTAAATGTTTCCTTTGCTTTATAATTACTCCAAAATAGAACATTTAGCTTAATGAATTCAATCCAAGCCAAAAAAGTTTTCTTTTTACCTGGAAGTGGGGGTGGGGTGTGGGAGGGTGAAGTTTATTTTAAAGTCATAGAAACATTTTTCTTCCACCACTGAATTGAGCTACAGATAGAAAAAGTCAGTTATTTGAGAAGCTCTATTATTTTTTTCCTCCTTGATCTAACATCCCTGATCTTATGTTGAATCATCTAGTGTTTTCTGGGAAAACTCTCTGTTCTTTCAAGCTTTGTAGTTTTTCAATCTTGCTGCAATAACAAGAGTAGTAGTAGAGAGGCTTGCCATGTAAAGAGACTTTTTTAAAAATTTAGATTACTGCAGAAAATTAAAAACTGCAGTAATCACCAGATAAACTGGTATTGTCAGTGTACCCAATGTGAAATTAAATGTTTTTCCTAGGAAGATGGTAAGAGCATTGTTTTTTAAAAGGCAGATATTTTGGGCTCATTAAATGTATTTTTGGTATTTTAAGCTGTTTGACAGGTGTGTCACCAACCCTTCTCTCCACCCGCCCGTTTGTTTTTTTTTTTTTTCATTGTAGGAACAAGATCAGTCTCCTCCTTTGAAGACACCCAAATCAGAAGTGCCATCATTTATGGCAAGCAAAGTGTCTCAGTATTCGTGTCAAAGGAAGACAACTTTAAATAACTACAACAAGAAATTCACGGTAATACTTATTCTATCCATGAAATAAAAACTAACATAAGTAAAATAATTATTATAGTACTTGCATCAGTATTTTCTATGGCACCCCCAGCAAATTAATGAGTTAAACATGCAGCACAATGGTGATTTTAAAAAGCTATTAATCTTCCATATTTAAATTAAAATTGAGTGCAAGCTTAATTGCATCCTTTAAGTATTGCTGAAAGTTTAACACAGTGGATCTTTAAATACACTAGTAGCTTGTAAATACATACATTTTTAAAACAAATGATAGAATAAAACTCTGAAAATGTCTTTTAACCTTTCATCACAGTCTTGTTTGACAAGTTAGAAGTAACGATAAACAGAAGTTTGGCTTAGGTCAGTCCAAGGTACTTCACAATTGCTGTGCTGCCTTCTCATTTGCCCAGGTGTTCTTCAAAGTGTGGTTGTAAGCTTCAGATTTTCACAGTTGCTTAGTTGTGAAAACAGATTGCATAATCAGTGTAATTATTTTAACATGAAGAAAAAAAAACCCTTAAATTGTCCAGTTAAATAGAAATCTTAGAGACTGTCATATATCCTATTCAATGCTTATAACATTACACAGTTCAGTGGGTATGAAGAGCCTGAGTCGTCTGGTCTAAATTCCTCTTAAGTTATTGTGCCAAATGGTTCCTCTTGGCTGGCTCTAGATACTCAGTTACAACTATTCAGTAGGAAACATTTGACACAGACAGTCTAATGATAGTCTTAATAAATCTGTCATAGTTACATTCATATGTTTCAAATACAACATGAAACACTTTCTCATCTTCATAATGTTTTATTCTCTATTTTATTATTTGTACTTTTTATGTTTTTGCTTTGTGTGTGTGCCTATACATATACACAAATCTTCCAATGTTATTTTTAAGTTCCCTATAAAAAGAATAACAACCAATACCAATAATTTGAGAATAAAAAAACATTTACAAGGTAAACAGTTCTGAATTACCAGAGGTTTTAATAAAGATAAACCTAAGAGCAACTGTGAAATGTCTTGATGTGCGAATGCACAGTTAAAAATTGTATAACCTAAATTTTGCCTTGTAGTGATGCTTAGAAATAGTCATCAATTTTAACAATTATATAATAATGTTTGTGGTACTCAAGTAGGTTAAAATGTTTTCTCTTATTTTAAAAATTTTCCCTTTTTGAGCAACCTGATGGAAATTGAGTTTTGACCCTGCTTCAAGCCTGAGGTTGTTCCGGAAGCCTCCTGAGGTCTCTTCAAGCCCCAGTGATTCCAGCATTCCCAAAGCTGCTTCTTTTGAAGTGGCTGCTGTGCACCATCTCTCACTAGAAAAACAAGGCTGTGAATGCTATAATTTAACTTCTTTGAAGCAGTCATTCTTTTTCACTGTTTACAAAAATCAAACACATGCTACTGTAGGGGAAGATGACAGATTAAATATACCCAAAGATTCTGTAAAATACCAACCGGCTTGGCTAAATAAGAAGTGCCTTAGTTCTACACTTCCTGAAAACAGTGGAATGGGGGTGTCTGGGTCTTTGAGTTTTCTGTAGTAGGACATTTGCCGGTCATTCTAAAGGTAAAAAATTAAAAGTAATTGTGGTGGAAAATGTCTACTCCTAGAAGGCACAAAGTTGTAGTGTTATTTAATTATCATTAACATTTTGACCACAAAAAGGTCTAGAATAAGGTAGTCCCCTTTTAATAGTACCTTTGAAAATTATTTTTAATTTTTGAAATATCCAATATCTTTATTTGTACATTTTCACAGTATTTTTTCATTTTCCAAGACTGGGTACTATAGCTCTAGTGAATATATAGTTTGTCTTTTTGCTGTTGAATCCTTGAATTTAGTGCAAGATTCAGTTCAAATGAAAACTATGATAGCAGCAACAGATTCGTTGAGTGATTTGTTATACCTGTGTTTCACAGAGAGGCAGTCCCCAAATTACTTCCCGGTTTATCATTTCAGCAGCCTTAAGGTCAGACTACAACTTGTATTTGATAAACGAGTTTAGCTGAACGCATTAGAATCAGGGCAGGTCGATGACAGAAACACTGAGACTCTCTTCTGTTATCCTATATATCAAACATTTCTGAGTCTGGGTAGAAATTAGGTTTTGTAGTGACAAAGGTGACAGTATTTCTGCTCGTACTTTGAGAGCAACTGTTCTGAGTTCATGCTGTATTTTATTTCTGGAGCTGGTACTGGTCAAGCTGTTAATGTGTACAAGTCTGTCTAGCATCTGCATCTTGACAGTTGTAATGTAACTCCTTAGGGCTATTGCTCTTTTTCCTCACAACCAAAGCTTTGCAATGACAGCTGAAGGCTTGGGTATTTATGGACTGCAAGAGCTGGCCCATTCCCTGGAGGTCTGCCAGTTAATCTGCCTAATGTCACGGGAGCCTGATTTTCAGTTTTGCTGTTGTTTTGTCAATCTTGTATTAAGCCTGTAATTCACATTCTCAAATAAAAGTGTTCCAACAGATTTTTCAGTGTGAGCACTTAGCAAATGCACTGAAGCATTGGTATAATTCACTTGTGCATGCTGTGGGCAGCCAACCTTTAAATGACAGATTTTCCCTGGCTCACTGCCATATATCCTGAAAATTAGGTCCAAACCATCTTGAATTATGTGTTGATGATAGTATTTTGTTATAATGACTTTATCCTGTGAGCCAGGGTTGTTCCTTCTTCTTGCAGATTTTTTGTTTTCTTTGATTAGCTTGAAAACAATGTTTTTCAATCTCGCCTGTAAGAGAGACACAAGGCTGTTATTTGCTTATGCATTCTTGGATGAACTCATGGATTCCTCCTTTTACTGGAGTTTGTCCTGATCACCCTGTATAAAATTCCTCCTTCAAATGAGTAGTAGTTACTTTTGAGAAAGAGTAGTAGTTATATTTGATGTCTTTTAGTCTCTTCGGAAAAGCAGGAAACAGTCACTAATAGGCAGTGACGTGCATACAACAAGGCTTTGAATGTGCCGGTTTCTTGGGAGAGACACTTCTGGAGACTTGATTTCTGGAGAAATAGGTAATTAGCGATCAGTTTTAATCTTTAGTCCTCTTCTATTATATATTTTACCATAAAAGACCATTTATTAAAACCAATTAGCAGAGGTATTTGATGAGAGCTCATGAGAATAATGGTGGTTTAACACACTAGATGCAATTGCTATATTCAGCTGTCTCATTTTTCATTTCTATTATAATAGCCAGAAAATAACTTGCAGAAAGTTGCAACAAACAAGTTTTACATTATGAAAGAAGCTACAGAAGGGTTGGCAAAGAGTGTGCAAATGTGAAGATTTCATGACTATGTTCAGTATGGGGCAACCCTACCCAAATTATTTTTTTATGAGCTGGTGAGTAGTAGCAAGGCCTGTTGTGTGAAGAATAGACAAAGTGTGTTGTATTGCATTGCGTGGCAGTTTATGGAGGAGAAACGCAACCCCTTCAGACTTGTGGGGCGTCTCAGTTTTGGTCACTGTGCATCACATACTGTAGCCTCACGGTACATAGGTGGGAACCACTGCCATAGGCTGTGCTGATTTGGATGACTCAGGAGTGCACCTGAACACATAGCCCTGACTCAATAGGTGAACTGTAGCTGTTCAGATGGGTAAACATCCAAACCAAAAAGGCAAATTGTTTCAGCAGAGACTGCACCTTAGCATGTTTCCTTTATGTTTGCCTTAAACATTAATGTTATTATGGAATATAATTTTACAATATTGTTCTCTGGCTCATTTGTAAATAGCTAGCCATCCTCCTGCTCTCCCACCGAAAATACACACTTGGGGGCTGCATGGTGTTTTAATGTGGTAAAATAAATGGAGTCATTCTGCTGTGCCCAAGAGGGGTTGTTGGATTTGAATATTAACACCAGACTGTAATAACATTCAGAAAGACGTTCTTCTGTGAGGAAAATACAACTTAATTCTTACAGAAGAAACTAATTAAGTCGGAGGCAAATGGTTCTGTGATTCTGAGGCTTATTGCTAATGCTACTGAATGTTACTCTGCTTTGGCTGTTACTCATGGAAATGAGAATGTGGATGTTTAGCATAGGAAAGATGCCTGGTTTCCTTTCCATTTTGTTAGAGGGGAAAAAAAAGATAGCTTTTTTATTTTCTCTTCTTTTGTACCTACAGAAACATGTATTAATTATGCCAGTGGCTCAATCATTTATTATTATTCTATTTCAAAACAGACCACAAGAGAACCTCAACTTTCATTATAAAATGAACTTGGGAGCTCTATAGGTAGAAAACCATTAACTGAATGCATACTCTTAATAATAATATGTACTGTCTTACTGACTTAGCTTACTTGAGTAAAAATTCTCCAGACAGTACATCAAAATCATAAATTCTGTAAATGTATGTGAAGTGTATATCTATCCAAAATGAAATGGTGGTTTCCTCTAAGGAGCAAATATCTCTTCTCATTTTTAAGAAAAGTGGTAGGGTGCTCCCTAAAATACAGACAAAATATTAATACAGCTGCACCTTTAGGGAACCCAAATTTGTACGTATACACCAAGTCTATGCTGCTTTCTTTGACATCTTAATAGATGTAATATGCATTTAGCATTTTATGTTTCTTACTATACTGGGTGTTTTTATCTGGTGCAGTGTTATGTGATTGACACTCTAACTGCATTGTTATGCTCTGTCAGCAAAACTTTTCTCACAAGCGTCTTGTTTTCTTTCATGTTATGTGGAAAAATATGAAAACTTCTCAAGAGTACTACTCTTTTCTGTTGTAAGAAATGAACCTGTTATTATTGGTTAATATCAGATGGAGCTAATGGATATTTATTTCTAGTAACAGTTTGTACACAAGGATCCTGAGGTCTTGGACATTATGGTATTACTGTTTTTCTCATTCTCCTTTGTTTCTCCAGCTGACGTAAGATGACACGACGAAATTCTTTAGACCTGGGCAAGTATTGGGATTTTCAGTTCAGTTAAGATACCAAAAATAATAATTAAAAAGTCAGATTGAAACAAATTTGATCGTTTTATTTATTTGGAAGTCGCTTTAGTCAACACTACAAGTTGACTCAAATTGCTTAATTCTCTTTGACATAAGCACCTGAAAGTATTTATTTTCTCTCTCTGTGAATATAAAAGGTATTTATGGACACTATGTTTGTTGCCATTGACACATGAAATTAGGATTTGCGGTGGGGAAAGTGAGAAGAAAATTATTTGACTGGGTTGTTTGCTCTAAATCTCTTTAAAATCACTTTGTTTGGTTTTGAATGGACACCAAACACTGGCAACAGAAATGTAACGAGAACTAGAACCCACCCTTTGGATTTATGACTTCCTAAACTTCAAGTATAAAACAGTGATTGAGAGGAAAAGCAATTTAACTCAAATTTGTTTTCTGAGTATAATAGTCCTTCAACTAGGTATCATGTAGGATTCTTTTTCTTTTTTTTTTTTTTTTTTTTTTTTTTTGTTTAGCACACTTTGCTCTTTAGCTCTTTGATGGATTAAGTTCATCTGTACAACAGTACGTTGCTATTTTTTTAATTGTGCTGCAGTAGCATTTGCAGGCTTAAGTAAGATAGAGGCCTTTTTTATGACATGCTGTACAAACACATTGTGAAAGACAGTTAAAACCTAACAGACAGCAAATGAAAGATAGCAAGGGAAAAAATGGCAGGGAGGTCTGAAGCAGCTTTCCAAGGTGACACAGCAGAGCAGTAACGTGTAGGCATGGGAGTAAGACAAGTGTCCTGTCCATGCAGATTAGATCTAAAATATTTTCTTGGTAATATAGTGGCTATATCTGTTCTCACAGAGTCTTAAGCTGAGGTTATTAAAGACTGTTTTTGCAAGTAGCAATGGAACTGTTTCGGCAATCTTGTTGAAATGAGCAGGATTATTATGAAGCATATCATGGGATCATTAGTTTCTGGTTTTCTGTATGTGAGTGGACTCATGTACTCTGATATCCATGTTGGAAGTTATTGAGTTAGCTGTTCAGCAGGCATAAAACAGCATAGCATTATTGGTTATTAGGTTTTTTTTCTGATAATTGTTCTCATATATTAGTTGAGAACCTTGTTGTTTGTGTAGATTTCAGTGCTGTGATTTTTAGCATTTATAATACTTTTGTATGCATTCTTACATGTGCAAAATGCTTACTGGTAACTTTGCTTTGCTAATGATATTTTATCTTACTAGGTCTTAAATACCTCTTTTAATTAAATAAATAATTAATTCATTTAAATTAAATGAGCTTCAAAATTTCTGTCAGTACATCCATCCTCTTACTTGTTTTTAACATAAGTCAACAAAAATCTTTGTGTACTTCTACATCAGACTTGCTGGGACTGGAAGTCTGTTCCATCCCCAGAATTTTTCATAGCCCAATTCTCATCAACATACATTCCACAATTTCAGACACAGGTGGAAAACTTGCAATAACTGAAGAACTGAAATATAGCCCAGCTGTATTTTGTGTTTAATTAGAGCAGCCTCTGCAGAATACTCCAGAGATTATGAAAATCCCACATGTTAGAAATCTCTAGAAATTCAGTTTCTTGCTAAACTAGTACCTTTTAAACAGGCAATCTGAGTGATGATCTAATTGATAAAAAGATGGTGAGGTGTTTAACGTAAGAAATACCAAGGTTTAGAATAAATGAGGTGTCAGTAACTTTTATATCACCATAAACAGATTTCACCAGAGATCTGATGGATTGCAAGCTTTTTCTCAGCTACTATAGGAGCTTAATTTACTTTTACCCTCTGGAATATTAGTCAGTGTGGACTATAATATTCAGTAGACTCCACTTGGAGATCACTTGCCTTCTTTTTTTAAAATAGAAGGATTTTATAAAAAAGAATGTCAAAGGCGGTTTTATGTAAAAAGGAAGATCTGTAATACATTGCAGCATTTGCAGGCAATGTTTTGTATAGGGAATAATGAATATTCAATACTATTTAATTGTTTATTTAAAACAGCTTAATGAGCTTTGCAAAGACAGGAAAACACTGAAAAATGCAAACTAGAATTATGAAAAAGTTTTGATTGTATTTTCTCATTGACTGTCAACAGCCTCTGAGTGAAATGCTACATGTGATTGTCTTTTTTCAATAATGGTGGTGAGATAGCTTGTCTGAAAGACAAGAAAGGGGCTAATACCTCTCTAAAACAGCAGTGGTACTGGTATATGCAGACACATTTATCATGATGGCTGATTATTCAGTTTAGAATACATTTATTTAAGTGCGCATGTGAGATTATGCCTGTGGGAGTGAGAAAAAGCATCCTTAGAATTTTCTTCCTAATCCTAATGATTTTGCCCATCTTTGTCACTGCTCCATACTGCTGAGCAGGTACTTACAAGAACTGTTTTCTGTGTATGTATTTGTCTGTGTAGAATATTTTAAGAAGAAGGCAGCAACTGTATCTTTTTGATTCTATCCCCTGATTAATTTTGATAGTGTTAACTAGAGCAAGAAGTTTCTTGCTGAACACTTCTTGACTATTCAAGTGCATAAATTGTTAAGAGATAAAAAGAAAGCAAAAGTAATCACAATTTTGTGACTGTAAATCTCACTTAAGGCAAGAATTAGCACTTTTTACTGCATAAAAGGAAAGAATATTTGAAGCTGATAAAGAATAGAAAGAATAAGAATGTGGGAAAACATCTAAAGAAACCCACAGCAGAGGAAACTTCTGACTCCTATCACCCCGCTTGAAAAATATATTTCCCCATTTGCTTTGCAGTACAGTGTATGCTGTTTTTTCCTTCCATATGCAAATTGGGATGAATCCATGCTGCTTGTGATCTCAGACTGGTAGTTTACCCTTTTTCTGCATTAGATTTCTTTCTAAATGGGAACTAGAGTGTGCACCTGTCTTTAATGAAAAAGTATGCAATTAGCTACAACATAATCTGTCAAGCAAATAAAGATCTTAAATGTGGAAAAAAAGAAAAAAGAATAGCAGTTAAATAAATCCAACAATTAGCTACTGCAAGAGCGTTAAAGACAGCTGTAAGGAAGCCAAGGTTTTGTGCAATATTTTTGTAATTTTTTTCCTCAAAGAAGCCTTCTCTCCCCTCCCTTTGATTCCTTGTACCCAGGGGCTAGTTGAATGTACATACTGGGAGAAACTTTCAGATCAAGCATCTCGGTAAACAGCTTTCTATTGCAAAAGGTCTTTCGTGAAAAGTTATGAAAATGGCATTGCACAGGACTTACTAATCAGGGTAGTCAGGTAGCTGATAAATATACAACGAAGGGGAGGATTCTTCTAGTGACATGGACAAGAGGTCGTTCGAGATCCTTCGAGAGATCAAGGAGTGAAGTTATACTGGTGATACAGAGCAAAGCAAATTCTCTGTAGCAAGTGTTAATTATTTTTATACACTTTGACATAGCAGCACAGGGGAACAAAAGAGAAAGTGAGGTGTTTTTGTTCAGCTAAGGTACCTATTTCTTCTGAAGAGATACTGTCAAACCAATTAAGATCTCTTATGTTTATTTGTTAAGAGGAAAGTTTTGCAAATCATAGTGTCAGTAGAGACAACATTTTTCCAAGATTTTTATTAAAACCTTCATTATGCTTCAATGTTTATAATCTGAACAACCCATCACATCAGATTGTCTATCTAATTGTATATTTTTTTAATAAGTTTTTCTGTTTTAATGATCTAAATCGTTGTAACTCAAGTAAAATCATGTTGTTGTTGTCTAAATCAGGCTGGATTTCCTCATTGTAGAAGGGTAGATGCTGTTCTCAATTCCACAGGTGTAATAAAGAAACAACTCCACTGGATTTGCTGTCCTGCCCGTGGGTTTGGAACTCACTTCAGTTCACCTGTAAATACTACACGTGAAGTATTTATAGTGTTGCAAGGCCTGTTGGCTTTTCTTGGGTTAATCTTCCAATATAAAGAACATTAACACTAAGATACAAATCAAAGCAAAATCTAAAATGATTTTTCTTTATATAATGACACATTTAATTACAAATGGAGTGAAATCTGAGCCTAAAGGCAAATAGTGATCCCATAAACACTGAGGGCAGGAAAAAGCTGTTTAATCTTACTTCTTCCTACTATCGACTGCAGTCATTGTTCTAGTTAGCCATGTGTTGTGTCTTAATGTCTGTATCATGGGGTGTTACTCATCCTTATTCCAAAAATATTTCTGAACAGGCACTTGGACTACAGCTCAGTGAAGTGATAATTGCAAGCAGATGCACATTGACAGGCACTTTTTTGTTTTTTGTAATGCCTTTTGGGTCAAAGAAGAAACAGGACTGAACTGGAAAACAGGAAGGATGTGCAGCAGCTGATGCAATGGGACATATGGCACTTTCAAGGCTGGAATCTGTTAGATGCTCTTGAGAGACTGGCTGAAGAAAGAAATGGGCTCTCTGGCAGGAGTGCAGAACACAATGCAGCACAGGAACTTTCCAAGCTGGATTGTTTATGGTCTGTGTCTAGCCTGTCCTGTGCTATCTGAATGGTGTGCAAAACCACCCCAAACAGCCACGTGTGGGTTGCTTTCTAGATAGTGCCTTGAACAGTGAAAAGTCTCTTCTGGAAATGTCACACACTTAAAAATGTCTGAAGAAACCACTTAATTTTGCAGTCTTGAAAATTTCCGAGGTTTTGTGCAAAGTTTCATTAAGAACTTAAGATTTCCAGTGGCTAATCAGCTGCAAGCCTTCGTAAGATCTTAGGTTATTCACAGACTCTTTTTTTGCAGCATTTGTTCTCTCCCAAAACATAGTGTTCTACAGTAGGAAAACAAAAAGTGGCCCCTCTACCATTGTGCGATCTGTTCCCTGCACTTAATTTGTAAAGATTGCTGTTATTAGGATATATATGTTTCTATTCTGGGAGGGAGATGCCAAAGCTGCATAAATGACATATGGATAGTTTAAAAAAAAAAAAGAAAAGAAATTGTATTGGCAATCTCCAGGTAGTTTTGAGTCCAATATTGAATAAACCAAGCCATGGATAGCTGAAGGACCATAATGAAAATGTGTTTCTGTTTGTGTAAGTTATACATCTGAAAAATGAGGAGAAAAGTTAGTTCCCTACATTACTAACCAGAAGCATAGCTACAAGTTCAAAAAGAAGGAGGTGGTTTCCAGAATTGCCAGAGAATCCTGTTTAGTTTTGTCTGGACGTGAAGATGTCGTGTACTGACCTGATGGATTACTTTGTGTTTGGGCACAATTCTAAAAATTATGGTAGTATTTTGCATTGATTTGTTAGATCTGCACAAAATATGGAGAGTCTGTCTCACAAAAGATTTTAAAATTTGCCTTTGTTCAAGAATCTTTTCCCACATTTGCTTCTAAAATACAATTTTTATGATACCTGGAAAATTTCATGTCGTTAGAAGATTATGCTGAGGTTTTTTTTAGTGAACTTTATTTTATCATCCCAGTATAAAGACAACATTCTTGAAATAGCATACCAAGTAAGCTTTCTAAGGAGTATACTGAATAGTTTAAGTTTTTATTAATCTGTAACTTTTTTCTATACCATCTCCCTTCCCCAGGATGCCTTGGAGATAATGGCTGAAAATTGTGAGTTCAAAGAAAATGAAATATTCTGCCTGGAATTTTTGAGAGCAGCTTCTGTGCTGAAATTTCTTCCATTTCCAGTAACCAGAATGAAAGATATACAAGGGTTGCCCTGCATGGGAGACCGAGTCAGAGATGTCATTGAGGTAACATACCTCTGAGTTATCTGCCGATTGATTCTTTTACAGGTCTACTTTTAGAGGTCACAGAGTGCAGCACTAATATTGGTGTTTACACAACCTTTTGTATTTCCTGTAACAACATTACATTATCCTTGTCACTAAGAACGTGGTGATTTCTGGAAATCTTTTGTAGTAACATAAGGTTCTGTCATGGAACTCCCACCCTTAGCAATAAAGGGAATTAATGAATAAATACAAATAAATAAGTAATACAGTATCATCTTTGTATGTAATTTTTAAGGTCTCAGTCTTATTTGGGCATAACAGGTTAACTCCCAATAGTTTTGTTCATGCGACTTGTGCCCTTGGCAACATCACTTTGCTCACCTGAATGCTTTATTAGAAATACTATTTTTGCAAAACTAGTAAATATTTTAGTACTTTGATGTTAAATTCTATCTTGTTGTGAGATATAGCAGAGCCTTTTATCTAGGTGATGGATGAACTTTACGTTCTTACTGGAGTTTTGAGTATTCCCTGCATTTTTCTTTAATTCTTAGCCTTTTCAGAACCCCACATCTTGGGTGCTGTTATTCCAGCAGGTAGCTGATTGGGGGCTCTCAGCTGTCTGGAGAGGTTATTGCTGAGTGTTGTGAGTCACTCTGGCTCCTCATTTGCCTCACTCCACCACTTGAGAATGTGGCTTCTGAAGTGTTCTTTGTACCTACTACCTGAGGACTGGGAATTCAATTATCATCCACAGAAAACAGGAGGATTTTTTGAGGTTTTATTGGTGGTGTTTTTTTTTTATTTGTTTGTTTTTATCAGGCTGAAGGAACTGTACACTCAGGAAAAAAATATCTGTTCTTATAATGCTCTTACTTTTAAGAGAAGTAAACTCAACCATATAATGAAATCTAATTTTCAGGACAACTCATTGATAGCTTATGATAAATAACAGTTTTCAGGCTGTGAATTTATGAGTAAATAAGTACTATGAAATATATTCCATGGTCCCAGTTTCGACTTCATCCTTGAGTGAATTTATGAGTAAATAAGTACTGTGAAATTTGTTCTGTGGTTCCAGTTTCTCCTTCATCCTTCAGTAATTTTCTGTCTGAAAAAGGATTGGAGAATTTGATCCTAAAGGAATAAAACTATATGCTCTCAAGATGCTCTTTGTGTTTGTACAGATTGGTAAGACTTTCTTTTACATTATTTTACTATATCTTCCCATAATCTTGATTTTTTTTTTTAAAGCAATAGTTTTTCTTTTTTTAGGAGATTATTGAAGAAGGAGAGAGTTCTAGAGCTAAAGAAGTGTTGAATGATGATCGATACAAATCATTTAAGGTAAGTCTTTCGAGGTTTTTTGCTTCTGTTTAAAATTGCATATATTTCCTTCTGTTTAGTAGAGCTTAAACAATACCATCGATTTTATTATAAAGGAATATCCAGTATCAAGTATAGAGAAAGATAGGTCTTGAATAAAGAGAACAGGAGAGAGAGAAACTGTGATAGAGTAAGGAATAATGGTGAAAATCAGTTATGTTTCTAACTAATGTAATGCATACACAGTTGCTGTTAAGTTTGAACTAAACTATCTCTTTTTTTCTGAGAAGTAATGTAATGCACGCTTTTTACTGTAAGTTTCACCACCCAATATTGTGTTGTTTTGGTTTTATTTATTTTTTTTTTTTACTTAGCTGCCACCTGTTTTTTTCTTAAAGCCATCTTATTCTGGCATTAAGAAAATACCAGGTGAAGAAGATGACTCCGATCTATTTTAATTCTTTTTTGTGTGAGGCAGAAGGAAGAGGACTGAAGATATTTCTTTGGTAGGCAGATTGTAGGTTCAGAATCATGGTGACTCTTCTGCATAGTTTCAGGGAATCTAAAACATATAAATTCTTCAGTTCCCATTTCTTAAATATTAATGAATTATCCACTAGAAAAATATATACTGGAAAAATATATTTTCAATTTTATCTGTAGTTTTCGTCTTTAAAAATCTCCTGGTTTTGTCTTCAGAGAAAATTAAATTGGAGAGTAAAAGGAATAGAACTGTTGATTCTCTGCTGAATTACTCACTTTTACTTCAGCTATTGAAAGGCTCTTCTGACCCGTAATACAAGTATGAAAAGATGTTCAGTGATAGCTATTGATGCCGTCTGTAGCACTACTCAGAAAAAAGTATCGGTTCACGTGTGTAACAGGATTCTGGAACCAGATGTGCTTATTAATGGAAATAAGATTGAGGATCAGCCATTAAATCTTATCTTTCAGGGTTTAAGAAAATTGGAGATTAGAATAAAACCTACCAGGGGAAAGGTTATCTCAAGTCTGCTTTAGGCCTTGATTCACACGCCAAATTGCAACAAAATTATGTGATTCTTTTGTGAGCTGAGCAAAGTCTCAACATTTTGGTTAAATTTGCTGTAGCCAGTTTTTCCTGGCTATGTGTTTCTAAGAAAGCCAAGAAGAATGCCATAATATTAGTGAACTCCTGAATTTTACTGTTGAGCCTGGTTCTGGTAATTGCTTCAAATGACTCATCATGATTTAAAAGGTCACCACTGGTCTCAGGATCATGTTTATAAAATCACTGAAATAAATTATACTGTCTGTATTTTAGATATAGGCTATGTGACCCTACATCTTTCCTCCTTATGGAAGCAGATGCTGCAGAAAACAAGTTCATATAATCCACTTTCACAGTCTGAAAAAGAGGGCAATGCTTGAATACACAATTGAAGAAATGGGCTACCTGCTACTTGCACTGCATTCTTGGCAGTGTCTCTAAATTGGTATCTATAAATATAATGAATAACAATGGATCTAGCATGGAAATAAAAAAAGTAGTACTTTTTATAAAAAAATTAGACAGTGGCATAGAAACTGTTTTCTTTGATTCTCTATCCCAAAGTTAATTAGGTCTCTTGGAATAGTGCTAAACCCAGTAATAGATCCTTTTGAAAATGTTTTAGCACTAGCAAAATAGCTAGATACTAATCTAGCTATTTAAAAAAAATCACATTCTTTCATAAACACCCACGATTCAGACAAAGAATAGGTAATTTCATCCATTATGTACAAAATGTAGGGTACTTCCTATGTAATGTCATCCAAGATTTTCATTCTTCTGTTACCTTATTTATTTCCAAGGAATTAGTCTAATTAGAAAAACACAAAATGAAGCTAGCATGGTTGGAATTCAGAGGTTGTAGATTCAATGGAAAACAGCAGTTATTCATGTCTTACACAGCTACTCATTGAATTCTATAAAAGTACAAAGAAACTATTGAGAGCTTTGGTATTGACAAACTGAACATAAAGAATGTGCTTTTTGGCAAGCATGAAAGTTTTCCCTCTTGCTTTCATATCACTCTTCATCTTAGATATTGATCCACTGAATAATGCTTACAACTGTGACATTTTTGCTTTACAACCTTTCCTGGGGAATCAGAGTGTACAAAAAGACTTTGGCATAAATGAATATAACCGTACTAAACCTTCAGAGACTCGTAGACTTGGGCTTTTTCTTTTTTGTTGTTTTTTTTCCAGTGGACAAAACAGTGAAATCTGTACTCCGAATAAGATAATTTAGCTTGGCTCACATGAGGACTGAAGGATTGTATGACTCTTTATAATATGCAAGCAAAAAAAAATTACTCTTTCTACTTCAAATTGAATCCCATTTTGGAAAACAATATTTGGCATTAGCTCCAAACATATGTGTTTTGTAGAATGCAGTACAAGAATAGATTATTTTAATATTTATGTACCTACCATCTGTTTCCACGCACCATTGAGACCCATTGCCCTCGGTGCAGAATTTCAAGAGCCACAGGGTTCCCACTGACCCCATTTCTCGGGAGTGCTGCAACACCAACATCATGTGTACAACTGAGAGCTGGTAGTGCACGTAATAAATAGTCGTAATGTCAGTCAAATTAGGAAGACAGTATTGAGATATCTCTTATTCTATGAAGTTAGTGTGAGGGAATCCAGCTACTTATTCTTTGGATTTCTTAGTTGAGCCGTAAAAATAGACTACTATCTTCATTTCAAACCTCAGCTGAGAGTGTACATTTAGCTAACTTAAATAAAGATGCTGCGGATATTTCTGTATTATTGTTTAGATTTCACTTTCATGAAAACTACCCCTGTATGGAAACAGCTGTCTATTCAATGTAACTATACAAAGAAAGGAAGCCGAATCTGTATGTTTGTATTACACTATTATTTATCTTTAATGTAGGATAAACTCTGCCCAGTATTTTCCCTGTGAAACCTCGTTGTTACCTACTTATTATTAATTCACTGCTCCTTTAGAAAACAAAACTGAAATGTGTGTTCTTCTACTGACTTTAGCAATTTACTTCAGTCTTTGGAGTGGGAGTGAAGACATCTGAGAAATGGTACAGAATGGGTTTACGAACTCTGGAAGAGGTAAAAGCTGACAAGACACTGAAGCTGTCAAAAATGCAGAGAGCAGGTAAGGTGAAAGACTCAAAAACTTGTATCTTAGTGTTCTAAGAACTTGCTAACAGAATCAGAAACCAGACAAAGTTTATTTGTACGTCTGTTTTCTTGCTGCAGCATCTTGTGAATATTAAATTATTAGGTTAAAATAATACTTGGACAAACAGAGCTCCCAGTTAAAAATGGTGTAATTCAAAACATACAAATACGCTAATTTTATTTAATTGCTTACACAGATATGCAGTGAAATCTACTCTTGTACACAAAACTATTGACGGGTCATTTTGGCACAGGTAATGAAAAAATTAAGCTAGGAAAGCCCAGAACTACTTTTCAGAGGAGACTTATATCTCCAGAGGAGACTTCAAGGCAGCCCTACTTTATAGATCAATCTAGATTTGTAATAAAATACTTGTCACATGACTTCCGTAATCCTAGTGTGACTTAACTTTAAAGTGTTAAACATTGTCAAACGAATAATGTTGCTTCCCCATAGATTTTTGTGTGTCTGTGTGCAATTTCCCTAAATAAAAGAACTCATTTAAATGAAGGAATCAGTTACATTAAGAAAAGGAGATTTTATAACATGACATTACAATAATGTAACTTTACTTTTGCATTAAACCCAAGTGTTTTACATCACCTTAGGATTCCTTGGACCAGCTCGCCCACATTTATGCTTCTTTTTTTATGCTTTTACATATCATATCTAAACATGAAGCAAGCTGCAGGACTGGGCTCTTGATAACAAGCTCCGTGATCAGACATAAAGATAGCTGGGATATTTCACATACTTCTGAGCCCTGTACTTGGGTAGAATCCCATCATTTTAGGAAGAGCTCCTTTTAAAGCAGTATGTCTAGAAATGCCATTAAGGGGAGCTGTTAGAGAAGTCAGAGTAATTTTGGGTGGAGCAATTATCCCGACTGCAGTGTTGTTATAAGTTGTAACTGCTGTTACATGTTATAACACTTTATAATGGCTATATGTATATATAAAAACTGTAAAGACAAAGATGAGGGAAGAAAGAGGCTGTCTCTTGGCTGCAACCCCCAACATCCAAGGTAGGAGACTGACTCCAGGAATGGTGGGGAGAAGGAAAAGGCTTCATAAAAAAATACTTTTTCCCCACAGTGTATTCTGAAACAAACCTATAGTTTTGGGTTCAAGATAGAGCATTTCTTAATTTTTGCTGTTAGAGATGGTTCCTTTGCTGACGGTGTGAGTTCTGTGGTTTAATTTCTTGCTGAGGGGTGGCGATTTCACCTGGGGCTTACATAACACTATGTGGATTTTGATAATTCCACATAGTGATCAGCACTTTTTGGCCTCTGAATTCCAGGGCTTTTCTACTATGAGGACCTTGTTAGCTGCGTATCGAAGGCAGAAGCAGATGCAGTGAGCTTGATTGTCAAGAATACTGTTTGTACGTTTCTGCCGGAGGCTTTAGTTACCATAACTGGTGGTTTCAGGAGGTGAGTGAAAAATGAGGTCACTTGTCTGTTTCATTCAGGTACACAAAAAATGTTTGTGTCTTGGAAAAATCAAAGCATCTTGGTGATACCAGTTTGTTTTTCTTTTTTATTTTTTTTTTCTGTTGTTGTTGGGGTTGGTTTTTTTTTGTTTGTTTGTTTTTTCATTGTTGTTGTGTTGTTGTTTCTTTTTTTGCTTTCGTTTTGTTTTTCCAATGGGAGAGCAACCCTGACATTCCCAGGTTCCTGTGTTTTATTGTTGTAGATGCTTGGTTTGTCAGAACAAAATCTATCTAAGAGTAGCTTGCTGGAAAAATGATTAGATCACATACAGTACTTCAGTGCATTTTTTTTCTCTTTTAATGGATCTGAATTCCCAAGGCTGAGGCTATTGTAAGGCCATGCTTGAAAAAAAAGGATACAACAGCTTTAAGGAAATCTTGTGTTTGTGTGTTGTTTTTGTTTGTCTGTTTGTTTTTCAAGATAACTTGGTCATGTGAGACTGAAATGTGCTAAGGCAGAGTTTGTAGTTAGAAGAATACATTGCAGTAAACACTGACTACACTTAATATGATGCACTGACTAAACTGAATATGCACTAACCTCTGTACAGATAGGGTGATCTCAGAATTTCTTTCCTGGGTGACTTTTATTCCTCAGGCTTTTGGTCTTGCCCTGTGAAACCAAACCTGAAACTTGCTCAGGACATACACACTTCATTCTTTCAACACTTGAGGGCTTTCCTAAAGCCACACAGCAAAGTACTGAGACTGGGAATAGTCTTCAGGAGTATCAAGTTCCTTGCTCTATACTCAGTCCCCTGTTATGTCACTACTTGTAGTACATGTCATGCTCATAAACAAAAACCCCTTGATCAGCACCTTAAGTCTCTTCCTGCTTAATTTGTTACTTTGTGAAACTTTGACTATATATTTAATATAAAAATATCTTTCAAAAATACTTATTCTCTTAGAACTCAAAGTACACAGATCTATTACTCTGATGCAACTAAAACTGGTATGAAAGCAAAAGACAGAAGAAGGTTAGTAATTAATGTATCACTTTTGTGATTTATTGTGAGCCTAGATAGGCCTGCATAGGCTCACTGTGGTGCTTATATGATTTGTAATTGCTATGTACATGCACAGTGATTGTGATTAATGTATTTTATCGCCTTTGTGCCACCTCATGATATTTATAATTATTCCTTGTATGTCCCATATTTATTGTAAGAATGTCTGAAGCCACCAGCTGCATAATTTCTTTAAAACAGTGTAGTCAATGACAAGCATTAGGCTCAAGTATGAACCAAGTATGACCAGAAGTATAAGAACAAGAAAAAATTTTATATTCAAAACCTCAAGTGTCATCATTCTGTGAGCCTTGTTAAAGAGATATGTCATAGTAATCTGTTCACACTGATGCAAATCAGTAGGGACCTTGTAACTTGGATATAACTGATTAACACATGTCTAGATGGATCAGAGAATTGCAGGGACACTTATAACACTCAGAGTTCCCAGTTTCTTCCGTTATGATGCATTTGTGAGCTTTGTTGGCGGCATACTTGTTTGCAAAGTTTCAATCTCACATCAAATTCAAGCACATTGTTTTGCTTATTAGTTCAGGGGGATATGATAGTTAACCATTCTCTTTTTTATTAAGAATAAACATTTTTATCTCTAAATGGGTGTGTCAAACCAGAAGAGAAATTATTTAAGACACTAATGATGCCCTCAGTGGGTAATCCTGTATATTAAATACATGCCTTTGAGTATATAGAGAACATATTCAAAAACTAAGTTTCAAAATGTTGGTCCTAAATAATATTTTGCCAGTCCATGGAAAACGAATGCTGCAGTATAGAATTTGTAGAAAACTTGATTAAATGGGTGGAAGTACCTTTATTAGGCACCTATATTTTAATTACTGAACAGCAATAGAGCTGACTATGTATGTTCTTTTTTTGCTCTCATAGTGGCAATATTCATCAGTATGAAGTATGTATAAGCTTGCTAGCTCACAGTTTTCGATAAAGAAATTGTTTCTTCATCATTATGTAAATATTTTACAAAAGAAGTAGGCAAATTTTATTAATCAAACAACTTGACTCCCCAGTGCTACACCTTGTATGCTACTAACATAAGAGGAAAACATAGATCATGATTGCTCTGAATAATATATTAATTCCCCAGGACCCAGATTTGTCTTGTTTTTTATATTTGTTTCACAAGTTGGAACAAATAAACAGTTGATTGTGCTCCTCCAGATTTGACTGGAGAGTGGAAAGCCAGGAGTCTCATAAACCTTACTTATTATCATAGAATCATTAAGGTTGGAAAAGACCAAAGGATTATCAAGTCCAACCATCAACCCACACCACCTAACTCATTAAACCATGTCCCTAAGCACCACATCTACACGTTTCTTGAACACCTCCAGGGATGGTGACTCCACCACTTCCCTGGGCAGCCTGTTCCAATGCCTCATCACTCTTTCAGTGAAGACATTATTTTCCAATATCTAGCCTAAACCTTCCCTGGTGCAACTTGAAGCCATTTCCTCTTGTCCTATCACTTGTTACTTTAGGGAAGAGGCCAGCACCCACCTCACTACAACCTCCTTTCAGCCACTTGTAGGGAGTGATAAGGTCTCAGCCTTCTCTTCTCTAGACTAAACAACCCCAGCTCCCTCAGCCACTCCTCTTAGGACCTGTGCTCCAGACCCTTCATTGTGTGGGAGAACTAAGTGAATTACAAGGAACAGAACTTCCATTAGCGATCTGCAGTCATAGAGCTTCTATAAGGTAGAGGTGAACTACAGGAAAGTTATATCTTTTTTCCCAAATTTATCAAACATAACCACAGCTGGAATATATTTAATGAGTTACTAGATATTTTCCATTAGATTCCTGGGATTTCATGAAATCCAACGCTACAATATTTTTTAAATCAAAATTAGGAGGCATAATATAAAATTCAAGTAAATAATAGCTTTTTTGAAACCCCTGCAAAGTTTTCTTGGACTTTTCTTTTGTCTGATTTAGATTCCACCTTTAGTTTTCTATATGGCTTCTTGTACTAGTCTTAGTGCTAGCTGGTGTTTGTAGCAGCCGTAGTCATGGATGGTGGTAGCTGAACCATGTTTGAGGTATAGATGAAAGAGCAGTTCAAAGGATTAAGAGCAAACACAAGAGAAACCACTATCTAAAGTGCAAGATCATCAGGGCTTCAATCCCTCAGTAGTCACGTTGCAAGCACAAGTGCAGGAACAGTGTTGGCTGGCAGCTGTCTGTTAGAGAGCAACAGGAAAATAAAGATGATGGACAATAAACAGTGAGAATGAAGGAGTCGTGAAGAGAAGAGAAAAGGATATTTTGAGAACAGGTTTGGCTGATAGTTTGGAGACTGTGTTAGGGCACTGATCACTGCTTGTGTTAATGAAGCAGGACTGTGGTTTATTCAAAATACCAGACCTACAAGTTGTTAGAGCAAGGCATGAAAATTGGAAAAGCTGATGCAATTTTATTGAGAATGTACAGAGACCTGTTTCTCTGACCAGTTGCGTAGAATTTGTTTCCTTTTTTGCTCTAACATTCTGTAGTTTCAACTTAGCCCTCAGATTTTCTCTTTTCCCTCTTCTCAAGGGTCATACTACTGAAGCAGAATTCAGTGTCTGCTGCTTCCTTGATGCCTTTTCTGATTTGCCCTTTAAGGTCACTTTCAATCCTTTTTGGTACGTAAGTGTCAGCCATTTGACAATTCTGGGTTTCTGAATTATATGGAAATATTTTTAGAATGCTTGCCACTGCATAAAACCAAAATGTTAATGGCTTCACTAAGTCAAATTAAATTTTAATGGCCAGGGCTTGATTTTTCTTTTAGCCTGTTTGCATTCTTTAAGTAGCATTAAATGTGATTCAGTTTCTTCTAATATCACAGCTGACCTGAATAGCCTTTTCAATTAGCCTTTTAGATGAAGCAGATCTGATACATTTTAAATAAATAAAAATCTATTTTTATTAGTTAAATGCTGATATTTACAGCTCATTTAATCTGTTTATTGAGTTGCAATGTCAAAAGAATAACAGTTTCTGAAATGATGGTGAATAATGTGTAGAAATGAGACAAAAAAATTAAAGCATCTTTGTTTTGTAAGTGAATGGAACTCAAGAAAGAGGAACTCAAAAAGATCTATTTAAGATTTTAAGAAAGATGCATGACTGAGAAATAAAGAAAATTATTTTCCAAGTAGTTACACACTGAAAACATTTTAGGAAATGCTGAGAAATATAGTGGGCTAAAAATGGAGTTCCCTCAAATTTATTCTGACATCTTCCAAAATAATTTAATTTCTAAACAGTAGATGGATGTCCCATGTTTTTCATATCTGTTCATTCTATATTAATGTAACATGTTTTTATTTAAGCATTTCATGGATTTAGTGTTTGCGAGGTAATATGCCTATTGCTTATATAAAAAAAAGTAATAAAAATTGTTAGAAATCTACCTTCGTTCATTCAAAGCTTCTGTAATTCCATTTGATGTTTGTTCTCATTTTTGGATGACAGTTTCTCAAAACCTTTGCTATGTAAGAGAGACAGCCTACTGTGATAAAACCTTCACTGCGTATGGGGGCAGACATGGTGAAAGAGACTTCTAGGTTTACTGCTCAGCATGGGATACAACAAAAGGAATCTAGTGTGTCTGTTAAGTAGAAGAGTTGGGTTGAAGATGATTTGGACCATTGATGTATCATTTCCTGTTGCTTTGTTTATCAAAGTGCAAAAAGATCGTATTCTCATGAGCTAGAGAAGACTTCAATGCTGACTTCAGTTTTGCCAGTTGCTTGCGTAAGTCTCAGATTATAAACTTGCTTTCTCCGGATGTAAAGTCCTAGCTCTGAAACAAATACCTGTCTATTCTGATGGCTGGCTCATTAGACTCACTTAAGTGGAAAGAAGCAGTGACAGCTGTCAGTACGAATAATAGTACTTACAGCTCCAAACTCTAGCAGCTTGTGCATTTGCACTCCTTAAGATAATATACCGTTAGAATTCCAAAATGTTGAAACAGTTTTGTATTATTTACACAATTTTCTAGACAGGTTTTCCAAAGTGAATGTTTTGAAAAGTTACAAAAGAAGATTATAATGCAACTATTTATAATCCCAATATATTGATGAAATATAAGCTATATTCTACTGACCATTCCCATTTTAAAACAGCAAAAACAATTGTTATGATTTTTATTAAGATAAATTAACTAAAATTATTAATTCAGCATGTTAGAACAATTACCATATGCAGTACTGATTACTGTTAGCATTATGAAAATTAAGCATGTAAATTACTGAGTTCTGGTATGACTTATTGAAAATACTTGTCTGGTTTTTTTTGGATGGGGAAATGCTCTGCCTTTCCTTGAACACATTTCTCCCAAATACATGATTCTTCTAATATACAAATTCATCATTTTTCAGTGAGCATAAAACATATTTAATAAGATCACAAAAGGTCTTTTGCACTGGATACGGGCATTGGTGCTGATACAGTTTGAATAAGTTACCATTTCATCCAAAAAAATCACAGATCCAATGGCCCTGGGAGTTAATATAACATACAATCTGCAGCTGGGGCAGGGGGGCAGGTTGCGTGATACAAAGCATGTACTAAAATTGATTTATCAGTATAATTTTATAAGCTGGAAAATTTGCTTCCTACTCTGAGGGTGAACTGTTGCTCTTCGAATGTTTTGGTAATTTGGGAGTAGATTAGCATGATATGTCATGGGGGAATAAAAGTTGTTCTGATTAAAAGGAAGCTGTACAAATAATTGGTACCTAACATCAACATGTGCAGAGATGTATTCACAGACTGAATGAGCTTCGTTTTCAAAATCTGTAGAGAGAATGACAAGTAATTCTTTACAAGAAAATCTCAGGCAAGATCAGTGATAATAACTTTAGAACTATTCTGTAGCAGAGTCATGTTATATGCTGCAGTTAATTTGAAGTGCATAAAATAGGACTCCTGCAGTTTGCAGACTTACTTTTCTTCATGCTACTGATATTAAATATATCATAATAGGAATATGATAGAATATGAATATCTAATGCTTCATTATGTGTAAGAAAGTCTAAATTCATGAAGATTTTATTAACTCTTTTTGGAATTTTAGTAGCTTTTCACTAATGTTTGTTTTCTTTTTTTTTTTTAAATACCGAGGGTCAGGAGAATTTGTGTATTACTATTTGGGAGGAGGTTTGATGAAAGGGGATGGTGACAGTGTGAACAATGCAAGCCAAAACATACCAACGGTACTGTAGAACAGCTATTTCATACATTTATATGTAGGGTTGGAAAATATCTCTCTGTCAAAGTATTTGTAAGTATTGTCTGTTTTCTGTGAAAATTTTCAATTCTTCACTGAAGAACTGGACAGAAATGTCATCCTGTTGCCTGGTAGGTGTATAATTCATGTGACTTGTATTTTTTCAGTGAAATGAGTTCTTTTGTCATGAAAGAGAAATTCTGGCTAGCCTCAGCTACAGAAGTTTCATTTGTGTCACTTCACCTAAAGACAGGGGTATGTCTATTAGGTAGTCAGAGGCACAGAAACCTCTGAAGTGTTACAATGCCTTTTCAAGGTCACAAATATTTAATAAAAAATTGAAATGACAACTTGGATTAAAATATTTCTTTCTTGTTTGTATTTGACTGTCCACACAAATCCTTTCGCTTTCTCTCATTTTCCTGACAAACTCTGCTAAATCCGCATTGTAAGTAATAGATAGTAATTAGAGAGAATAAACCATCAGCTATAATTATAACTCAGAATTTATGGCAAAATCAAGTGCTAGCAAATATCTTGCAGTCATTAGTGATTTTTTTAATGGTTGGGTTTTTGGCCTTTTACGTGGACATTTCAGGGAGGTATAGTATTTTCAGGTATTGCTCTGAAAAGGCACAATAGTCAGGGTGTCTCTTACAACATTTGGCATGAAGACAGCTAATATCATGCATTGATTTCTGAAATGCTTGGCCAGTGAATTTAACCAGTTTGATTTTAACACTCAGACCAGGAAGTACGTTGAAGTAGGATATTTAAAATATACAACTTGAAAAGTATTTCTGTAGATGGCTGTGTACCAAGGGCTTTAAAGGCTGTCTCACAAATAAATAGCTATAGAGTAAAATATGTTTATGATAGTACATAAAACCAGTAAGAAAAATCTCAAAGTTATAGAGCATTAGGTACAAGGAGGACTATTAAGCTAGTGGAACATATTCAGGGAAAGATGAAGTAGCAAGATAAAAAGTAAATGACATGAGATTTCAGATAAAGTGGTAAGATAAAAGAAAAACATAAAGAATCATGGAATCATAGAGTGGTATGGGTTGGAAGGGACCTTAGAGATCATCAAGTTCCAACCCCCCTGCCATGGGCAGGGACACCCTCCACTAGGCCAGGTTGCTCAAAGCCTCATCCAGCCTGGCCTTGAACACCTCCAGGGATGGGGCATCCACAACTTCCCTGGGCAACCTGCTCCAGTGTCTCACCACAAGATCAAATCAAACATGTGCATGGCCTTGATGAGATAGGGTTGTGTAGTTCATTAGACAGTTCTGTTCCTTAAATTTTATCTATAAAATATTTTCATTGAGGTTCACCTGCTAAAAAGATGATGTTTTACAAAATCCAAGCAACTCAAGGTGGGAATGGAATGAAGAGAGATACACAGTAACACTATGACACTGAGATGCTTGCAGAAGGAAGTGGTACTCTTGTCTAAAGGCAAACTGAATCAAAACTCTGACAGCAGTTCTCGACTAAGTTCCCAGTAGTAAAATCAGCTGTAAGGCAGCCTTAATGGGCCAAGGATAGAGCCTGGCTATGATTAAGAAATTTAATTAATAAGTTAAGAAAGAACAGTGCTAATGATGCTTATGCTGAAGCAATCCAAGACAGAAGTAGAAATAATTAATTATATTTACTCTTGTTTGCAGTCCTTGAATGTGTGTTGCTTCCTCTGTGAGCTTTCTGATGTCTCAAATGCTTTCACATATATTTCTTACTATTCATATAGCAATATAATTTTATTAGTACGTCTTACTCATAAGTGTTTCAGGGCATCTGTGCCAGAGATGAAGTTGTTCTAAAGATTTTGTTCTCTATTAGTGAGCAGTTATTAAGATGAACAATATTATTCTCTGGCTTACAAAAGAGATTTTGCAGGCTCAGATGCTGGATGGTTCAGGGTTTGCTGGATCAAATGCCTGTTGTTTAGAGTCAAGAGATTAAAAAACAGTTCTAATTATAATATGTAATATACTGCATCACTTTTACCATGGTTTTATTCCTAGAAAACTGCCTTGTAAACCAGGATATTTATAGCAGATTTTACTCGTTCCTGATTTACTCTTTAGCAGTAGTCAAATTTTATTATAGGCTAGTTAGTTGCTGTTAAGATGGTTGACAGTACAAGCAAAGAATAATGTTTTCCTGGCAGATAATAATGAGAAAAGGTGCAAGAATCTGTGACCTTGTATTATGCTTAGAGCAACCAGAGGGTATGTTTTGCAGACCCCTGTGAGCATCAGTAGCCATAACATTTTAATCAAGTGTGACACAAACATGCTAGTGGTGTGGGGAAATGATAATGAGGAGGTAACTGCTGGCTAATTTTTTTTTTTTTTTAGGATGTGAGTCAGACAGGACACTTTCTACATGTCAGATGACAAGGAAAAGATTAAAAAGGTTAAAAATAAATCATGTAGGAAATGCCTGAATTACAAGATATAACCATATATGCTCCTTTTAGTTGCTTTCAGTTTAGGAATGGTGGAATTTCTTATGGATTGTTGCTACACTGTGGGAGAGTTGGGTGGAAATCTTTCAGGTAATCTCTTTGAAGAATGGAAAATCAGCATTAAATAGAGAGCAGCAAAACCTAATAAGACAGGTACAGTTATAATCACCAGCTATGATAGCTTTTCTATGATACTGCTCGGGGATATCTTGGAGAACAAGAAAAAATCTTATAGATTGCGTCTTCTCATATATGAGTTTATATATTCATATTAGTACATACACTAATAATCTTATACTATGTATGTTAAGTTACTGATCAAAGGCTGCGGAAAATTTGCCCTTTATCCCGGCATATTTTACACAGACACAATTCTAGTGTGTAACACAGCAAATGTTCCTGTTTGTTTGATCCTGTTACAGAATTTCCTGTGTCCAGTTGCACATAGTTTGTCTGCATTAGTAACAATATCCTCATTGAACACTGATGCTTATGAAATGTCTCAATGTTGATATTATAGTATGCATTTGTAACACTACCATAAATAGTACTACATCCAGACTTAGTAAATGTAGATCATATCTCTACCATTCAAATATCATAAGTGAAATGTGAACAATCTATTGGTGCATTCTAACTAAAAGGTTGGTGAGAGCCTTGACATTGATTTCACCTGACTCATGATAGAATAGAAGGATACTTTTATCTGATTGAGAATTTGAACTGCCAAGAAATGGTGACCCAGGAAATGCATCTTCACATTTCACCTAAAGAAACAAAAATATGTATCTGCAATGAAGGCACCCTTAAAATGCCCTGTTACCTGAGGTAACACAACAATGCAGGTTGAAAAAGTCAAGATTATATTCAGAAAGAAGTCAGATCAAGAGTTAGAGAAATATGACATGACTAGTTCTTTGAGAGACTCTCTGAAAATATATAGCTAGAGCTTTACAATATCTGGATCGGGAGAAACGGCACAGAGAGAACACTCAAAAGTTACGTTCTCAAACCTTGCCATGGTTTGGGAATTAAGGAAGTCGTTAATAATAAGAAGAAAAGTTTTCAATTTAGGATTAAATCAACTAAACCAACTTCACGAGCTCTGTAGACTGATGGAGGATCACGTCTTGAAGCAGAGCAAGGGAATTTTGTAAATAAGGGTAACAAGATTTCACTATGGAGACATTTACTTAAGGTAGAAGGTAGATCTAGTGACAGGCTTGTCTGCACTTTAAAAGGCTTTTCTGGTATGCTTATACTTGTAGAATACATTGGCAGCTTTTCTCTGCTGAGGTGCAGTGTTCCTTTGCCAACATAGTTTAAATTATTTTCTCAAATGGAATAACCTATATTGGCCCAAAGGGTATCAACTGTTTCAGCCCCAGGGAACTGCTGGCTAGCAGTGTGATTTCACACAACACAGCTATCTTGACAAAACACAGATGTAGACCCAAGTAGAGAAGTTTTGAATTTCAATTTATGTTTGAAAACTGATTGCAAAATATGCATAGTTGTTTTATCCCATAATTCTGGCGTAAAGTATGTTCATTTTAATAGCAAATACTATTTTCTCTGTGAAAGTCTGATTTTCTAAATGTGTCCCTTATGTTAATTGTAAAGTCCTCTTCCCTTAGACAATATTAGTAGATTACACAGTCCGAGTTAGGTCTCAAAAGAGAACAATCTCATTTTCTCTAGATTATGCATCTGTAAAATTCCCAACTACTTTACTTGCAGTAGGGGCATGCAAGTGTGGTTACGGAAAACACATATGTCAGCCCAATCCTGGAAAGACTTAATAGTTCATTCTAAAAATTCAAGTGAGTGAGCAATGTCATTGTAACTAAACAGGCTGTACACATACTTGAAGTTTAAACTGTGCATAATTTTTTCAGAAGTACTTGAGTAAAACTTTAGTATCTTGACGGGAAGGCTTGAACCAAACTCACCATCCTGCACCTGTATGCTAGCAACCACACAACTGTTTAATTTGAAGTTAGCAAATATTATATTCCATTAGATGGAATAAATTAATGAAGTATCTTAAAGTAATCACAACTAAAGTAGAATTATACTTATTGCCACAAAATGCCAGCAAGTTCAGCTTCACAAATCAGCTTCTCATGTCTTTGTGACTAACCCAAATGCATGAACAATTACTTGCACTCCTCAGCCATCACACCACCAGCTCAAACAGAAGTCTTAATTCTATTTTATGCTAGAATTTGGGAGGGATAACTTTTTTTGGTCTTTTTTTTTTTTTTTCAGTGAATGCAAGCAATCTACTTCTCAGTGAAAGGAATTTTAATAGAAAAACTGCCATGTTTATATAAACTTCCAGTACAGTGGAGCAGGAAGCAAATAGAAATCTTTTTTTTTATGGTAGGTTGATTCTACAGATTGTCCCATCACTGCCAAGTAAATGAAACTCAGGCTGAACATCTAATATCATTCAGACATTCTGAAAATGCATGTTTTCTTCCTTGCATGAACATTAATATTGTCTTTTAAATTGTTTAAAGTGGATGTTTTGATTTTTGGAAATACCAAAGTAGACATGCGTGAAAAAAGAACATTTTGATGGAAGTTTCTGTGACAAAGGGATATGATAAAGGAATAATCTGTTTGAAACTCTCAAGAGAATTAGCTAGAGAGAACTGGGATTGAATGCACATTTTTCAATCTACCACCAGAAAACTTCAATACAGCAAAAATTGTTGCTATAAAGCTATTTGTTAATTTTTTTACAGTGTAAATATAGAAAATAATATTTTTCTTTCTTTGTTCAAAATAAAATGTCATATTTTAAATACTAACTTACAAGTATTAATGAGATTCTGAGTAAGAAGGATTGAAATATAATTCTGAACCAAACGTTCTCTCTTGGACAATAAAAATCTAAACTAGGAAATGGTAACTGCCTTAGTTGCAAAATCATTTTTTCTAGTTAAAAAAAATGAAAATGTGACAAATAGCTTTATAAAAGCATTTTAAAAATATACAGCTTCCATAATTAATAATGCAGACTGTTGTCTACTTATTTCAGTAAATAATTTGAATGCAGCTGACCTTTCTGTTTTCTTTGCTGCATTATTTATGATGTTGAAGAGATCACTGTTATTGTTCTAGCATATAACTTGCTTAGCTGAGGTTTTGGTTTGCAACTAATGCTATTTGAAATGTGGCATCCGAGTAGATTATGTACCAGCTGAGATGCAAACAAAAAAACGGAAAGCTTTCTGTCTTAAAAATCCAGAATGTCAATACATTTCAATGCCACCTTTAGGCGTTTTGGAGTACATGTATAATCTATAGCCAGTTCTTGATAACTCCATCTGAATACCTCATGATGCCAAACTTCATTCTCTGTCAAAGCACCAGCAGAAGGTGGACACAGCACCTGAATTTGTCTTGAATAAGAGCAATATCTGTGTATAATGATAAATCCAGATCTAGAGGGTCCAGTTCTCTCCCAGTTTGTGGTAGCCTGTCTTGAAAACTGCTGGTCACCAGCTACCTCCAAAGAAGTCAGACAAGTCCTAAAAACCTTAACCTTCTCCTTTCATCATCTCATATTGATTTATTGTAGGATAAAAGGAGAGGTCATTCTCTTTACTTTTTTTCTTTCTTTTTTTATTTTTAAAGTTCACTGAAACATTTTTGAGTGTACTGATCTCTTTGTTGTAGTCCTCATATTTGGAGGCAGTTGTATTTCCTTGTCTCTCAGTTTGCTTAATTCTGAAGGTTTTTTTAAGCATGTGAGTTAGGCCAAAAGGGACTAGGTATTTCAAGATGTCTGAGGTTTAGTCTGAGATGCCTGCTCTTATAAATAATAAAAATGTACCTTCTCTCCAGTCAAGCATGATTCTTAAGTACTTTTTACATGTTGGAATATGTTTTTTTTTTTTTTCCTGCAGATTTCAGAATAATTAAAATTTTACAATTTCTGGTAACCAAAGGTACCATAGCAGTGTCATACAGACTGGCTCTTAAGGGTGAGAAAGCTCCATGTTTTCATAGAGTATGCTGACAGTCGAGTTTACACATGTGAAACTAGATAGATGGTTTAAGACTAAAGTATCATCTGCATACCCTTACATGTCAGCTGAATATATGAGATCCTAAATCCACATCAGTACTTATTGGAGTGTGTATCTTTTTCAAACAGTATTGAAGAGGTTTTGCTTTGCCGCTGATTGGCACTCAGCAAATTTATGTATGCAGGAAATTTCTATGATGTCATTTGAAATGCTTGATTGGAATGGAGTGTAATTTAAAGGATTTGCCAAGACAGCAAAAGCAAAACTTCAGCAATGTATTTCATGACTTTAAATAAAACTGTGACAGATTGGTATGGTACATTTCGTAAGTTTTAAAACCTTGAAATTATATGGACAGCTTCCAGGTACAGTTGCATTATTTACATGAAATTGAGACAGCACTCTCAGTGATTCAAAGCTTAAGCATAGTTTTGTTTTGGTTGGTGGAACAGTGAATTTACTTCAAATAGAGAATTCAGATAGCCTAGAGCTGTTAGTAGCAAGAAGCCGTCTTGCGTGCAAGCCAAAAAAAGAATAAATATTTGACATCAGGGTATAATTGGTGACAGCCATATTCGGGCATTTATGTCACAGAAAGCTGGAAGACAATTCTGACATCTAGGCAGTACAACTATTATAATACATAGAGATAGCCATACTTTCTAATTAAGAAGTAGGTGCTTAAATTCTTACATAGCCATTGTCCCATTTTCTTGTCCCAGTAGAAATCAGGCTGGTAGAGGACTAGTTTTACAAACAATTTTAAAACTGTATAAGAAATTTGGTGGAAATTTAATTTTGTAAGTGTTTTTCACAGATTTTTTTTTTAACAGTTCTGAAGTTGAGTTAAGGTTGAAGGGAATTAACTTCAGCGTTTGAGTAATAGATGGTCCTCCTCAAGATAATGTATACAAAAATCGGATTGTTTGTAATCTTTTCTTTGTGGAATAATGATTTATGGTCAAATTTTTTTTTCTGGATCTTCAAATTTTGACTTCCATTAAGTTTTGCATAATGTTCCACAACACATTTTTCTTAGATATCCATGTATAAAAGAATCCTTATGCAAATTTATTTTAAACTGGATATGTTTTGAAATAACCGTTTGGCTAAAAGTCCACAGAAGCCAATATATAAACACACCGTTCACCATTAAATCCTTTCAAAAGGCAGGGAAATAAATCTTTTCAAAGTTTTGCATTATAATATTTTTAACTCATTAAATATTTTTTAATGCAGAAAATCTAATGGAGCTTTATAAGATCAGTGGATAACTTTAAATTTAGCAATACTACTGGTCATTTAGTTTCTTCAGTTGAGTAACCATTTCCTGATTTATCTTTTCTTCTTATTGCATTGAAGTAACATCAAATATCTGTTAAAGCAAAACTTAAAGAAAGGCATCAGCATGACATGAAGAGGAGTACTCTGAGAAACAGTGTCTAGGTTTCTTTTGGGTCATAAAACCCGCACACAGTCAAGCATGGCATGACACACGCCTGGTCTGAAAGTGCATTTAATGAGAGACTTAGGTGAATGGCACGCATTACTATACTTTTTTTTGAGGCAATGCAGTCACTGAAGGTGAAATTCGGTTTTAAGTAAGATTTAAGTGGTATTGTGCAGGTTTTGCACTGGTTCTCCTCACTACAGTGATTTTCATGTCTTTCTTTTCATATATTTTACCATAACTCACAGAAATATCCAGAGGTGCAATCCCTTCTGCAGCAGGTGACACTTCTTTATCCTGACTTGATACAAGAAAGATCTTTTAAGTAATGCATTTTCCGCATTGTTAGATGTTTCCCTAGAAGTTGCCTTCAACAGCAGCTACCGATGCTCCATAGCAGTGATATCCTCCTGAATAAATAAGTAAACCGAAAGTGCTTGTTTTGTGTATCCCATATTAAAGCTATATTCCCTTTTGCCCTATAAGTAAAGTTTCTGCTCCTAAAGGGAAAGGGATTTTTCCATCGCTACTTTATTATCTTCCACAGCTATGGAAAATGAGTTCTGTTCCTGGTGAATTAGAATTAGTGTTATACTGGGCAAGAAAAGTAACATTTTAATGAAGCATCCACTATCAAGCACCTCTTACAGACAAGACATCTGTGAATCTGCCAAATACGTATGTGGTTCAGCTGGGCTTATGGTGAATTACTTGGCTGGGTGAAAAAGCTGCTATATGCTATCTTTGGCAATTTAGACCTTTGTAGAAGCCTGATTTATAGCTGCCCAGAAGAACACTGGCTCAGTCTTCACTATGTTTTCATTTCAGAAACAGTCTAATCTAAAATTATTTTATTCTTAAATCAGTGGGAAAAGTAATTCTGCAAAGCTACAACAGCTTTTTTTTTTTTTTTTACCCACAAATTGCCTCAAAATGAGTCTCATAAGTGTATGGTATCTTTTCAGTTAAATGTGTCATGAATTCACTTTTAATTTTAATTGTCTTTGCTGGTGGCAGAATTTATTTCAGTTAATTTAATTTGATTATTGCTATTTCAGACATTAATCAGCAATCCTATTAAACCATCTCACAGATATTAATTATGCCTGAAAATAGCCCTGTGATGTACAGCCAGGGAAGAATTAATCCTCAAGGGACAGGAACTCCAGAATTTCTTTTGATATGTAATACAAAATTTCAGTCAGTTTGGGTTTAGATTTCCAGAAATATTAAACTCGCAATTTTTATCAGCTTGTGCAAACCAAGTCCAGTAGGGTGACCGAAATGTCAGGCACTGAAGTCAGAGTCCAGATACAAGCTTTATTTTTGAAAAGCAGGGACTGACTGTTTATGGGGACTGTGTTGGGATTCATTCACTTGGGGTGAAATAACAAATGACACCTACCATAGACATTTGCAATATAAGGTGGAGGGGAGACTTCTCAGTTAATTTTTTAATAACCATGAGCAAAATTATGATCTAGGATTTACAATTATCCACTGCATAAAATAACCTGATAATCTATACAGCTTCCTATTTACCACCCTGGTCTTGCAATTGAAGGCTTCCTTGAGTTTCAATTCTGGAATCAGAGAGATCTATGATTCCAAAAACCTGCAACCTTTGGGATGCTTAGTATGTCTTCGCATGATAAATGGTATAGATGAGCCTTCTGACTATCTAATTTGGGGAACTCTAAAATAGTATTTTGCCCCTGGCTTCCTCATCAATCTTATGTCTGTCGTTTTTAAGGTGGAGGTAGAAAAATCATGCATCTAGAGAGCAAGTGATGCTGGTGGTAGAGTTTGGCATGGTTGAGTGTCCCTGGTTTATTTTGGCTTAATAAACTCTTCCACTCTTCCTCCCCTGACAAAGTAATCATTGCACAGTGTGTGTCAGGCTTGTGAACAGTTACTTTTTGCATTCTGCTGTCTCTGCTTTCTCTGTGTCAGTGTTTTTGGATTGTCAACTTTGGTTGAGCTGCTTTTGCAGTTCAGTGGGTATTTATTTCTTGCTGCCTACTCTATATGTATGTGAACCACCATTGCATTGACACTGTTGAATCTAAAATGTTGTTTTGAAAATGTGGAGCTGACTTGAATATTAAGAAAAACTGCTGAGCTAAAGCTGACAGTGATTTGAAGAACAGTTTATGTGCGGTGTGCAGGGCTTAGCTGGTATAGTATTAAGGTGCTACTTATGCTGTTAATAATTTTCACAGTATTGACCAGAATATGTAACTGAGAGTTTCTGAGTAAACAACTTCAAATAAATGTTACAGTATTTTATTGTAATTTTTTGGCACATACAAGTTAATTTTCTTTTTTTTTTTTAGCTATTACCTAGTTGTTGTTGCAAATAAAATAAGAACATTGCAAGCATTATAATTTCTTCCATTCAACAAAATCTTTCAGCATGAAATCACTGTTGTAGAAAGCCTTGACAAATATGGTTCTGTTCATTTCCTTGGAAAGTGCCTTGTTCTTTCCTGTCATTGTCCTAATTACACACCTATCAGAGGTCAATGTCCTTTTGAATCAATAAAGCAACTTACTCTAGGTCCAGATTTCAGACCTGATCAAAGGTCAGAAGAAAGTGTGCTGAAATAATTAATTTCTGGTTAAATTCTGAATTCAGTAAATTCACTCAGGCAAAATATTCTGAGAATTTTACTTACTGGTCCACTTTGCATTTGTACTTTGTTAAAATGCTGGTAACTTATACCCGCATATGGAACATTATGGAACAAAGTTTAGAATATCTGTAGTGTTACAGCCAGGAATTATTCTCGGCTGGATGAAATCTGTAACTGTTTTGCAATCAATGTAATTTTTCTCCTCTGTCTTTTAAACAGTCCAGGATTTTACCTTCTATGTAATAGTTGTAGAACTGTCACACTCTAGTACTTCCAGCTTCAAGAATTTTTTCTTGTTACAATGGGATTTACACAGGGCAAAGGTGTAGCTCTTCATAGTCTGAGTGACAGTAACTCAGAATTATTTTAATATCTGACCATAAGAAATTGTCCATCTCTTGTTCAGGGTCTCAGCAAAGACTGCTTAATAAGCAAATCCACAAGCATGCAGACTGCCTGGGATTTGGAATAAAAATTTCTGTTCATCTTCGGGGAAGGCAAGTGCTGGTAGGCAATGGGCAATTGAGGTACCTTAACCAGGACTGCAGTTATTGGAGACAGAATTACTAACCATGCCACTTGTATTTGGCCAAACTCAACTGATGTAAAATAATAGTTCTGCATTGTCAGTACAGAGGGAGTTAAATCAGACCCAGCATAGAAGATACCTCCCTAGAGTAAAAATATGGCATCAATATCAGAACAGTCAGAAAGAAATCTTTGAACTATGCATGCATGTGTGTGCATGTTTGATGATAGCTGTATTTGTAATATGTTTGACTATGCATGCACACTGAGGCTACTAGAGTTTTCCCTCAGGAACATGCATTTTATGGTACTTATAAATTATTTTTTATATCTAAAAGGAGTGATTCTGCTACTTATTCAAGCTTTCTCTTTGCTGCTTAAACAAAAGTTCATTGTGCTGTATCACAATTTGTCCATTCCTTCAGCTGTGTGTAATCTTCTGCAACATTTAATCTCTTTTCCATTGCCACACAATCATCACTTCAGCAATTGCATTTGGTCTTCCTAGATGTTTATGTATATTCCTCATCTATATTCAGGCAATATTCAAATGGCCTCACGTATTTTCAAATCACTTGGGGATGTCTGTCTAGAATCTGTCCTCCCTGCATTTCCCAAAAGAAGAATGCAGAGAAGATGACACTTAATTTAATATGTAATGAATTCCCATATTTCTTTCTACAAATAAAGGACTTTTCATTTTTTTTTATACTGGCTTTCAGCATTTTAGCTAGTATCCAGCTTGCTACACAAATGAATTTCAGCTGGATTGCTTTACATCTGAGCTCTTTGGAAGGATGGGGGAGTATATAACTCTATATCCTGTGGTATGTTGTGCACACTCTCCATATGCTATCAAAAGCCTGCTCCATGTAGCTCTGGTCTGAGATTACTCTTACTGATTTTCCTAGATTTCTGTATCAAAATGCAACTATACAATAAAATGGTCAGGAAAGCGAGAGTTTAAAAATCTTACCAGTTTTATGGTGAATATTGGTGGCAGAGCAATTCCTGATGGGCTGATTTTTTTCCTGTCTTTCCTGATAGCAATTATTCTCAGGAAGCTATTTCACAGCTATGTTTTTTTTTCTTATTCAATGGAAAGACTGCAAATTATATGGGTAAAACATCCATTAAAGTTTTAAAAAAACCATTTCAGTCTGCCAAATCTGAATATTAATATTGTCATAAATGTACAATACATTTACAAATGTAGTAAACACAATCCGTTTTCATCAAACAGACTCAGAACATTAGCCAACATTCAATGCTTATATGCCTTCTTCCACAATATATTCCCACAATTTTAACAGGAATAAGGGTTCAGTTGAGTAGAAAGAAGCCTGAAATGTCTATGCCAAACCTGTTTCTGCTCTCTATTGTCTGTCCCCACTTCATTATATTTTGTAGCACTCAAATGCCAAAATGATTTTAAAATTTATTGTGTAGTTAATTATATGCAATTAATTTGCTTCATTCCAGGAACCCCACCTGAATTTATCCTTCTTTATTATTTAATGTAGTTCATAAGATGTTGGAAAGGAGCACCTGTTAGCTATTTCTTGTCCAGGTTCTTAAATATATATGCTTGGCTTGATGCAAGTGACTAATGCCTCTGGTATTAGTGGCAGTGTTCTCGTGTCTTGTGTAAAATTTGGTATGCATGTGTAAACACTGAAGGATTTAGCACACATGCAACCTCATTCAACACTTCTAATGTTATTATTATACCAACAAAAATTTTGTCTGAATAAGGAATAGACAGGATTTGCTTAATAAATAGAGACTTAGCTATGCTGTGACTGTTACAAAATGAAAAAAAAACAGATTATTTGGAAAATTTCCACCTGTTTTTTTGAGAAACAGAAATACAGGTTGGCCAGCTTGTCTCCAGTCTAGATTCTGCAAGTGTAGAGCCAGTGGGCCACAGTTATCTCTAATGATCTTTCTCATGAGCTATTGAAAAACTTTTTCTTTTTCTGAGTATTAAGCACATTCTTTCCCAAAGAGAGTGTTCAAGTGCCCTTCCTAAGACAATTTTGAGAGTCTATTGAATCACAGAATATGGCAGCTGTGAAGAAAAAGTATTTCAATCTGCCCTGGAAAGCCTGATACTAAATTGGTCCAAAATTTCTAGCCAACAAAGCAAAGTTCACTTTGCCTTACTAATCAGAAGTCAGGCAAATCTGAGGTAAATCATTCAACCTAAGAACTGCTTTCACACAGAAGTGAAGTCAGACTTGCTTGAGAAGGATTTGTAAACACCATTATAATCTAACTTTGAATGAAGTGTGAACCTCTGAAAACATGAAAATGCAGTTTGTATAGCAAAATATCACAGCGAGACATTACCAAATAACCTAAATATACCAAAGATCAATCTACCACAGCGTTCGAGGTTTTAAAGTTGGAAGTAATTTTTGTGATCATCTAGTACTGCAGGTAGGCCATTCAGTTAAACACTTTAATGGTTTGAAGGGCTTCACAGAAGACACTTTTCCAAGGATTTATCCTATTCAGCAGGGTAACAGCTGGATTGCCAAATGAGAGAAAACTTTTGCTTCTGTCATAATGTGATTGTAGGAACTTGAAAACTAAGAGGTACATTTTAAAGATCTGTCAGTGAGAAAGAATGAGATGCAACCAAGAAGAAGAAAATCTGATACAGAGCCTGTAAAATCAAGCTAGACAAGAATTCCAGGGAAACAAAAAATACCTAGATCTGAGTATTCATCCTTATCATTTCCATGGTCTCTGAATACTGAGCAGACAAGAGTCTGAATGTCACTGCAGTAGATCAGAAAGTATTATTTAAAATAAATTATTCATATTGTGAAAAAAAAGAAGGAATCATTTTGTAGGGCAAAATTATAAAGACCTGAAAGAAAATTGGAGCTAGAGGGTGGCCAGTGAAGAAAACCTACAGTACAGCAAACTTAGCTGGAAAATACAGGGCTGTGTTTACGTACTATGAGTAATGGCAGACTTGGATACATCCGACCGTAGCTGAAGAAAGGGGCTGCTCTTGGAGAAGGACCCTCACAATTGAAGGGAGCTGATAGAGAAGACAGTGGTGGACAAATCTAGGACTTAGGTGGTTGGTCAGCAGGCAAAACCTGGTATATTTTGGCAACACTAAGTGAGTAATGTTTCTATGCACAATACAATGTCAATAGTAAAAGTAACAATAAATCAGTTTTATGACAGATCCATTGAGAGGTACTGTGCTGTCTGTTGTTTTTCTTTGATGCTCATATTTCCTAGAAATATGCCAGAGCAGGAGATGCAGTTACTCTTACAAGCATAGGGTGTTGATGCAGACTTTGTATTGCACACACTTCAAGGGCTTGGCAAAGTTAAGGAAAGCTTACAGTTTTACCTTATGCAAGCACACATGTGGAAATACAGTATCATCTGTATCCACTTGAACTCTGTATAAGCACAAAGTTTGCTAAATGGCTTTTAGGGTTTTGACACATAACTCATTGCTCTAAAAAAGCAATTTAAGCTCCTCCATTAGTGAGGTTTTGTGAGTGGTAGAGAAATATCAGTCCATCTTACCTTAACTAAAGTCAGTTTATCAGAATTGTCATTGATATGGCTTAGCCCTTATACAATATCTTGGGATTTCAATATACTCTGCACACATACTACTCTAAAATGTCTAATCATGCCAATGTTGCACTTGCAGAGTAAGACAACGTGATTATTCTTTGCCATACATTAATATATTTAAGTTTTAGCATGATGATAGTTATGTTTGCTTTAAAGAGAATTGACTACTAAGAAACACCACCTTTATACAAGTTTAGTCAGCCAAGACTTGAACACAGGTGATTAACAGTGTTCTGTCTTTTATAGTCTTCAGGTTTGAACAAATTATTAGAACAAAACCTAAGCTGTCATTTCAAGGTGCTGGTTTTCTTATAGCTCCAGTCCAACAGGGATCAAGGTTTAGACTTAAAGAAAAAGAAGCTGTAAATTAATCTGAACAGCAAATCCAAAATCTCCCTTCCTGGTCAAAGCCTCAGAAACCTGAATGCCCCAGTTATGTCCAGTTGCTCTGCTCATAGGGACACCTACACTGGTGCTTCATAACAGCCCTAGCATGTCCGGGTATAAGCAAATAATTTCCCAGATCCTGCTTATGCCCAGCTGCTATCTAGAAACTAGACAGATTATCACTTTCATCTCATAGGAGGCCTAGAAAACAGGCAAGCTCTGAGCAACTCTCATATATGTTAGGAGGATGTGTACATTTTTTTCTAAAATGTCATTGCAGCAGTTTTTATTTTTAAAATAGTACTCAAATTTAATATAAAAGCCTTGTGATTAGAGTACGTACGCAGTGGCATGTTAGGATCAAATACCTACATTTCCCACCATCCAGTAGTGCGCTAAAGTCTCCAGCCTGCGTGGATTTATGCCACCCCGGACTACAAAATGGGAGATTTGTAGGGCCAGGAAGAGAGAATGTGATGTAGTGTACTGACTACATCAGGTTGCCCATTTAGAGAGGTGAACTCTTAAGACTCTGGTCCCTGCACCAAGCACTGGCTCTATCTACGTTTTGTATTTAACAGCCAGTGGATAACAAATAGCTTGGCTGTGAAAACATGGACTCCGAGTGTTCTTATTCTAGGCTGAGTGGCTTTAATCCAATAGCTAATAACAAGTAAGTAAATAATCTGTAGACACTGGCATGGACCCAAAGCCTATCTCCAAATTCTGGTTCTGGAACTGTGCCCCAGTGGAAGGCAGAAGGAGAAGAGACTGAGGAGATGCCTTCTGTGAAGCAGGAAGATTGCCAATATTTCTAACCTAAAAAAAGGCAATAAAAAATAAGGAATCACTGCACCAATCACTGGACTACCAAATGCAATACAAAATCAGGCACTGACAGCATCAATTTGGTGTTCATTATTCAAACAATATGTATGTTTTCATTTTTAAATGTGATGCTTAGTTAAACCCCTTCATTCTCTAGATCAGGGTGGAGCCCATCTGTAGCCCTGTGTAAGGAACCTGCTCTAACAGGGAAGGTCCCAGAAGACTGGAAACTTGCCAATGTGACACCCATCTACAAGAAGGGCTGTAAGGAGGACCTGGGGAACCACAGGCCTGTCAGCCTGACCTTGGTACTGGGGAAGATTATGGAATGTATCGTCTTGAGTGTGCTCACACGGCATGTACAAGACACACAGGGAATCAAGCCCAGCCAGCATGGGTTCATGAAAGGAAGGTCATGCTTGACCAATCTGATCTCTTTCTGTGACCAGGTGACCCGCCTAGTGGATGAGAGAAAGGCTGTGGATGTCATCTACTTGGACTTTAGCAAGGCCGTCAACACCCTGTCCCAGACCATATTCCTAGAAAAGCTGGTGGCTCATGGCTTAGTCAGGAACACCCTTTGCTGGGTGGCTTTGCTATCGGGATGGCTGAGCCTAGAGAGTCATGGTAAACGGAGTTAAATCCAGGTGGCAGCCGGTCAACAGTGGTGTTCCCCAGGGATCGGTTTTGGGGCCTGTCCTGTTTAACATATTTATTAATGACCTGGATGAGGGGATTGAGTGCTCCCTCAGTAAATTTGTTGCTGATACCAAATTAAGTGGGTGTGTTGATCTCCTTGAGGATAGGGAGGCTTTACAGAGGGATCTGGACAGGCTGGACCGAGGGGCTGAGGCCAATTGTATGAGGTTCAATAAAGCCAAGTGCCAGGTCCTGCACTTTGGTCACAACAACCCCTGCAACACTACAGGCTCGGGGCAGAGTGGCTGGAAAGCTGCCCAGCAGAGAGGGACCTGGGGGTTCTGGTCGACAGCCATCTGAACATGAGCCAGCAGTGTGCCCAGGTGGCCAAGAAGGCCAACGGCATCCTGGCCTGCAT
>WKFP01014001.1:171856-207050 GCA_011057875.1 Pterocles orientalis | reverse complement strand
CTCCTCCCCGAACCCCCCACTCGATAAATCCCAGGCAGGTGCAGGAGTGGGGGCACCCCTCCGCCCAGAGCCCCCGTGGTGGGCATTGCTGGCCCTCCGCAGGAAAAATTTCACAAACAGGCAGGAAAAGTTTTCTGGACAAACCGTGAGAATTTGGGAAAAGCACCTCGGTGAGAGCTGCCGTCTGATAGCGCCTTCTGCATCCTCCCCACCCAGGGCACAAAATCCGTACAGCTGCCCAAGTCTTTGTCCTCTAGTGAGGAAATTGCCAGCAAGTCAGGAGAAGTGGGAAAGGTGAATAAACCCTCTTGGGAAACGCAGAAGAATAAATTCGGGGTTTCGAGGGTGTTTTGATTGGAGCTTTTGATGCGTGCGTGTGGATAACAACAGGCTGACTCGATCCCTCTGCATGGGGGATCAGAATAAACCTGAAACATCTCTATGTGGCACCTATGAAACAATTGCTGAGCTTTGGCTGCCCTGAGCAAGCCCTGCCCTGCCTCACACCTCCGGTTAGGATCTGCACAAGCCCAGCTGTCCCTTCAGCAAGCTTTAATTTCCAGCAAATAAATACATCAAGATGCTGTCCCATGTTTCCTTTAAGTCCAATACAAAAATGACTATAATTTGGAAATTCAAATTTCCCATTTGCAAAACCCCTAACAGCACGTCTGGTCCTACATGCACATACAAGGAACAAGGAAAGGATTCTCTTCTTTTCCTACTGCTGGCATTGACTTTAAATTAAAATTCGTACTTTGCTTTGGTCTGTGGCAAACCATGCACCTGTACCTGTACCAATATTTGGTGGAATATTGCAGCCACAAAAAAAAACATGCGCTGAACTTGATTTTCCCTTCTTTGACATGCATAACATTCTATAAAAACTTATTTTCTGCATTTCTTACTCTCCTGTAAAATCAGAGTTTTGGGTTGTTTTCTCCCATTGATGTTAAATAGAAGAAAATAATCTAATTTTTTTTTCATCTTTGCTAGAAGACATACAACGATTGATGAAAAATTGATTTTAGATTGCATGTCTGTATCTTCTTTTGCTATAAAGTACGTCCGTCTTTTTGAGATTTCAGCCTATTCCTCAGAAATACAGATAAAAGGCATGACTATGTCTATAGGTATGTAAATATAAATGGGATACTGATCTGCGGTAGGGAATTAAAATACTTCAGGTGGCATCTCATATCTCCAATTGTTAATCTCTCGATCTGCATTTTGGGTCTGCAAACTGCAGGTCTGGAAGTACACCTGCACCACATCACCAGAGCTTTCCACCCTCTCGGAGGCATCCTGGAGCTCCTGGGCTGTACCCATCACCTGGGCAGCGCTGTGATATCACGATAACGTGATATCATAATAGGTACACCTGCTTCTCTGAGATTTGGGAAAATGTTTTAAGAGCCAATTGTCAGTAATCGGAGGCATTCGCATCTTCACTGGGTGGAAAAAAATTGTTGAAAACCACTGTCCTGCTAATGTAAAGCTTGCACTGAGTGTTCCTCTGTGCACGCTGCAAAATTAGAGAGAGCTGATTCATACCGCCGACGGGGTATTCGCCTGCATACCGGTTACTTCAGGCATATTTTTAGATCTGTTTTCAAATCTCAAAAGCACAAGGTGTGATATCTTTCCATTTCAGAGAAATTAATTCAGGAAACAACCCAACCCCAAACATTAAATGAAAAGTTTCTTAATTTCCCAGCGCTTAGTGATACCCAGAGACATCCAGCACCAAATCGACCTCCAGGTATCATCAGCGCAGCTGCCCGTGGATGCTCCTGTTCCTCAGAAAGTTTGGTTTTTCTGTTATCTGTTGCGTCAGCTACGGCACAACCCCAGGGAAAGGCGCAACCTGTGTGGGTATCCCTGGGTTAGCGCAGGCGGGCAGGGCGATGCGATCTGTGTTCGCCTGGTGCCTCGTGGCAAACTTCACCGTGGGTTGGCTGGGTTTTCTTGTAAGCTTTAGTCATCTACCATGTAAACAAGAGAATTTATTTCATATATTTTCTAAACGTACACATTTACAAGTCTACAGAGAGCTCATTAAATCCTCTCTCAGCAGCGCTGACACCCGAGGATGTGAAAATACGCATAATAATATATTTGCTAATAATATTTTCTTTTTGCTTCACAGCAACCCTTTCACTAGGAAGCACCAATCCCTGGTAAACACCCAGACACAACTCCTTTCTGATAGTCTAACCCACAGGAAAAATATTTCTTCTTACGGAATACGGAGCTTTTTACAACTTCCCTTCCTTTCTCTAGCATCTCACCTGATCTGACAAGGTGAGAAATGTATCCTGATGGTGTGGGCAAGGGGCAGCGATCTCTGCCGTAGCTTTTGCAGTCTCTGACACACGTTTTAAATGCTTCAGTAGCTCAACAGGACCGTTCCCAGCAGCTTTTTTCCATCAGGTGCTTCATCGCCCATCGCCCGGCAGCGACCAGAGATGCGCGCGTTGCCGATAAACTTGACAAATCGCGCGAGTATCTTGAAAAGATGCTTCTCCAAACCTCCCTACTGCGTCACTGCCACGTCACACCGAGCGGGTTTGGGTAATTGTGGGTGGGCGATGCCATCTAGTGGCAATGGGACCGGATCCGCGACGATGTGCGCGATTGGTGCTGGAAAGGGTGTTGGCATCCCACCTCCGGACTGCTGTCACCGTAACCCCTAAATTGTGTGCCTTAAAGCCGGAGAAACGACATGGAATAACAGCAAAGCATGACAGGCTGAAGTAGAATAGGCTCAGTGATGTTTGCAAGCTGTAGGGTGAGTTCCCGTCGAGTTGCAAAGCTTCATCGCGTTGCTAAAGGTGATGCCCACAGCGGTGTGTTCATTGTCCTGTGTGCTCCTGGGTGTCAGTGTGCAGGGTGGTGGGGTGGGGGAAAAGTTGCTCAAGTCCAGTTTGGACATCATCTGCCTTGGAGAGGGATTCCCTGCATCCAAATTTCCCTGTCAAGCTGATGATCATAGAATCACAGGATGGTTTGGGTTGGAAGGGACCTTAAAGATCATCCAGTGCCACCCCCTGCCATGGGCAGGGACACCTCCCACTAGCCCAGGTTGCCCAAAGCCTCATCCAGCCTGGCCTTGAACCCCTCCAGGGATGGGGCATCCACAGCTTCTCTGGGCAACCTGGGCCACTGCCTCACCACCTGCACGGTGAAAAAATTCTTCCTAATATTTCATCTCAATCTCCCCTCTTTCAGCTTAAACCCATTCCCCCTTGTCCTCTCCCTGCACTCCCTGATCCAGAGCCCCCCCATCTTATCTCACTGGAAGGTGCTGGAAGGTCTCCCCGGAGCCTTCTCTTCTCCAGGCTGCACACCCCCAACTCTCTCAGCCTGTCCTCGCACGGGAGCTGCTCCGGCCTCTGACCATCTCCGTGGCCTCCCCTGGACTCGATCACCTGGGCTTGCCTTCCTGTCCCATTTCTTGCCAGGTGTGCTTTGCTGTATCTTCTTAAAATGGCTCGTGCAAAAGATTTTCAAGAACATTTTTAATATTGGAGTGCCTCATTCTCTCAATAAGGTGAATTACAAGGTCACAGTAGGTGCAACTGGTTGAAGGCAGAGCCAGAGACCAAGAACTCAAGACCAGCACGTTACAGCAGCTGTTTCGAACAAGCAGCAGAGGGGCAGCGCTCTTTCTGAAATCAGGACCAATGAAAAACAAACAAGCTGCTGGAAAACTCAGGATGGGCTGTGCCAGTGCCATGAATTTTCCAAGTTTCTTTGACACGCCTTAAAAACCAATATCTTGAAAACCACCCCATCCTCCAAAACAACAGCAGAAAAGACGACTCCTACAATCCATTAGGTCCTAGTTTATTTATCACTACCAGCCAATTCTCAGCCCCTATATTTTCTGAAAACGTCCCGGCAAAGGTCCCACATTTCCAGCCGCAGAGCTTGCTGCTGACATCTGGGAATTTGGGGCAGTAGGACCCCTCCTTGTAACCCCAGCTGTGGCCACACGGCTTTGGGTGATGGCAACGGGATTAGCTCCTCTGCGAATTCCCTGTTTATTTCTCTACTCAAAAGAGTTAAAGTAAACCTGAAGTAGGGCTGTGTACAGAGGCTGCCTGGGAGATTTAAATACAGTAATTCGCTCAAACTTTGCTGGCAAAGCTGATTGAAATGTGGGTGGTTTGCATCGAAAACATCAGCCTGGGATTTCTCCTGAAAAGCCAGACGCTAGAATAAACTCTCCTCCTTCGAAATGAAGTAGAAAGTGAAATATAAACACATGGTGAAAAATAACAAACAAATAATCTAACATGAAGTATCCAGAGGTTACCAAAACGGAAAGAAATAAAGCAAATATCACGGATAGTAATCCAAATCTTATTTTGAATTCAACGCAACTATGCTCATTTGGCATGACAATTATCAGCTAATAAACGGGCATTTTTCAGGTCAATCAAACTTGAGCCAATTAGTCTGTGGGAGTTAACTAAATTAACTCTAAAATTAGAATCCAAATAATCTCGACAATTATGGTTTAATCCTGAAATACGTCTCTTCAAAAGAAGCCAATGAAACAGACAAATCCACTAGAGTTCAACATATTTAAATTACGCACTATATTCTAATTTATTTTAATATCTAACATCCAACAGATCCTTTTTCATGACCAGATGTCAGGAATGGCTTCCTACAAGAGAAAAGTCATTTGCATTTTTCAATCTTTTGTGGCTCAAAATACTAGAATTCCCACTCACCAAAGGTCTTGGCATCGAATCCGGCTCTTTAGGTGTCGCATCCTGATTATTTAAATTTATACACTTTACATAGCTAAATTGTTTCATTTTTCTGCACTTCTGATTCTTCATGAAAATGTATGGGTTGGATTTAATCCATATTTTTTCCCTACCTTTATCAGTGTTTGCCTTTCAACATTTAATTCAATCAGTTAATTTTCTTCTTGCCCGTCTAGCCGCAAAAGTTGTAAGAGCAATTCTTATTTAATTAAAAAGGTTTTAAAGTCTGGAATGTTCTCTTCTAGAAACATCTGCAATTAAAAAAAAAATTATTAAAACTAAGCTTTTCTCTTCCATTGATTGAAAAAACCTATAAGTAATTTGAACTTTTGGGCACGGGGTGAGTACAGTAGGGAGAGGACCTGGCCAACAACCCCTGCACCTGACACACTCACATACATCTTCTTAAATTAGTGGTTTTAATTCCTCCGTAAGCAGCTAAGAAAGCTTTCTTCTCCTTTGCTTAAAAAATTTGGGACATAATGAAAAATGAAATCGAGACCCATCAGAAATATTTTGTTTTAACATTTTTTACATTTACCAAAGATATAAATTTTTCCTTTTCTATATAGAGAGCAGTTTTGCTTTTTTTTCTGAATAAGACACTAGCTTGACAAGCAGAAGCACAAAACAGCATTAATATCCTCACAATATGATAAGAGCACACATATCTTCATTAAGGTTTTCTTGGGTCTCACTACTCAGACTTTGCTCATTTCCCCTTTTTTTTCCCCCCCTCTCTCATTAAATGCTCAGAGATCAAGACCCAGATTTCAGAAGAACTTGTATTGAAAAAAATAAATTCCCTGCAGCATCATTAAGGAGCAAACGTGATCAAAAAAGAGAAGGTTTTTTTTAGTAAAATCTTTTGTGGTTGTATATTCTGTATATTTTTCAGACCGCCCATTCCAGACTGCACTAACACGTTACTGCGCTTCACCTGCTTCCACCTGTAACTCCAGCCAGCTTTAATACTCTGAACTGAAAAAAAAAATAAAAGAACCAAATTAGAATTAATGCCTTTCAGAAATATCTGAAATTACCTAAAATAACTTTTTCAGACACAAGAACATTCAATTTTTCAACTTTCCTATTTTGTGATCTGCCAGACGTAGAAAACACAAGGTGTAAAAATAAAGGTTATATAAAAAAGGACACATCAATATTTTTAAGTTCTGTATATTGTATTTCTGTTTCCTATTTTATTTCCTATTTTACATCGGTTCATCAGGGATCTGGTATGAGAGATGCCCTGTTGGTTTGCTGGTGTCCATACCTATCGATACGACGTGTCTTCAGTTTGTTGAATTCTGGAGGTGTCACGTCTGATTGTAGAGACGATACCGCTGTGAAGGGAAACAGTTATGGGCATTTTTTGGCAAAAATTACCCCATTAACTACTCCTCTTCCCAAGAGCATCTCCTTAAGGAACCCACTGTTGATTATTGAGAGGTGTTTTTGGTTTTTTTTGCATTCATTATTAATTAGGCTATTCATTACTGCAAAAGGCATGTTTAATGGAAAGACATTGCAAAGAATGTCTCCTCGAGGACCTGCGTTGTTTTTTTTTGAAAGTTTTATGAGTGTTTACATCATGCTGTGATTTATTTTCAGATTGACCGAGGCTTGCTATGCTGGACCAGGGACAAAACCCATTTATTTCCCTGGCCAGGAAGTCCATTTATCAAAGAGTGGAAGAAGGAGATGGATTGCCAGCCAGAAGCCTGGGAGCTGAGCTGGACATCTGCTCAGCCAGAGACGCCAGCTTGTCCACCTCATTTCCACCCAAATTTCATCAAAATAATGGAAAAAATTCTTTTTGATGTTATAAATACACTACCAACCTCATTCCTGCAGCCAGCGCTCCGGGAAAACCTGGAGGAAAAGGGCAAGGTCACCAAAGCCGCACTAAAGAAGGCTCGAGCATCCTTGGCTCTCCATCCAGCCTTCTTGTGCTGATCCGCAGGCAGGATCCATCCAGAAGTTTGCACAATCTGCTGAATGATGATATACAGGAAATAACAGCAGAGTTCAGTTCTTACCACCTCTCCCTGGGCTGCTAGCCATCCTTTGGAAACATCTCTCTGGTGGCTTGGAGAATGAGCGTTGGAGGCTCTTGGAGAGCGAGCGTTGGAGGCTCTTGGAGAACAAGCGTTGGAGGCTCTTGGAGAATGAGCGTTGGAGGCTCTTGGAGAACGAGCGTTGGAGGCTCTTGGAGAACAAGCGTTGGAGGCTCTTGGAGAATGAGCGTTAGAGGCTCTTGGAGAACGAGCATTGGAAGCTCTTGGAGAACAAGCGCTGGAGGCTCTTGGCTTCCTTTTTGGCAACTTGAGCTATAAGCTGGGAGAGTCATTTACTGCTCGTTGTTTATGGTTCTTGGAAGTCCCCTTTCATCAGTATCATGCAATTGCATTTGAACTGGCTGCCTCTGACCAAACCTGTTTTCCCCAGACCGGGTCAACTTTCATGAGGATTTTTCTGGTCATCTGAGATCTTACCAAAAAAATCTTTTTTTTTTTTTCAACTGGTATAAAACCAAATCAAGAGTTGAAAGAAAACCCAACTTCATTTCATTGACACAGAGTATTGATAAGTTTATGAGCTTTTACTAGTGGCTGCCTCGTATTTAATACAGTATAAGTGGGATTTGTTTTCCTGCAAAGCTGACTTTGCTGCTCTACAAAGGTATTTGACCTTGAACAACACCTAAATTTTGCCATAACATTTTGCAGTTGTTTTGCACATTGCAGACGGCTATAGTTGCCTAATCAATGCGCAGCGTGGGAATCTGAAAGCAGAAAAACTATAACAAGCAACTGATGCAACTCATGGTCTAGAAGTACTTACCGAGATGTATCATACTTATAGGAAAGTGATCTAGGAAAGAGAAGGTTTGCAGTCAGCATTGGAGTTTCCCGTATCGTTGGTGTGTCCAATTATAAATAAATTATAAATCACACTCTAGGTTCAGCAGCTTAACCGTGATAACCAAACTGACAGTCTTTAACTGTTCATGAAACTAAATCCTAACTCTGAATTTGCTAATAACACCAAAGGTCCTTTCTCTTGCCAACCTTTTTTTTTTTTTTTGGAAACCCTTTATTACACACTGCAGTGCAAAAATACAAATGAAAATAATAAAGTAGATAACAAATAATCCCAGAGGGCAGAGCATGATGATTTGATTCATGTTGGAATAGGCAATTCCTGCAAAGGATCCAGTGATTCAGAATCAACTTGAAATCATATTCATAGTTCAACAAGCCTGTGACTTCACTTTGAAAGGGAAGACCCTATCTGTGCTTTACGGCATAAGAGATTTATTTATTTTAGCTTGTGTTTTGCTGCATACAGTGTAAGTGGCAGGAAACTACAAGATGAATTGTCCACTGAAGCATTTTTCCCAGAAAAAAGACTCAAGGACGTTACCTCTGAGCAATTGCATCCAGTGCAATATGTTCTTGACACTACACAAAGCCCAAGTTCTCACTCCCAAGCTCCCCAAAGGCTATTTTTTCCCTTCATGCCACCACCTTGCCCTTCCCCACAGGGACAAATTCACGCTCTTCCCACCCAGGAGTGCTTTGTTCTTCTGCGGCAGAGCCCACAGACAGGTGGGCTGGAGGAAGGGAGCATCGCATCGCAGGGTGATGGATTGGGACCCGTCTTCTTTCCATTGCTCCATCATCTTATCCGAGTCGCTAAAACCCGATCCGAAGTCACAGATCCCACGTCCCATTTCCTTTAATGGATTTGGTTCAGCCAATTAGGCCCTTTTTCCTTCACATCTCAGCTGCATAAAGGATGGCATTAATAGTTACAGCCTCGTGGGATTAATTGCCTGTAGAGTCACTTTGAGACCTCGGATAGAAGCACTAGTGATGTTAATTATTGTTATAGATATTATAATGTTGAACATAAGTTCATACATTTATTTGGGGGGAAAAAAAAATCAGCATCAAAGGAACTAAAACCGCCCCCAGACTATTTAATTATTTTATTGCCCTTCACTGGAAAGGTGATGCCTCAGCTCCATTCTTCTCGCACCGCAGCATGCCAACCCCGTGTCTGTGTCAGAAATGTGGTTCACTGACTCACACAAGTCAGAGATAAAAAGCAGCATGGTTCACTTGATAATTTCTAAATTTTCTACAACCTACATTTTTGTCTTTTGTTGGAATGCTTTCATTTTCTTCTCAGGAGATATGATTAATTTGCCGCTGTAAAAAGTCGAGATGAGCCGTGATTCAGAAAGTTGGGCTTTAACAGGGCGAACTGTACTATGCAAAAGTACAGCGCTCCTTATAAATATGAAATATTTGGCAAGCAGTTTTCTTCCCACAACGAGAAGACTCCTTAAGCAATAAAATTTCGGAGAACAAAATTACTCTCTGCTGGTATTTACCGACTCAAGTGACATTGCACCAGGAAAGTACCAAAGTGCCACAAGGCAGCATCAGAGGAAAACAAATGAAGGTTGTTTCCGAGATGGATTACAGGTAATATTCATCATTGTTGTAATGCAAATTAGAAAACTGAGGAAGAGTGAACATTTACCACTATAGACTCATAGAATCAGAGAACGGTCTAGGTTGGAAGGGACCTTAAAGCCCATCCAGTGCCACCCCCTGCCACGGGCAGGGACACCTCCCACCAGCCCAGGTTGCTCAAAGCCTCATCCAGCCTGGCCTTGAACCCCTCCAGGGACGAACAGAAACCCTATTTCAATCCTGGCATTTCCCACCCAAGCTAGGAAAGTGGCTCCTTTTAGACGCTGGGTACGTTGGCTGACTTTCCTGCCTGTAAAAGTCAGCCAGCAGCTTGTAATTATACTGAATATCTTCCTGGAACCTTGCTTCTGTAAATGGTGCCACCTTTTGAGTAATATATCATCGCTCTGCCTTGCTCGGATTATTGCACCAATATATCACTGGAGCAACAGCTTGCTTTGTGATGGATTGGCGTAAGGCGGCGGGAGAGGTACAGCTCGCCGGGGTAATGTATGATGCCCTCGTGCTGATGTATGGGATGTATGATGGAGTGTCCCCCAAGACCTACCTGCTCTGCCAGCTCTGCTCTGCTGGGTGCCTGCAGGAGGCTCAACTAAAGGGAGAAAACTTCCCAGCTTTGCTTAGCTTCAGTGTCACGCTATCACGCTGTCTGAAGCACCCAGAAAATCAGAGAATCTGTGAAGCACACATATAACTAATGCAAATACATAAGATCACATAAGAAAAAAAAAAAAAATCTAATTTTACAGGAGACATGGAACTAAAGCAAAATCTTCAAATACTTATTTTACAGTCTCTTACTGCACCTATGCTGGATGCTCAAAGCATGGGGCAAACCCACCCACTCCAAGGATCAGTCAAATGTTTTACTGAGTATTACCAACGTAAAACTTCTGCATTAGTAACCTTTAACTAGTTTACATTTTTTTAAAAGGTCCATGGTGGTATTCGCTGTTCTTCCATTTTCCTAGTTGAATACCTCAGGGTGAGAAATATGACAGCTAACTTTTGAACTGGGAAAAGTATATCTTGATAGCTAAAAAAACCTAAAAAAGCCTTAACTGATTTTTTCCCGAAGCTTGCAAAATAAAAAAACTAAGAAAAAAAAAACCAAAACCCCAACCAACCCATACTGGTTTCTCTTCAGCTTTCCTTCTCACACCCCAAAACCAAACCATCACCACCCAGAACAAACCCCAGATTTCTGGCAGAGCCCAGACTTAGCCTAGCTCAAGCCTAAAAAGGAAAATATTCACACGCTGTGACTCAGAGCAGACAATTTACCTGCAGTTCTTTCCCCAGTTTTAATTACTCTGCTTGTCACCAAGAAAACCCTGAAATTCTTCAAGGACACGGAGGTTATGATTTTTTTCTATTGTGACACCCGCTCCATCGCTCCAAAAATGTGAAAATATTTAAAACCACCGACAATCACTTCGAAAGTTATCCCTTCTATAAACAAGATGAGAAAAGCTCTAATAAACCAACCAGTATTCTCTGTAATTTGTTTTTCAGACATTCACCTGACCTCTAACGTGGTCTTTCTGCTAGCCTCCAGCACAACGACGCCATATTTCCGTCACGATATGCACGGAAATTAAATTAAGCAGTGGGTGGAAAAGTGAATTAGATTTAGTAAGTTAAACAATGCATGGAAATTGAACTCTGCGCATTATGCACAACCTCTCTGTGCTGATCTACTCAGCTGCTGCTAAATGCATTTCAGGGCGGCAGCATTAAGTGACACGACTAGCATCTGCCGCATACTTTTCTTTTGATAAACTGAATAATACGATCGTTTCCGAATCTTTGCTGACCCTCCTTAGTTACCCTTAAATCCAGCCTGATTTCTCAGCCAACACAAAGCAGCCTCCGCTGCTCAGCACCGAGGGCTATGGAAAATTACCCCCCCTGCATGCAAACCCAAGCCTTTGCTAACAAGGGCATGACTTTTTCCTGCCGAGGTTAACATAAAATCACAGTTTCTCCTTCCCTCTGCCTCCAGCGAAGGTGCCCACTGGCTCTGGCCCTGAGCCCGGCGGTCCATCGTTGCATCCCCGTGCAGTTGGGTTGGCACCGCCGCTCGCTGCCCGTCCTTCGCGTTTTTGGCTCCTTCGCCGTGTCCTTCTCCTGCTGCCAGTCCTGCAAGCCCGGGCTGGGCTTGCTGCAGCACAGGCATCCTGCTGCCTGCCCGCAGCACCACTCCCCTCCTGCATCCCTGCTGCTGGGGTTGGAAGCTGCCAGGAAAATCCAAACCAAACTCCCAACCGGTGCTGAGCGTATTGCCCCAGCCCTGAGGCTGATTGATGCTTAACCCCATCGCCGGCTCCACGCTGGGATAGAAGGAGCTGTGCCTGGGGCAAAACCAGCCCCAAACTCGCTGATCTAAGGGGGGAAAGAGGGATGGAGCTGCTGCCAGGGGCAGAAGATCTGTTCTAGCTGGGGCTCCTGTGCCCAAACTCAGCGCCTGCAGCGGCGAGGCGTGGGGAGATGTTTGGTGGACCCAACACCTGAGATATAGCTTGAGGGAGAGGAAAAAGGGATATTAAGAAAGGGATATGTTATGTGAAAGGAAAAAATTGCCAGGTATTCCTGGATTAACTAGTAACTTAATGTACCGCACCGTATGGCATTAATCAGGAGTTGATAAACTGGGTGAAACATAAAGGAACAAAGAGGAAAAAAAAAGTGTAATAATGTCTAACCCGGCTCTCCAGCTTTTGTCTTCTGTCTGCCCAGTATTTCAGGTCTATTAAGTCAACGGTGCAGTCCCCAGATGCTTCCGACCATACCTGCTGAAAGCACACGGGTAGGGAGATGTTGGTCAGTGCCTGTGGAAGGCACGTTCGACAGTATTACATTAGGTATGGGGTTATTGTAGGTGTCTGTGTGCTGCAATGTGACACTTCGTATTTCCTAAATCCCCCCACTTTATCCCCCCCAATAAGAGTAAGGGGAAAGACAGAGGACAGCAAGGTGTTTTATCAAGCATCAGCAGCCACAGCCAGCACAATTGTTGAAACGAAGACTAGGTTGGGCTGGAAAAGTTAAGGACAACATGGAAAAATCTCCCTGACCTGTTAGCATCCCGTTGCTTTCCTCTTTAATGTCAGCTCTGGAAAGCAGCACAGTGGCGTTAACCAGAGAAAGGTGCAAAGATGAACTGAACTGAGACCCAAGCTGGAGGAGTGTAATTAGGTTTCCATCCTAGAAATCCAAGTGAGGAAATCAAGTCCTGCCTACGTTGGGATTCGCTAAGTTATGCTATGGAAGCGAACGGTAAAGGTTTAATTCTCTCTGCAATCCTGTGAGTACTTAAATCACGCTCTGAATGCGCAGGCAGAGCTGGGAATATTACCCGTAGTCTGCTGGGTCCCATTGTGGTGTTATCAGACTGTTATCTCTTTTTTTCTCCAAAATTCTTCTGGGCTTTCAAAACAAATCTGTGGTTAAGATAACTTGCAGGGCAGAATATTTGAACTTGGGTACTTAGAGCCTTGAATTTCTTCAACGTCTGTTCCAAGACAGAACATCAACGCTGGAAACCTGAAGATGAACACACATCGTCTCAAGGTTGTAGTTTATCTGATTTTGTCCCTTTTAGTTGCTCACTAAAAAAAAAATAATTCCTAGAAGCGATTAGACATTTGCTTATGCAGGGTAATTATGTTGCATAAAAGCATCTTCCTATTATGGAGCTAATAAAAACAACAGTGACATATATTTTGGCCCAAAGAGGTTGGGAGTTTATTAAAGTTGTAAATTATGGATTCCACTAACGCAGGGTAATGAGATCAAACAGCACAGTAGGAGCAGTGATCACTCTCCTATTTTTGTCTAATATTGTGCAGTTATTAGGAGCTTTGTCCCTTATTAATCTTCTTTGACCTTCTTCCACAAATTCCCCTTCTATAGAAATGAGTAAGTGCTGAGAATCGTCACGTGCCCATGAATGTCCCTAAGGATAACAGGGTGCGGTGTGTTACAAAACGCGATTGACAAAGAAAACGTCCTGGTGAGACCACACCGACCCCTCTGCTCCTCCGACCTGGGACACGACCTGTTGGGCTCACAGGTCTGGAGATGACCTGGAGGAATGGAGATGTCTAAAATTTACTTCAGCAGAATATCTGAAATGTACTCTCTTCATGTCTCATAAATTATTTGAATGGTAACGATTTGAATAATAACAACTTGCTATTTTCTGACCATTGTGGGAGAAGAATAGAGAAGAACCCTTCCGTGGAAGCAGCAACCCAAGCGGGACGTGACAAAGCAAACGCAACGTCTTCTTTCCAAAGTCGTCTTGTGAATTCAGCGCAAAAATCTCCCAGGGTGGAAGACAGCCAGCGTGATCCTGCAGCATTCCCTTTCGGTTTAAAATCGACTAAAGGAACAAGGATAGGGTCACCTGCAGCAAGGACGCGACATGGGAGAGTGCTCAGCACTTTGCTCGCTCCTCGTCGGTACAAACTACAGCCCCATGGCACTGGGAATCCAGGTGGCAGCACCATACAGTAATATAGCTAAACAATTCCTTTTGCTTATCATTGCACCATATAAAAATGTAAATATTTAAGGACTTTATAACTTATTCGTATCAATCACAACACGGCAACCAGAGTGAGACAGAAATGAAGTCGCTGCTGGGAAGTTATTTTCCCCAAAAACTTCAATTCTTGCTTTTTTTTTTTTCCTTACATACAGGGTAAGAAAAGGGAACAAACTATAAGTTTGGAGTCGATAATTTTCTTCTGCTTGTCTAAACAAATGTTCCATAAAATCTTACAAGCCACAGACAGAGTTTTCAATGGAATGCTTAGGGCATTCGAATCTCTTGGGAAAAGTTGACCTTCGGACCACCCGGGGGTGACCAGGGTCTGAACTCCGAGCAGGTTAAACCCTGCCCACGCCAAAATTACGCTGCTGTGGCTGAATTTCCTAACGGCTGAAAGCTGCATCCCCTGGGGACCGGAGATTCACGTTGTGCCCGAGGATGTCCCACCTGCCAAACTCCGCGCTCACAGCCTGCGGGAGCCGAACAATTTTGGCAAGGAGGAACATGAGGGTGTCCGAGGGGAGGTAGCTGTGCTCCGGCTGCACAGCCCAAAGCTACCGAGCAGCGAGAGTCACTATTCTTAAAGAAAATGCTGTATTTGAAACATGCTCTTTACAGCAGGTGGCTAAAGAGTGTTTTCCCAGCATGGGGAATAAGAGCTTTTAAGGACTATTACAGTTATTTTATGTGTAAGCAAAAAGAAAACGGGAGGGAAAAAAAAAACAACAAACCCAAACCACCAAAATCCTAAATTCACCGTTTTCATCATTTAATGGGCTCTGTGTGAATGCTAAACAGAAGGAAGTCACGGCAAGAAAAGCACATGAAGTGGATGCACTTTAAGCAGCAGTGACCCATTAGCTCTCCACGGTGCACGCTGCAATTCAGCGGGCAGCACGTGGACGATCGCAGCCCAGAATCGAGGCTGTTTTTAGGACCCCATGAGGTTTTATATTTCGTCTTTAACGGAGGTGTCTCCGCACATCTCAGGTGGTTGCAGGAGGCTGTAAGCATCAGATGTGTGTCCACCTACCGCTGGTGCTGCAGGTGGCCACTGCTTCATGCTCGGCTGAAGGGCTTCTATCTCTGGTGTTTGCTTTTAATTTAACACCCTCCTTGAGGTTTTATTTAGTGATGCTTCTGCATTTATACTCGGTGCATTTTAAAACCCACTGGAATAGACCCATTTGTGCACACAGAGGTGACAGGAGACCGCGAAGCCAAGCGATGAGGAAGGTAACCACGCTGCACCGCTCCACTCACAGCTTCACTTCTGCCCGCTATTCCCTGTCATTCCTTTTCCATGGCCTCACCTGTCTTTTCCTGGCTTTCAGTCTATAGTACCTTATTCCACCAAACCAAAAGTCCTACTCACAGATCAAGGATTCCTCAGGAAACCCAACCAAGGCTGTTTCCCCGGCTCTAAACCCACCGTGCAGCCTTGGCTACCAAACCGGAGGCTCTCCCCAGTCCACAGCAGAGCAGCCCCGGCAGAAGCCAGCTGCTGCCCATGGGATGCTGAGGTGACACCACCACAAACCACGTATCAGGAGTGGGGTTGGCCTTGGGATGTCCTCGCCGTCCCAGGAGGAACAGGTTGGAACAGAGAAGGTCTTTTGAACAACGATACTTTCCATTTTAATGCTCGAGAGAGAAGGGCTGGCTCTTCTCCTGAGCATACAAGGACATGGCGGTGTTGCAGAAGTTGGTTTTAATTAATTAGAGAGATGGAAATCTTTCAAAAATTGGTTTTGGCACTCCAGATCTGATAGAGGGAGCTTGGCACCGCTGGCGTAAGAGATCCAGCAAGGTGACCGATCTGCCGAAGGAGCTGCCTTGGCTGCTGGCATGGGCTTGAGCCTCGGTGTCCTGTTCCTCAGGTGACCTCTGCAAGAGGGTGGAGGGGGACAAACCAGTGCCAGGATGGGATGCCATCCCCCTTGCTCAGAGGGCAATCACGGGATACGGTCCAACGCAGAGTTAGTGTTCAGAAAGGCTGCAATCAAGCAATAAGCTCTTTGTACCCATTCGTAACACACTGGGACAGATTTACTGCCCTTCTCTGTTGACTTAACCCATATTAAGGACACATCCTACTCCTGTCCCATCAGTACATCACCTAAACAGGGAGGTTCACAGCCAAGAGGTGAATGCTCTGGCATTATGTGCCCCTGACAGACAGCAAAAACAAGAGGGACACGAGCACCTCTCCCCTGTCCCATGCCACCACGTCTAGGGGAAGCTTGGACAGGCATTTCAACCAGGACCCAGGAGGAACGAAGAGCAACGGCTGAAGAAGCCGTGTCCGTGCAATATGGCATGGGGGGGTGCGAGAGCTTGCACGGAGGATGAGGATGCCCGGGGGCCACAGGGACACGGTGGCATGGATCAAAAAGCAGAAGCCAGCTCTCTCCTGTTTCCCTCTTGCATACCAAAACGCACACAGAAACTATTAAAACCCTGCACTGGATTATCCTGTGAAGCTTATTTACTCCCATATGATCAAACACTTCTTTACTTTACTTATTAGCAATATTTACTCATCAGCTCTGCTTTCTGAGTAACCTCAATTTTTTTTTTCAGTCTTTACAAAAGCAGCATCTATCACAAGTGTCTTCCTTGGTCTGCCCTTTTTATACTCTTCAGCTGCATTTTCCCTCACACAATGTCATTCTTATTTGTACAATAGCCCCGCAGAATAAAATGGTCTTTCATTTTCTTCTGCAGGCAAAGCAGAAAGTATATATTAAAAAAAAAAAAAGCCCAGCCATGGCCTTCACTCCAAGAGTATCCCAGGGGTGAACTGAAACGCTAACGTCCATGCACCCAAGTGAAAATCAACCTTCTACCACAACGCCAAGGCTTCTGCTGGACATTTTAGAGACGTACCAGGGGTAGGCTGTAGAGCAAACACAAGAGGACACGATCCCGTAAGCCAACCTTCGCATCTTCAAAGCGCTTCTTTAGCCAACAAGAGTGAAATCTGAAAATAAATAAATAGATAAATAAATAAATAAAGTTTTTTTCCAATAATATTGCTGATGACTTTGTGCCCTTGACCCAGACTACTGCTGCACTACTAGGCAAAGTGTAAGTGTAGGAAGTGGAAGAGAGGACACGCTGCTGCTTGATGCGTGCCGCCAAATGCCCGAAATTCCCAGGTTCTGCGCAGCGGCGTTGTTCTGGATCAGACAGGGACATAATCCCCTGCTTCTGCTGACAGGGCAGGGTGGGAAAGTGTGGCACTGCCAAAAGCATCCTTTCATCCCCGCTGCTCAATTCCTCTGCTTTATCTATAAGGACCATTGTATTGGTTTTGAGTTTTGAGTCCAAATGTGCTTCAAAGTACGGCAAACCCCACTTTCTATACATGTGCAATTATTCCACAGCAGAACGCATGAAAATTTTTCTTTTAATGTAGGACTAACTTATTAAAAACTTTCAATTAATACAAACTAATCAGAAATTAGCAAATTTCCTTTAAGCTGCTCCAACACCCATGAAGTTTCTTGCAGGCTTCAAGAATGTTTTCTGCAGGACAACAGTCTGCTCAGAATCGTATCTAATTAAAAGGCTTTAAAGGCATTCTTATCATAATTTTCCATATGTTGCATATGATTGCTATTGAGTATTGTTTTCACAGTGCCAACGCTCCAATCCAGAGGAGGTCCCACCGTGGTGGATGCTGGCCAAATATATGTCCCTGCTCCAAAGAGTTTATGATAATCTCAGTCCAGCAAAGCCTGTAACAAAAAATAGGGACGAGAAGACAATGATGGAGGGATAAACGGTTTATGTACATGAATGACGCTCAGAAAACACAACTCACGCTACGAACTTAATGAGATAAAACACATGAAATGAATTTGCAGCACATCCTTGCCTACAGAATATTTTCCAGTCCATTTACACCATTGCAAAAGCTTGTTAGTCTATTAACAATCAGCACAAACAACTTTTTTTTGGTGTTGACCTTTCCCAGCCTGACTTGGAAGCTTTATGAAGGCCAAGACCTACGAAATGTTAGCATCTTAACGGGCATGGTCCTGTCCCGCGTGCTGTATTCCAAGCCAACAAAGCGACGTGTGCCGTAATTTTTGCAGTGTTGCGTTGTCCTGGTCCCAGATGTCCCAGTTCAGAGGTGCAAATGGGGAAAAAGGACGAGAAAAGGTTTATGCTTGTCCTGAGTCACGCAACAGGCAAAGGTGGTGGTGAAAAAAAAATTGGTAAATAAATAAAAATGAATAAAAATAAAAATAAATCAATAAAAATTGATCTCCTCTGGGCATGGCACAATCGTCTGTGCTGGCATTGCCCTGTCCTGGCGCACACACACATATAGACACATCTTTTGATTAAGACTGACCCTTACGAATGTTATTCATGATATCATCGATGCAGTATTGTCTTTGCATTCTAAACTGTCATATTTTGTCGTCCTTTCTCATGCCATTAGTACTTGCTATAGATTTTAGATACTTAATACAAAATTTTAACCCCTCTGGAAAAAAAGGTGAAAATATTCTTCCCACCCTTCCTGAAATATTTTTTCTCATCAATTCCAATCAATATTTCTCTAATCACTAAAATCACCTGGTAGATTTCAAATTGCAGAGGGGAAATCTCAGCTTTCAGTCTGGGTATGAAAAGTAACTCCCAGGGAACTTTTTAATGATATTTATGTTAGAGCAAGGTTCCCTTGTTCGAAGTCAATAGAAAATGAAGAGCACTTTGGGATCAAGCATAGAGAGATTCAACACGATTGCTCTGGAAAATTATCCAAGTATATCAGAGTAATTCTGTGCCTTGAATTACACCGATCATTGCCAATTGTGACGACAAAAGTAGACACACATTTTGGAGAGGAACTCAGGATAGAAACTGGTTTTGTTAAAAATGTCGGTGCATTGTGGTTTCATCTCTTGATTTCAGGTTTGTGGGGTTGTTTTTTTTTTAATTTATATTTCTTCTATTTTTACATATTACCAAGATGGTAACTGGAAATGCACGTGCAGCCAATGCACGAGCGAAAAAAGAAATCTTTAAGTAAAAGTTATTTTATTTCAGATTCAATAAACAAGAGGCTGTGACTTTATTAAAAAAAGAAGATTGAAAACTTTGTGATGTGAGACACTTTTAAATGGAAAGACATTAAATTATTTACTGCCGTAAAATAAGTATTTAATGGAGAAGCATTTAAAATTTAATTGAGTGCTGAGATTATCGGCTGAATTATGTGAGGCACCCGCATGATGTACAGCTTTCTCTTGTAATTGAAAACACTAAGAAAAACATTTTTATAAATCTATTTTGAAACAAAAAGAAGATAATGAAAGATCTGTTGTACAACGCAGTGCCACGTTATTACTCAAATCACTGCAGAAAACTACATCTGCATCATCTGGGGGGAGTGGAGGATGAGTAGGGCAGTGCTTTAAGTCACAGAGGACTACGACTGAAAGGTCTGTCTAGAATTTTGGATGGATAATGATATAATTTGATTATTTAATCTGGTACACATTCTAAATTTGACTGACCTACTGGAAACCTAATAGAACTAGAGTTGCTTTTTTGATCTTTTATGTCCTATGATCTTTTATGTTCTCTTCCCACCCAAAATCACCAGCTGTGGCATTTTTGAGCAGTAAAATACATTCAAAAGACCGCTGACCCATCACGGAGAGGTCCTGCTGCTCCACACCATGCTCCCTAGAGTGACTCTGGGTCTTTGCAGAGAACCGAGATGTGAGGCGAGAGAAGGAAATCAGCTCCTGTCTCTACTTTGTCCTTCCTTCTTGGGACTGTGTGAAGGCAACGGTACAAAGATTATGACAGATGGAGAAATTCTAGCGCAAGAGCCTTTATAAATTCAACGGATGGGTCAGAAGCGCTTGCCCCAAGTCCTACAGCCAAGCAAAGTGACCCAAGAGAGCTCCTACCTCCTGGACCACTCTCCCACCTGGGCCAACATCCTGCACCACCGGATGTCTGCCACCTGAGAGGACAGCTCATGAGCTCCATAACTCCCTATAAATTATGTTTTTATAACATCTAGCTTATAACAGGAGACTTCATTGACTTCATGCGTTTTGGAGGAGATGCTTCACGTTGGCGTCCTTCCTCGTGTGAAATGACTCCCCCCAGGTCAACTTAGCAGAGCTTTAAAAGTGGAAGTCTTTCACTTTACAAGGATTAATTCCTTTGCAAAATTATAAGAAATTACAACAAGTTTTTAAAAAATGACTGTGTAGTCATGTACTGATGAAAAATTTTCTGGGAAGCACCAGCTGAGTCAGCTGTTAAATGATCCTTCCAGACTACTTCGAGATTATTTATAACACTTGACAAAATATTCCTAATATTAGACATTGCCAAACAACGTGTCAAATTGCCACTCTAATTACTCCACCAGCAACACAAATCCTTTCGCAGCCGATCACATTTGGATATGTTTGTAAAAACCCAATAACTTCTTTGTGTTATTTTTAAATTGTTGTAATTTTATTTTAGATTTGCTGGCAGCTGTAGAGCTAGCATAGGGCAATAACCATTCTTTTCATCACAGCACACATTTAACTGTCATTTCAATTTATCTAGGGACTTTTCAAAACCTTTTTTGTTTTTTCCCAACCAGAATTTTTAATATATTTACATTTTTTAAAAAGTCATTTCGGCTCACAGTTGAACTTGTGATCTGTGCTTAGCATGCACAATTTGGAAATAACACTTTCTTCTAGAAATTTCCTTTTCTTTCTTTTATACCTTTGTAGGAGACAGCAAAAGTAAACTGATGCTGGTTTTGCATCATCTCCATTGGATACCAAGTCTCTGCTTGCGTCACCTCCACTGGATACCAATATTACGGCTGTAATATTTAATGGCAACTCGTACACCAACCTGAGCGTGATTTACTCCGGAGGGCTGCCCCTGCACACCCAAACCAGCTTCTCAAGGACCTCCAACATCCCTGGTCTCCACCACCAAAAAATGGGCTGCAGACACATCCCTTGAGCGGTTTGCTCTAAACCCAACCCTCTCTTGAGCCGTGCCCGCCTACGCTCAGCCGTATTCAGAGATCTACAACACTATCTGCACCACAGGTTTTTAAACTTTTAAAGGAAAAGTCTTTTCCTCTATGCAAAAAAGAAAAGGTCCTATAAAATGTTGCCTCCCTTAGTGTTAAAAAAGCCCCGTGCTCCAATTGTATCATCCATCCACATCGATCTTTTCTTTTATATTTAGTAATTAAGTTTAGTCTCAGCTGAGAATCAGCATGGCAGATTTCAGCCTGAAGTGAAAACCAAATGGTTGAATTATAAATCCCTAAAAATAGAAATTTCGGATGCAATCGCTGCCACAACCTCCGTTGGGGCCCCTGTAGTATTATAAAAGACATTCAGTAAACAACAAGGTAGCTAATGATGCAGGGAGCATTTTCATACAGCACTTAGCGACAACCCACTACACATAATTAGAGCATCACCAGAGTCATCAACTGTCTAGTACATCTGATAAAGAAATGTCACCTGCCTCAAAATACGGTGGCAATTCCAGTTGCCTTATGTGCAAAGCTGTAGAAATCACAGAGGGAAGGCAACAAAAACAAAGCTAATGACATCGTTCACATCTTGTTGTTTTGAAACAGCACAAAAATGTGGAAGGGAAATTTTTTTTTTCTTCCATGTCGTTTGCTGAACTTTGTAATAAGCTCATGTGGCAATTCATAAACCAACCAACAAAAATGTTGTGTCCATCCGTAAGCACATAGGTTGGGTTATTTAATGTCCGGCCTGAGCCTGTCCTGCAAAGGGCTGCGTGGGATTGAAGAGTGAGTGATGAAGGTTGGACTCATCTCGCCCCAGGGTTAACTAGTCAAACATTGAGCATCTTTGTCACCAGGGCTTTTCTTACATGATAGGGTGATAAATGTGACTCAGGAGGATGATTCACCCTCTTGAGACATTAACTCAGATGGGGTTGAACTGCCTTTGGGCACGTTGGCCTCTCTCAACTAAAGAGGGAGAAAGATTGTTTGTTTAATCAGACATCCAGCTCTTAAATGACCAGAGTTAAACGAGATGGATTCCACCCTAAAGTCGCAGTTCATACAAAAACTCTGTCTCATCCTTTTCTGAACAGAATCACAGATCAATTCAAGTGGCTGCTGCAAGAGTTGGAAAGCCAGAGCTTCCACCGCCACCGACTAAAATGTGGCATTTATGGAGTTCTCTACAAAGACAGAGGTGTCCGGGTGCTGAGATAAGCACAGCACTATTTCCGTGTATTTTCAAACATTCATGAAGGCGACAGGAACTCGGCAAGTGGACTAGCATCGGTGATGTGGAACCACGACGTACACATAAATAAAGCATGGAGTAAGCAGTGAGTAACTCCAGCTCTACAGGATCTTTGGCAGTAATGGCAGAATTCCAACTATGTGGAAGTTTGTTGGAAAAAACAGTATTTTCTACCCTCAGCAAGTAATTCATCAATTTCTTTTACACTCGGAGAGAATTCAATGTGCATCCATAGGAATCTCTTCTTGGTCTAGTTCTATTCAATATTTTCGTTTGTGACTTGGATACAGCAGTAGAGAGCATCGTGTAAAAATTAAAATGCCACAAAACTGAAAAAAAACCCCAACAACCAGAACTCAAGATTACTGTAGTAAAGGGAGAAAATGGCACACATTCAGAAAGGTGAAATTCAGGTGGCGAGTAGCTTTCCACGCAGCAATACTTCAAGATGTACTGGGAGCAGGAGGATGATATATCAAATATGAGGCAGTATTGTGACTGCAGCAAAAGAGATGACATGATTTAAGAAAGGTCAGAGACGAACCGGAGAGACTGGAGGACAGCAGGGACAGACTTTAAGAAAAATATGACTTTTCTAAAAAAGTTGAAAGATTTGATTTTGTTTAATATAAGAAAGAGAAGAAGGCTGGTCTAGTCGGGGACCAGCAGCCAGTTGTTCTTGTGCGTTGGAAATGAGGCAAAACAAGACAAACCCGATGGCAACGAGACATTTTAAGAATTCCTGATCAATCTTCCAGGAGCAGTCCAGACAGACAAGACTTCCTCATTTCCAGTGGCTCTAGTGTTGCTTTCTGCTGTTGTCACACCAGGACACTTGCCTAACTCGGTATTTAGAAGAACGTGCTTTGGCTTGGAGGCAACACAAAATCTGGGGCTGAACCATCTCGAGCTTTCCTTTCGGAGGATGATGGGTTTTCTTCTGACTCATAACATCCAAAACTCCCATATTTGTTCCTGTATTACTGCTGTATGTCGGGCAAGAGCCACTTGGGAGAAGAAGAAACCTCTTTTGAAGCACACCGTGCGCGATGACACATGGAAGACTGTCCCCTTGCCAACGCTAGCCCGGAGTAGAAAGACGTAATGAAAATACTCTCTGTTCAGTCATCGGGAAACAGAGGTTTCATCAGCATTTTCCATTCTTCTTGTTATTTCACCCCCCCTCGGGGTACTTTTTTCCCTCTTTTCTAAAGGTTCATGTTACCATGGGAAACATGAGAGAAGCCAGCCGGCGTTGTCAGTCTGGGGGATCTGGAAGAATGTCTTATGTGAAAACATTTTAATTCCTAAGGTATAATTTTAAGGTGCTGATCCAAAGCCCATTGTCGTCTACGAAAGGCTTTTCATCAGAGTTAACTGCGTAAGAGTTAACTGATTATTCCTGCAACGAGAACGCAAACGATAAACGGAAGAACGCAGAGACAGCTCTTCTGAAGGCTGGAAGAGCTGAGTTTATTAACAATGTGGAAAACCTTTGACTGAGTCAACACGAAGCATTTTCCAAAGTGTTTGGCTCACACAATTCAGAAGTTGATTCACTGTCAGAATATTTGTTCTGGACTTGTCAGGAATCTATTGGAGAAGTAACAGCTCTGTTTGCAGAAGTGTGCTAAATGCTATCACCATTTCTACTGCCTGAGCACATGTGCTGCTAGCCCATCATTCCTTCCTCCTATTTCCTTGTTCTACTTTCAAAATTGGCTGGAGGACTTGGGAAAATAAGTCAACTTAATAACCCGATGCTGGTAACCTGCTAAAATGCAACACAAAACCTCAGTGAACATTACTTCCATTTCATTTTTGCATGAGTAACCTTCAAAGAGCATCACCACTGTGTAATGTATGCAAACATTTTTTAAGAGAGGCTATTTCATCTTTTATTCTATTAATTCATTTATCAAAGGGGAATAGAAGCCTATGGGTTTATTTACATCTTATCAGCAAGCAAAACATTGCAATCTAAAATAATCCTGAGCAGAAATCTGCCAAGAACATAAGGAAACCAGCTTTTCTTGCAGGTGTTAATGGGCTGAATCAGAATGAAGCCTCAGAAAAAGAGAGAGAGAAAATAAAGATATCTGTAACGCCTGAAACATTACAATTTTCATTTTTCCAGGATAAGCTTTCTAAATCTTACCCTAAAGTATCTGTTTGAATTTGACTGAAGGTCAACATATTCTCTTTGTGAAATGAAAAGTCTCCAATTACCCTGTACATCGGGGAACTAATGCAAGGACGGTTAATGAGAGCTGTACAGAAACATGAATATTAAACAGCCAGTATTGCACAACTCCGCTTGCTGTCCCGGGATTTCATCCAAAGTCCACAGGGATCAGTTGAAGGATGAGCGCGCTCCATCCTAAGGGGTTTGGTTCAGCCCCATGCACACATGCATTTTCTGGGCAGACCAACAATCGAAGCAAATAAAAAGGGGGCAGAGGGAGGGGGAGGATTTTAGCACAAAGATGCAGAAATGCCCATAGATGCTTCCAAGGTAATCTGTAGTTTAAGCAGATTTTATATACATATATATATTACTCAGACCAGCCTGGCCGCTAGTGTCCAGCAAAACAAAGCTGCTCACAATAGCGAAATGCACACAGCTGCCCCAAAATAACAGCTAGTTATTCATCTAACCGCACATTTTCAGTTTAGGATCTGACCGCTTCATATCCTGAGTTAGACTGCAAGCTGATTAACTGACTTCAAATATTCAATTACCTTTTGTCGATAAGAAATCCTCTAATTGAGTAGTAACGTCAGAATCCAGAATGACCTCTAGGGATGCTGGAAAGGGGCAGGTAGTCTAAATATCTCCCTGCAATGAAGTTCACATTGAAAAGACTTGATTATTTTTTTGCTTAATTATGGATAACTTTTAATTTCAGAATGAGATCTGGATCTGTATTTATTGCAAACACTATATATGTACACTTATATATCAGACCCCAAAATAGACCCCAACAATAAAAAGCATGAATAGCACTCCAGAGAAGAAAAAAAAACAAACAAACCAGAGATGCTACCTGTCCTGTGGCTATCCCAAGTCCTTACAGACCAGAAAGTTGAAAGATCATCCCCCCAAAGCCCTGTATCTGTAACTCCCAGGTCACTTGCATGCAGGCTGCCTCGGGAAGACGGGGTGAACCCCATGGTCGTGTGAAGTCAACGGGTATTTTCCAAAGGATGCTAAATCTCTGTGTGAAGTCTGTCATTCGGGAGTAGAGTGACCTTGGTTCACTCGAGCTTAATCCTCCTCTAATCCTCCTCTCCAAGGCAGGATTACAGGAGAATGAACTAAGAAATTTCTCCTCCTGGATGAGAGCTTCCATACAGGAGTTCAACGTGTTTTAACTCTCCTGGACTGACCCTGTGCTGGCAGCATCCCCGGCAAGGCACGGGACCGGCTCCCCTCTCCTCTCCACCAGCACCACCTTATTTTTCAAGAGGTCTACTGAAATTAATGGGACAACTGGGAGAACATGGCACCAAGGTTGTAAAATGTTCCATGTCCTGAATTTCATCCCAGAGGAAAATTTTTGCAGCCAATTATACCGATGGACCTGGATGTGTTTATTTGGTTGTTAGTACTGAACGGCAATATTCTGCTGAGCCACTTTAATAGCCATGAAGAATAGTACGCACTTAGAGTGTGGAAAGTGCATAGACAAAACAGTTCCAATTTTCTCATGTTTTAAAGTACTGTGCCTGCTGTCAGCTCACGACAAATCAGGTGCCAAGGAGGTCCTCCCTGGGCAAACCGCTCTTTAGCAAAACCAGCGTTTTAGTGTTGCCTAATGAGATATCGGATCATTAGAGAAATGTTAGTTTCCAAGGAACAACAGGAGCAATTAATTTGGTCTCATATCACGGAAGGTTGCAGCACGTGCTTGTCTGGGGAGAATAATACATCACAAGGAGCCCCAAGCAGGGGGGCTGCTGGTTTGAAACCCTAACGCTTGTAGAAGACTTGGAATAATTTAAAATTTTATTGCTACTTTTTGTTAAAACCAATGACATGAATTATTTTAAGTCTTGGTAGTACTAAGGCAAAAGGAAAAGCTTTGCAGAAACTTGTAGTCTATGCAGAAAAAAAACATAGTATGCTGATTCCTCCCAATAATGGCTCATGTATCTAATTCTTAAAGTTCTGCCTTTTAAATTGGTTTATTTTCTTGTTTCTTACCTTTTCCAACAGAAGATCTTACCTAAAATAAAAAAATATGTAGAATTAGAAGATAAAGATCCCAGTCTATGAGCACCAGCAGTGAAGACGGTATCTGCAACGGCTTTAGTGAAGGTACTCACATGGTGTGAAGTCCTGAACCAGTCCTTAGTGAATTCAGCTTTCTGCTGACCACAGGCGCTACTAGATTAGTCCTACCGAGCTCTCAAGATTATCAATGATTGATAAACTGACTCTGAGGGATTTTAAGATATTATCTTAAAGGTGCCAATCAGCACCTGAACCCCAGGTGTTCTGGATCTTTGACTCTTTGCTTCAAACGTTGGACACATTTCTCTACAGGTGAGCCTTCATTCAAGGTCAGAAAGTTTTATTTTATCTACAGGTCTGTTTGCAGATTTGGAGCAACTTTCTGTGTTGGCTGCAAGCTGCTGAAAGTTACATTTCAAAATAGAAGGTTTGGGGTTTTATTTTAAATTTTTCGATGCTCGTATGTGCTGTTTCTGTTATATAAGTTGTTGCTACTGCAATGTTTCTTCTGTGATATTGACATTCAGAAGAAATCAATAAAACACTCCTCCACTGTTGGCTCTACAAAAGAAAGGGACGCTGCTATGTTCAGTAATTGAATTTTTTGTTTCGTTTGTGAAGGTAACACAGCAGCTTCAAGAGCCTCCCCACCATGTAGAAGTTACACGCTACATCCTTGCTCTGGTGGTACGTGTGGGAACGGGGAGCCCACCAAGCACAAAGGACCAACGCCATCGCTGGGCACCCCGCAGCAATCCTCTGTGGACCCCCAGTGCCAGCCCCGCTGGGAGCTCCCACCACACGCACCAAGCCCCAAATGAGACCATGTTCGATCATCTATGTTGAGCAACATAATAAACATTTCTTTGAAGAACTACAAAGAATATCCAACTGTCCCTTAAATACTCCCTGTGCCAAAGCTGGAAGCAGAAGCCACTGTTGAAACACGAGATGTGGGGACCTCAGCCTGGCTTCGGTGGGAATATTAATTCAGCCCTAATGATGGAGAAGGTTATCCTATGTGACAGTGGTGCAACACCTAGGAGGAAATCAAGGGGTTAATTTAATTGCAACTGGGAAATTAACCTAGGGAAACTGTTCTGTGCCACGGGAAAAATCAGCTGTTAGTTAGGAGTGATGTTCTTACCCAGGAGCGACGGAGCACTGCGTGCCCAGTGGGTCTGCCGTTATTTTCCCACTATATTTTGAAAGCCCTGAAAGGAGTGGGGAAAATTCAGTTGGGATGGAGGGTTTGGTACAACCTCTCCCCGGGACACCATGCCAGCTCTGGTGCCTCCTTCCCACCCGAAGCATCTGGGAGGAGGAGGAGTGCCAGCAGCAGTGTTTCATAACCTGCAGGTGCCACGCAACCCCTACGGCTGTTAGTGGAGCTCCCATGGAAAACCAGAGAGGGTGACGTGGATTTTGTAGCTCAAACACTCCGGTGCATAGAAAGTGCCATTTTTCTTCTTCATTTTAAAATGAAAAATTGATACCTCATTACAAATTAAAACAATCATTGGGATTTAGTGCTAATTAAGTGAAAAATACTTGAAATAGCAAGAAAAGGTAACTGGAAGCAGCTAGCCATTTGGCAACATGGGGGCTTGGGGGAAGGACAAGCTGCGGTGGTGCAGGAGGTGGGATGTCCTTGCAGAAGGACTCGGACGTTGCACAGCTGACGGCAGGAACTCGCTTGCAGCTTCACTCCCTTGCAGCTTTAAGGTCTCCAGCTGCAGAAGGTCAGCCCTCCTTTGAGGTTTAGAGTTGCCCTGAGCTGAGTGTTGTGGCAAAAGCCTGGGAGCATCCTTTGCTCATGGTGCAGAGGAGAGGCTGTACGTAGTCATAACACAGTCTTGTGCGTATCAAATATTCTCTCGAGGTTAATACTCAATAGAGGATTTGGGGCCCTGAATTTCCCCATGGCTTCAACTTGCTGAAAAAGCTTAAAAAAAAATTAACAAAAATCCAAAAGACAATGAGTGAGTCTAGGAGATTGTTGGCTGTAAGGAAAATGTTGTGCTGCAATATGAAACACATCTATTGGACTCGCAACTTCTGAGGCTGCATTTTTCCCGGACACAAGATCAATTTCGCAATCCCTCCTGAGCACAGAATTACGAGTCCGAACCTCAACCTCCGTTTACAAGCTCTTCTTTTCCCTGTGATTGTTACGGCAACTTTAAAACGCCGAGCTGCATTTTCCTTGAGTCTGCAGAGAACCTGAAACGATCATTTCGAGCAGATGAATTGTCTGAAGCACAGGAGTGAAAACTAACATGGCAATTGAAATGTCAACGGTGCCGAAGTGTCTTAGACACTCCTGATGTTTTAGCAAAACCACAAAAAAAGAGCTGACAATGTTTATGGCACCATCCAAAAGTCTTGGCCCCAAGACCCAATATATGGAGCTGTCATAACATGGGAGCTGTTGGGTTTTATTCCAGCCCCTACGAGCAGTGACTCAACGAAACACTGGACGTGAGTAAAAAAAAAAAAAGGTGAATCTGAGAAGGCAGAGTAAATTAATTTCAATATATATTCTAGATGTATATATTAGATATATTTCAAATGCCTCAGGTCAATTAATGGGGTCTGAGATGGCCACATCATTTCATGAAGACAGACGATGGTAAAAGCACCTCGTGTGGCTGTCACCTTCCTCGGCCAAGCTGAGCTGAACAGCACACGTAAGGCAAGAAGCAATATTTGCATTCTCGTCATGTATTTGAAAAAGTAATGGAGGGTGCGGATAATCAGTACTCTCTATTCTGAAAACATATTGACCTGAAATACCACTTCCAGCTTAGCTGTGGGTTTAAAAAAAACAAAAAAAAAACCCAGTGTACTTCTTGCTGTGCAAAACCCTAGTCAAAACTATTTATTAACCAGCTGGTGGCAGTGTTTTCATTAGGAAAAGATAAAAGGTATCGCACCCATTTCCCATAAAATCCACTCTTTCAGCTATTAAAGTGGAAGAACCTTACTTGCTACTTGGTTCCCCCCATTAAAATTCTAATAAAATCCATCCCAGAAATAAAAGCCCTCAGTCACCGCTGCAGAATACTCTGCTTTTAAGAGGTTATATAATGCCAGGAGAGCACAGCTATCTTTCTTTCCCTCCCCAGCACTGCTGTTGTTTATGCTGCCAGAACGCTGCTTCGTTAGAGGGACCCTTGCTTTTCCGCGCGAGTTCGTTTAGGCTTCGAACAGAGCCATTAAGAACAAAATCAAAGCATGACAGATTTAATACGGGGTTCTACCCACCGCTGGGCATTGTTTTGAAAGTGAGTGGTTTCTGGAAAGAGCAAGCCCTGCAATATTGCATTGCTCTCCCCACACCTTCAGCAATGGCGTGTTCCCATCACCCTCCTGAATCTTAATTTACACCAGACCGTAGCGGCGCGGAGGAGAGCTCCAGCTCTCCTTCTGGTGTTCGTTAAAAAAGAAATAACAATGAATCAGCATTTATCAGAAACGTCTTACAGCCTTAGCTGGAAATACCCTCTCACACGCCCGTCCCACCCAAGCTTCCCATGCAAAGAGCGGTATTTACGGATTTTTCCCATCCTGAAATAACGGGTACCGAGAATACTAAGTGATAAGTGAAAGCTATTCTGACCCCTCTGATTGAGAAGAACATCGCATTGCTACTCGGAGGAATCGAACCCTCCTCCCCATATGCGATAGCCATGCCATCTGCACTGCCTCCATCTGCTAACAGGCATCTTAAGCCTACACATATGTACCCCAAACCGATGCCAATACCTGCTGGAACACCTCCTTTATGTCTGGGAATCACATCACGCTATAGCTAAGATGTAAAAAAAAATAAAAAATATTATTATAAGGCATGAAGACCTTCAACAGCTCGGGTGCAGAGCCAGCAGGGCCATTAACGGCAGATCCCAACCGTTGCACCCCGGTTCTCCCTTTGCATCCCCCCCATTGCACCTCAATTAGTGCAGGTGCAGTAGCTGCAGGGCTAATGCCTCCGTGTCAGTTCTAATGAGGTTTAGGAAAGACTCATGACCCACCGTAAATACCTGCGCTGCAGTTTGGGAATGGCCAATTTAGGTGGCAGCTCTCCAAGGCTGGGCACTTCTCTCTCTTTTTAGCAGCATGAGGGCTCAGCTTGCTTTGGATTACCTGAGAAGCACTGGAAAACAAAGAATAAACACTTATTAGCTTCAATAAATGTGCTAATCTTTTAGAGACAGGCACTTAGGCGCTTTGCTAAGCTGGGAGACCTTTTCTATAAGTTGTCTTTGGGTTTGCTTCTCTTTTCTTGTACAGTAGACCAGCAACTCCAGCGCAAGGAATCCTGAAATTAAAAAAAAATACATTACTAAATGGGAAAAACCAAGCCCACGTGTATATGTCACTTCAAAAGAGGAAATTTGGCATCCAGTTCAACAGAAAGGTCAAGGTGACACTTGACGTCAATGGCTCTGAAGCTCCTGGTGGCTCCTAGGGCTGGGGAGGACGAGGAGCTCGGGCGGGTGAGCATCATCGATCTGACACCCCAAGGAGAGCCAACCAAGGAGCCTGACAGGCAAGCTGGCAGGAAATCTTCCTCGCTGTGACTTTGTCAGGACTGATTGATTTCCACAGATCATTTCATTTTTTTAGGATCTGGCATTTTCCTTCGGAAAACTCTTTGGAGGAGATTTCTGGCCAGCCCCATTTCAGTCCCTTTGGGGTTTTATTTCATTCCTGGCCTTGTTCAATCCTCGATGAGTGAACAATTTCTGCACAGAGTGCATACGTTTGGAATAAAATTTGCCCATAAACCCCTCTAGGATGCACAATTCATTATTCTTTTCTCAAGTTAGAAAATACTGTAAATATTTTTTTTTTCAGTGGATAAGTGATTGATGGTTCAATCATGTTTGAATCCACCTTGGTGTTCTTTCCCTCTGCATATTCCTATGAGCTGGCTGAACAATGATAAAATTAAGCAGCCAGGAGGATGTGTGGAAAAACATTTCACGTTTATCCCCCAAATACTTCTCCATGGTTAGGCAGACGTGATCCCAAAGTGAGAGAGATGCCAGCGTGGGAACTGGGAGCCAAACCATAACTGACCACAGAAATCTGCTGTCAGTCAACAACGGAAAACAAACTCCAAAAATACAAATCACAAAAAGGCAGAAAAGGTGATGTGTGTGTAAACAGAGCGGGAGCTCACACTGGGACTCACGACTTGTGTTCATTAATCTTTGTTATTTATTCTTTTTCCTTTTTTTTTTGTTTCTTTAATATTTTTCTAGTACATTTGTACTAGGAGGCTGTAACAGATCTAATACGTGTTTATTTTACTTAATCTGTGTGTTTTGACAATCGGCATCAAAATATAAAATATTTTATATTTAGACTCTACTTTTTCACGGAGAACAGCTTTTCAGACAACCACAAATTAACACACTTGAGTTTTTTCTACTGATACTGCTTTGTTTTGCCTCCTCAAGTATCTTCTGTAAGAACACAAGAAGAGTGGACAGCAGTGGGATGACGTAACCTAACGCAGATGCTGTAAACATCAGAAACCTCCTGCAAAGTCCCTGCTGGACCCCAGCTGTCTGAGTGACAATTCCTGTTGCTGAGATATTTGCACCATTACATTCCTCAAGGACCTGCATCATCTCATAGGCTTCCTCATGTGGTCAACTCCAGAAGACCTTGGGACCTCTTTTCTAAACTATTCCCTTGAAGACCTACTTGCCCACAAGCCCTCCCCTTGTCCAACTCAACCACTACTCAACATGCTCACGGCTAGCAAGGAAATGGCTGAATGCTTATCTGGGGGACGATTTTTCAAAACAAACCAAATTCAAGGCTCAGATTTGGCTTTGACTGAGTCCCGGCATCTCAACTCCATTTGATGCTTTTGAAATCCCCAAATTTCCAAAATATTCCTCTGTCTGATTTTCTACTCAAATTTCTGTTCATCCAGAGAAGTCATGGCCAATCCTTTTTATTTTCCACAGCCTTCCGCAGCCTTTTCAGTCCCCTTCGGCTGGCTTTGCTGACGTTAGAGGGCAGTCTTCCATTTGACTGCTTTTTTCCCCGACATATTTTAAATAGCGCTTATTGCAACGTGCGGATCCGCCAGCGCTTTGGCAGGCGAGGGGTGAGGGGAGAAAGGCGTTCAAAACAAAATGATGCGATTTTTTCATTTTCAAAACTACTACAATTCGGCGAATCTGTTCCCTCAAATATCACATTTGCATGATCTTTGTATAGCTAGGAGGGTATACAATTTAGAAAAATGTACCATGAGTTAACTATTTCCCATCGCAACAGCTGTCTATGAAGTCTCGGTGATTTCCCAGCAGGAATTAGAGTGAATTAAAGCAACGCAACCATTCCTTGACATTGTGGGGCATTAAACTAGAGGTGGCTAGAGGTTACCACTCTGCTCTAAAATCCTATAATCTCTTCAATTCATTTCCAGAAGCCAAAAAAAAAAAAATATGGCAAAGACCAAAAGTTGCTTTAAAATGTGTAGGAAATGTATTTCTGAATCAGAGACTAAGAAATGTCTCATAGTCATAAAACCATAAACCATCTATAATGCCATTCCAGCATTCAAAGTGGTAATATTCATATATCAAAGCCGAGGCGCTGTTAGCTTCCAACTTTTTTTAGGATGGCATTCATCTTTATGACAAAAATAATTACGGCACGCTAACCTGCAGAGACTTCAAGCTCGCGCAGAAAAAAAAAAAAAGTGCCACGTCTCCCATCTCCAGCCCCACCGAATTTAAAAAGGGAAGCTTGTGATCACAAAAATGAAAAAAGAGCAAAATATACATCTGTCATAGGCTTTTATCTCGCTGGGAACTTTTTTTTTTCTTGTGCAGGACAAAAAACCAGCCCCAAGAGGTGGAAATTAGTCAGAGGTCCAATTTTAGCCTTTTTCCTTCTCCATGCCATCCCATGCTGGTTATCCATTGTTCCCACAATGAGTTATCGTTTGCACTACAGTGCTGCTGACACACCAAATTAATTTGCCCCGGCGAGACGCTGCACAAATTCCAAACGGAGAGTGGGTACCAGCCCCGGCAGCAGAAAAATCACACCAATGGAACAGAGGAAGGAAAAATGGCCAAGTTCATTTTTTTCGGTTGTAAGACCCAAGTGCAACCTGCCCAAGGGAGTGTGGGAGAGTGTCCTAGAGAAAAGGAGAAATTATCCCATTTTATTTAAATTTTTTTTTTTTTGGCTTTCCTGCCTGGGTTCCCCAGCCCTGGGTTTGTGCCTCTGCAGCTCCACAGGATAAAAACACCAACAGAACGAGAAGAACCTCCTTGGCTCTCCCCAAGCAGAGAGTGAAAATCATTGTTTATTGACGGTAAAATTGAACCATTTCCTGAAGATCAAGAATTTGAAAAGAAACTCTCAGAAAGAAGAGTTTTCGTTCACCATGAGACAGGATGCCCTGGAGAGAATTTGCTTTTTCTTCCCACTTTTGTTCAGTTAGTCACGACCAAGTCCCTACCCCGCTGCTGTTATGACCATTTCCGTGTTTAACAAGGCATTGAGAAAAATATACAACGGTGTTGGGGGTCACTAAAAAAATAATGCAAACCTACTGAAACATTGGGAAATGCCAGCATTTTAATGGTAACCAGCATGAGTCTTGTGGAGCCCGAATGAGGAAGACTGATTTTTTTTTACGATTGGCACAAAATAAAATTTCTGCATTTGGTGGAAACACATTTTAAAAAAAAATATTGGAATCAAGCAGAAAGGGAGTGGGATCAAGTGAAAAAGGCAGATTCTGATGCTGTCACAGGCGTACCAGCATCAAGCTGGTTCACGTGGAAAAACACGTGTTTATGAAGAGAAATTTACAGGGTGAAATTCTGCCCTACAACGGCACAAATGCAGAATCCCGAGGCCAGGACCTTGTCTGTACCCTGTTGTCTCCACTTCAGGGGAGTTGCACAAACTAATGCAAACGGTGCGACGGCAATGAATAACCATATCAGATATTGCCCCCACGAGCTCTGCAAGCATGGAAACAAACACTTTCCAATGAATGTGGCCAATGAAACCGTCTTCAGTGATGAGACCCTTAAAAATGTTGAGTTTATTTTTTAATGCAGCAGGACTATAGCCCTGACTTCATTCCGAGAACACAGCGAATGAACTCGTTTCCTTAATGCCAGCACGCAAATGACACCTTATTTGTTGATCATCAGGAGTGATGTTCAAAATACCCCCCCCAAAAAAAAAGTTCAAATACCCAAGAAAGTTCAAATTCCCAAATATGCCAGTTGGCACCATGCTTTACATGCAAAAGAGCACATCTCGTTTTCATGCACATCTTTTACCCTACGCTGGGAAAACGCACTGGGCAAAGCCAGCAGGGCATCACCGAGCACCTGGGCATCAAAAAGCAATAGTTTGGTGGCAGAAATGTAGAAAAAAATGTCAGCTTGATACAAAAATAGAGGAACTAGTTGGGCTTTTCAAAGCGCTTTAGTGACCTGGTGCTTGAGTTGCATCAATTTGCAATGGAGATTGGGCTCTGACACCGTGGCTTGCCCAGCTGCTGGCGGTTGGAAGCATCCATGAGAAAGCTGGTTATATTATTCTAGGTATTTTCAGACAGGGAAAGGAAAAAAATAAATAACAACTCATGTTTGCAAGTGGGAAAAGAACAATTTTTTGGGGGGGGGGGTTTGTAAGTATCTCTTCAATTACATCAATTCCATCCACATGGGTCATTTGTCTTCTTTCATTTAAAGTTGTTTAAAGTAATCAACAGGATCTCCATGCATCAGTTAGCACACTTC
>WKFP01014001.1:115602-142333 GCA_011057875.1 Pterocles orientalis | reverse complement strand
AGAAAAAAGGAGGGGAAAAAAAGAGAAAATTTAATTTTGCACGTTTTCTTCTGGTTTCAGCATGAATATTTAGTAAGCGTAGTGAGCGCAGTGCCAGTCTGACACCAGTCAGCTGAGGCTGATGCAGCAGCTGTCGGACCTCGCTGCCCGTGTGCTCGCCAGTAACCGAGGGGACGATGCCCAGGGGTTGGGATGGCGATCCCCACATCCATGCTGGGACAACTCCTCGGCCTCGCAGCAAGGGCTGCCGATGAGGCTGTGAAATTAGCACTTAGTGAGATGGTGTCTTGCGACGTGGATTTCAAAACCTATTCCAGGCTGGGCATCAAAGAGCCGCTATCGACCGGGGCTGGAGCTGTATTAGCCACCCGCAGGGAGCGATCGATACCCAGCAACCAGCGCCTATAGACATCCAACCTGCTTTAACGGCTCATTTTAAAAACAAATACAGCTTCAAGATATTATCCTGACACAGGAATGCCAACCAACTCATAACCTGTGCTTATTATTTTTTTTTTTTCATCCATTTAAGCACTCCAAACGAACCAGGAGAACCTGCACCACTTCTGGTCATACTGTAAAATCACTGCACCAGGAGCACAGTCATAGCTCAGCCCAGCAATTCACTTTTACCTTTTTTTCTCTTAAAAGCAAAAGCTGAGATATCCTACAAGGGCTCCAGGCCACCAGCAGACAAAAATCTTAACCAGAAAGCTCTATGAGAAGAGTTTTCCAATGCAGGGGAGGAAATGATTGTTTCCCCAGGAGTACCATAGCCCACGTCAAAGAGAAAAAAAAAAAAAAATTAAAAAAAACCAACTGTGAAATAGGACAGAAGTTCCTTAGTTTTGCTACGGAATATTTTGTGATGAAGCTCAGCAAGTGAATGATGTGGATGAGGGTTCAAAACCCTAAAAAAAAAATCCCAATTTCCTTTCCATCACATCAGCTGCTCCCCTCTCCTACTGCACGAAGAGGAAAACAACACCTGGGCTTAGCCGACAGTGATGGTACTGCCCAGGGGGATGCTGGTGGAAAACTCTGTGTTCCTTTGTCCACCTTTCCCCATGGAAAAATCCATCAGCAATGAGGACTTTAGAACTTTACGCAATTATTTTATCCTGCTCTAAGTGGAAAACAGGAATCGATATTTATTGTGCACATCACACCCTTGTGTTAACCCCAAAAAAGGATTTAAATTCGATAGCCAGAGAGACCGTACGTCAACAAACACAGGGGCTATGCATGTTACAGACACGCTACGAAGCAGACAATTTTGTGAAATAGCTCAGAGCTTCAGGAATTTTTGGAAATGCCTGAAAACAGCATGCAATTGTCAACAAAGTGCCTCCGTTGAGATGATAATTTCAGCCAGGGTTTCTATATTATAGAGTCCTTTGTGCTTGCTTCTAAGCCTGTGTGATTTATCTTGCACTCTATCATTTATTTTGCAATGGTACGTATCTCGTAGCAGAGCCTACATTTATCGTCATAATGAGGATCATTGCAATGTTTTGGTTTCATTTGTAATATTTGCATCTCTTTACTTGTAATTTCTTGGAGCCAGTAGAACTATATTTTATACAGCCCTGTCCTGCGGTGAATTAAAGGGATTACCTTGGATAGTAGAGTTTTTCAGACTTCCTCCAGTTTTCTTCCAGAGCAGACAGTGGACAGCTTCTGGGACAGGAGCACAGGGTGGGAACTCATGAGTTTTGAGGTGATGCTCAGTTGGCCGCAGCTTCAAGGATGATGGAAAATTCTCAGATTTCAGTAGCGATGGCGGGGATCTGGACTTCCATTGCCTATCGAATAATTTAAGAGAAATCACGACCATGAGAAGGTCAATCAGAAAAAGCATTAAACTAGAAAAAAAACATCCTCGGATGAGAAGGAAAGGGTACTTTGTCCCAAACTTGAATAAAGCATGAGGCGGTGATGTCCTTTAAAATATTTGCATCAGCTTGCTTTACATTTCTTTGTGCAGCTCAACATCATTACCAACATGCTTATTTCCAACAAAAAACAATGCAAAAAAAAAAAGGTGCAAAAAAAAATGTCCAGAAAGATAGATTTTAAAATATATCAGGAAAAATAACATCAATTATTCTAGGAATTGCTGGAAAATGAAGGGATTTCACACAATGAAAGAGGCCAACAGCACAACACACTACCTGGAACGACAGTCATAAAGTCTTCACAAATTTAATTACTTTGCCAAATGTCTGCTTTCACAACGTCGTTGGCTCTCCAAAAGCCTGCGGATATACAAAAGTCTGCGGCTGTTCGCAGACACAAAAAATGAGACTTCCAGACAGCTCTCCAGGAGCTGAGAACTCCTGCCAGCTCTTCGCTGGAGCAACAGGAACTTGCCGAGAAGTGTCGAAAGGTCTTTATTGCTGTCTGTAGACATCTCCCAAGTCAATTCGCACAGCAAACGAGGAAGAAGCGGAGAAACAACGAGGCAGAGGCTGCAAGGCAATATTTCAACCCTTCCAGTATTAAATCCTGAGACGCGAAGAGCAATGAGGACAGAAATGATGGATGCAATAAGCGGGTTCATGTCAGAGGCGTTATCAGGAAAAGCTAATATCTGTTTTATGTTGCAGCTAATGACCAAGAGCGTATCAGCGTAGGAGAGCCTAGGAAGTAGGAAAATGATGTGGCAGGGCGATGAAGCCAGCGGAGCTGGCTGGAGCTACGCTGAGGCCACCGAAACCACATCAGTTCATCCCAACAGCCCATGAAGGGCACGAACCTGAAGCCCAGGAGGGATGGGATTTCGCTGCCAGCTAATGGAGCCTTGCCCTGGTGCTGTTGTTATTCCTTATTGCCATGTAGCGTGCTTGGGAATCCCAACCAGGGATGGGAACCGGGCTGTGCTTCACACTATAAAAAAGAAAAAGCGTCCCTAGCTGTAGCTGATCTTTTTTTTGGAGGATAATTTAAGCCATTCCGGTCAGCACACACTCCTGAGAAAGGACCTGTCAAAAAGCAGGTGTCCCCAGAAACAAAGCACTGCATGGACGCTGATCATCACGATAATTATCTTGCAATTTGAAGAGGAACATTTTTAATATCGGACAACTGGGGATAATGGTCCTTTTCCTGCCAGCTCTCACCAAAGGACACAACAAACCCAACACAGCCCATGTCTGTGGGACAGCACCTCCCTTCCTGGAGGACCTCTCAGTAGCAAGGGGTGAGATGCCACGGGACACGGTGAATGAAGACAGAGAAGGAACCCTCTGGAAGAGAGAGAAGAATCTCACAGAAGAGTTAAATCTTCACGCAGATGTGACACAACAAGAAGCCCAGTCAGTCAAATAACATGGTGATTCTTATAAATGGGTTTCTGCACCCAGCAAAGCTTCCTCCCCTGACATTTGCATGATGGACCCACCACCTCTCCTTCCCTCTCTTTAATATTGCTGCCCTGCTCCAGGGCAACTCACCTGTATCTGCCAAACCCTTTGGCCTTTACAACTCCCCAGTAATTTTTTCCCAACTGGAATATACTTTCCCATAACTCCCCACGTTCACTTGGGTAGTATTCAGCTCCCAAACCACTAGAAATGGGAATGGGGTGGAAAACACCAATTTCTTCTTTTTTTTTCATTCTCCTGCTTTCCCTCTGCAATCAGTTGCTCTGCCCGGGCCATCGCTTACCTTTGTACTGGCTCCTCTCAAGGTGGCACAAGACTGTTGCTCTGCAGTGAACATCGAGGCGGTTCATGGATTATGGAAAGGATGGAACGTCTTGGATAGTCATGGTCTTGGATGGTCATGATGGTCTTGGATGGTCATGATCTTGGATGGTCACGGTGGTCTGGCATGGTCATGATCTTGGATGGTCACGATGGTCTTGGATGGTCATGATGGTCCTGGTGCAAGCTCCATTTGGTCTCTCCAGTGCTGCTGAGGGTTTTCTCTAGCTGTAGTGATGCATCATGCTGCTGCCCAGCTGCAGGAGTGCAGATGCACTTTCTAAATGTGTTTAGATGGAAAAAACCACATGCCTCCTGACATGGACTGTTTTCCTTCCTCTTGGCCCATGTCTACAGCCCTGGGCCACTGCAGGACTACCAAAGCTGCTTTAATCCGTACCATTAGCTTCAAGGTGGTGGAAAAGAGTGAGGATTTTAGGTGACATCAGTGATGGTTATGAAATGTAAGAGTTAAAATGCCTTTTTTCCTGCAATTACAGTCACTGGTTTTCAGACATAACACACAAAAGTGGTATTTTTGCAGAACTTGGACAGGTGGATCTGAGACGTGCATGAGCGGTTAATGCATCTGAGCGCGTACACCTGCAAGGGCATGCTGAGCCAAGCTGTTCTCCCACTGAGGTTAATGGGAAAACCTCTTCTGATTTCAGCCGTGCAGAGCTGAAGCACGCAGGTGGTATTTATCCAGTGTATAAACGAGAGATTGCACGAGCGTGTCTTCTGACCGCGCTCAAAATTGCGTGGCAAACTATGTCAGGACCATCGGCTTCCAGGGCTGCGACATAAAAACCAACATGAACAATACCAGAAGCAAAATGAAAATATTTCACATGTACTAAGAGCAAAAACAGTGGGAAAAACTTTACATTTCTATGGGTTTAAAACAGTGGTAGCAACAGCGCATATATAACCATTTCGTTTTATTTCCAGGACACGCTTGTTCCTCTTGAGCGGGTGGGGAGTAAGAACCACTCTTTGGGGATGCAGCTTGAAACATGACAACTGGTTGGAGCTGCTTCATTACTGAAAGCAGGCAATATTTGTTTATATAAAGTGGAATTTGGTCTCCGCGAGCCAAGTGCTACTCAACGGGTTCCCCATCTCTTAAGTGGAGCGAGCCGCCCGTGTGACACAGACAAATGGGAAGTGCGGCGCCGGCAGAGTATAAAACTGGTCAAACGGAGTGCAAAATGAAGCAAACAGAACTCAAATAAATCTGAAGGCTATTACCCAGGTGAAATGTCTCTAGTCAAAAGCTCCCAAAACGCTGGGATGCAGTAGAGACTTTGGGATGGGACTATTCAGGATACGATAACTGCACGGTGTCGCCGCTAATAGCGATGCATGCACACACAACAGCAAGGTGCAGGCATAGGTATAAATATTTTTTTGGGAAATATTTTGAAATTTTGCTACATAGGATGAAGGTTTCTAAAGTATTCAATCCATTAAAACAGTCTGGTCTTATTTTCAGCACTGGGCTACTTATTTACGTAGGAGAATTAACTAACTGCTCTCTGAATCCTTCCTAATAAATAAATAAGCACCTCCTTATGTTCCAGGAGCAAAGATCATTGTCAGGTTTGATGCTGTCCTGTAGGAGAAGACCATCCAGAAAGCACGTTCAATTTTTTGTATCCAATTTAAGAGCCAATTTGAAGATTTGAAATTACTTTAAGACTCACAACTAATCAAGGCAGAGTATATACAGGTTAAAATTATAACAGATCTACACTTCCTAGGAAAGCATGTATCAATGCATCTCTTAAAAAGAAGAAGATACGAAAAAGAAAAAAAGCAGAAAGGAAAGAATATGAAAAATAACAGCTACACCCCCTCTCCCACTTTCTGACTTGAAATTCAGATAAATCCTGAGAAATCTAATCACTGTAAGACAAGCTGATCCACTAAAACCACAGATAGTTAACAAAGCTTTTTTAAAGCATTTAATCCAAGTACCAAGAAAAAAAAAAAAAAAAGAGTAAATGCTCTGCTGGTCATGGGCATGTGAAGGTCTTATTTTATTCCAGGCAACAGAAAATAGAAATGTTGAGACATAAAAAGTCTCTTTTCGGTAACAGACTTGGGAAACACGCGGCAAGAGCCAGCTGACACGATGCTGGACACACAGCTCATTCCTAACTGTCCAAGGCTGTCACGGCGCCGAGAGCCCGGGGCACTGCGCAGACACCCAATGGTGTATCGGCAAACGTCGGATCCATCATCCAGAAAAGAGAAGAGGAAGAGCCAGCGAGGCTGTGCGGAGGTCTGGCTGGGACAAGGAGAAAAAGGTCTTCCTGGGCCGTTATCTCACCACGTCGCTTTGTGCCATCCGCATTTCGGAGAGATGTCAGATACGATCTTGGCAGCAAAGGCAGCGGGACTTTTCGTTTCCCCCGGAACGGTGTTCCTAATTGTCAGCAAAGTCCGTTTCACTCTTCGTCAGCTCCGCACGAGGCAGCGGGGGTTCAGAGGAACTCAGCCGCGGTCAAAGCTACATGGAAATCGAGGTGAAAGGCAGTTTGATTTCCGTGGGAGCAAGCACGTCCAACTGCTCCTGGAAGAACCAAGTGAGGTTCTTGGGGAGACAAGAGTCAAAGTAAGAACATCTCCTTTTTCCTTGGCTGCTGAGCTCTTTTATAGAACCCAAAAATGTGCCAATAAAAGGATAAAGACTATAAAACCCGCATTTTTAGCTGTCTGTCCTTCAGTGACCACTGATGAAAACACTGGTTTTCAGCCCTTGCACATAGGACTTTAATGGAAAAACAGCAATAACTGGTTATTTTATGTGCACACACATGGAGATACAGTCCGCTCTAGCTACACCATCAGCCCAGCACCCAAAATGCTTTGATTTAATGCCAGGAAGATCCTTGCAGCCCCTCATCCCTCTCCTGCTGCCACCAGTAACTTCCACTAACCCCATGGTTCAGATATTCAGAAGCTTTCCCGGCAAACACGACAATACCATAAGCTACGATGGGGTCACCCAGGGCTGACACTTATGAAAGGCAGAGATTGTTAATTTTCAGAGCATATTTACACTCAAAATTAAAACAGATGCAATTCTAGCCGTTATACACCGAGATGGGTTTTTTTTTCTTTTCTTTACATCTGAAGAATTAAAAAGTGCTCTTACATGCAGTGGGGATAAAAACACATTTAGTACAGATGCTAAAAAGCAAGCGTATCAGTGAACTGCGAAGTGATTATGTTGTACCCTTGGGCAATAAGGCTGTCATAAAATTTCAAACCAAGATGTGAGAATCTAGGACAGTTCTGTTGTTGGGTCGCAATATTCGCTTTGCAGTCGCATCCTCTAGATTCTAGTTAGAAATTAAACGGCGACATTTCTCCTATCCATTCATCCACTGTCACCGAAAATACGCATTATGTTTGGGAAAGAGAGGGGAGGTGGGAACAGCAGGACGTGTCAGATGACAGCCATTGAAGAAGTGAAGTGGGGGGACATGAGAACTTCTGGCTTTTGCTCAAACCCAGACCTCTTCACCTAAATTGGTTGCCAGAAACAAAATCTCAAGTTTTGCCTCTGTTACCCACCTAATCCCCCCCCATCCTAAAGCACTGGGGTGTTGATTAATAAAGTCATTTTAAGCACAGGAGATGCCCTAGAGGGAGCAATTTTAAGTGCTCGTCCCCCCCTTTTACTTTTGCAAAAAAAACTCCAACAAAAAGAAAACAAAGCAAAAACCCTTGCCAAGGGTCTTGGTCGTGTTCCAATGGGGAAGTGAAAATTTCAAAGCCGTGACAAACACCTATCCAACACAAAAGTGATTTTCTGCGCAGTACGTAGCAGACCTGCCTGTATTTATACAGCAGTGACAGTCTTTGGGACTGATTCAATTTTTTGCATGTTTAATAGAATAATGCAATATAAAAATACCGATTTTTCAAGCCGTACTCAATGCAAGAGCAGTGAAATGGCAGCAGTAAACCTCCCCAGGCTGGTTTTTCTAAATAACTACACTGATTGCCTGACTTGGTCAAGAAGGGGTAAGACACGGTGGCAGCCAAGTGCCACAAGCCATCACCAAGGCAGCCAGTCAAGCGCAATGAAATGGTTAAATGCAGCGTTTTGAGGCACAAATATCTCCTACGCACAACGAACTTCCAAAGTCAGCAGAAACAGAGCTAATCCTATAGAGGAGAGGGTAATTTCAAAAGGTAATTGATGTCTTTTTAACCTAGAACTGTCAAACTGCATTGAGAATAATAGAGCCCGACAAGGCGAAAGTTAAAAGAGAAATTGCAAAATTGATCCACTTCGGGTTCTGAATTTTAACGTTAAGTTGGCATCGCACTTTTTATCAGGATGGCATCAAACAAATATTTCCCTGTAAATAAAGGAGTGAAGGAAAGACGGTCTAATGCTTACAGCAAACCCCAAAATATTCAAAATCCAGCTTTTCCCCGTTGTCAGAATGGTTGAATCCCATTGCTCTTAACAGCTACAACGCGTCTGATAAGAGCGACGTTTTGGGAAGCAGAGGTCATCTAGAATGATAAAATCAAATCCATTTAAGTGAAAAATGCTTTTAAATCTACCTTATACGTATGTTACCGCATTGCCAACTTCTCAGTGCTGCAGGGAGGCAGATGTAGAGCTCTGCGTTGAGGATTTAAGGGCTGATGGGACTAAAAGCCTTGATGCAGTCGAAAAGAGACCGGAAAAGTCACAGAAAGGCATAGAAACCACCGACCGTGTCAAGAGCAAAGAGCTGGATGTGAAGCTCTAGAGAAGGAAATCAGTGTCACCTTCACTGATGTCCCCAGTAATTCAGCTCCTCGGGTCAGGGGATGTTCTCCCTCCCCGCGTGGTTTGGCTTGAGAAGAGGGAGATGCCCAAACCTGGGAAGTTTTGGGATGAACGAGGGAAAGGACTTGCCCTACAGCTCTACGTGTGCCAGTGTTCAGACTGCAAAGTGCATAGACTCGCCTTTCTCTAAATCCTTCCAAGCTGTGAACAGGAAACTAAAAACCAAAAAAACAAAAAACAATCAAAAAAAATTTTAAATATAACCCCAAAACCAAAATCAACAAAAACCCCACACAAAACCCCCCCAAACAAACAAAAAACTGAGCTAAAATACAGCTTTAGAAATAACAAAGTAATGAAAAACTCTCGCTGACTTCAGGAGGCCAAGACCTGGACAATGCACATCACCCAGGCAGTACCTTGCAGCATCCCGCACGCTCAAGTGAGGTTTGAGGACCGGAGTTACGGAAGCCAGAGAACAGCTTGATGTGAGATGGAGGTTTCAGTAGTAAGACAGCTGATGTTCCCCAGAGAACTTGCACTTTCCTACTGCAGTCCTCGTTTTAAGGAGTGAGATTTCAAACACCGACCATCCCGCGACGGTGGGAACTGAAGGCGGGTAATCGCATGATGTCTGCACCCACCAGACGGGCAATGATCTTACCCTCTGTCCTCTTCAAAAGAGACACTTCAAAGGAGACAATTTTTCTCTCTCAAACAAATTCAGAGAAAAATAGCTGGATACCAGTTTCCAGGAAAGAACCGAAAGGCAGCAAACATTGTTTTCTCTGACAACACGCATCGTACCAGTTACAGTTTGTTCAGCTTCTCTTGCCGTGCGCAAGAAGACTCTGCAAGCGCTTCCAATTTAATGATAGAGCAATTATTAATTGTCTCACGCACGCAGAATACAGCTCGCATTTGAAGAGCCCCTTAGCTAAGCCAAGGTGTGGCCATCACACCTGATAGAGCAACCGGATCCTTCGTGTTGCCACCGTTCCTCAGCACCAACCCCTGGGTGGCATCAACGTCCCAAGTGACTGACACCTTGACTAAGCACTTGATGATCCACCCACTCCCAACTCCCTTCCCTGCTGTTTCATTATTTTTTTTTTTCCCTTTAGGATTTTTTTACATGGAAGTATTTTTTTCTTCTTGAATGCTGGATGTCATCTCAGAGCTCCTCCCCTACTCCAGAGCTTGGCTCCCTGGACCACCAGTGGCTGAGCCCAAGGAGAGACAGGAGGCTGCAGCAGGGACACGCACAGAGATGGGGTTACCCAGAAGAAGAGAAAGTGGGCAAAAAGGTACTGAATAAATTGAAAATATTTTATAGCACACACAACTGAATTGCCAAAGCTCCTCTATACATGCAGCGGGTGATGCATTAGTTATTTTATAGGTCATTTCTGACCCATCATCATAACGCTCCAGCCAAACGCTTGAAGGACCATGATGAGCAGTGGTGATGAATCACAGAAGGGCTCTGGATGGTGCACTCACACCTTTCCCAGTTCACTATAAATAAAAGAAGCAGCACTGTGGCGGAAATCCTGCGAAACAAATGAAATTTTAACCTAAACCAGTTTCAACTTCGCCATCTGAAAGTAAACCCAGAGGTTACGAAACACAGATAAATTTCCCAGCTATTTCTTACTACCCACCCTTAATGACTTTCCTGCCCGCTCCCGCTTCGCCCATCCCTCCCCGCTCCCCTCCGCAGTGCCCGGGTACCACAGCACCTCGCGGGAGCTGCCAGATGCTCACATCATTTCTCAGCAAACACAACGGGAGCCCGCGCTCTGCTTTGTTTTTCCACTAGCTCTGCTCTTGCCTGAAGGTGCCTTCCTCTGCTCCATCATTTTGTTTTAAGAGAGAAGAGAAACGCAAGCGACATTCATTTTATAGCTCCACTACAGGTAAATTATCTGGTAAAAGAGGTAAGCACTTGGCTTTCTTCCTTTTCATTTTTCTTATCGTGAAAATAAAACGCAATGGGAATATTCATTTATTCTTACCAGCAGCGTCACACGAGTATTATTTGATACCAAACCCCCTTCCACGCACTTTGGGGTTCCCCCTAAACCTCTGCCCCCCAACTACGCCAATGTTTTGCCAGGAAAAAAAAAATAAAGCCCCACACCTCCCCTGGGAGAGTCCCCAGTGGCTCCTGGGCCATGCCCAAATCTAACGAAGGCTCCAGCATGGGGCCAGGCGGTGGGCTCAGCTCTTCCTTTGGGGCAAGAGGGGCCCATGGGATGATGTACGGCACGGCACGCAGGAAGAGCAGAGGCAGGCATAACTCATTCCTCGGAAACCCAAATGTCCCTGAATTCCTGCCCATGGGATGACAGGGGTGGGGGAAACTGTTGCAAAACCGCACGCCCTTATTTTCAATTAAAAAAATTCCCCTCATTAAATAATAGGAATCAAGAAAGAGGGAGAAGGAGAAAGAGGAGGGAAAAAAAAAAAGAACATCTTAAATGCAAACATCAGTATTTAAAAAAAAAAAAAAGAAGGCAGGCTCTTGCTCCCACATGGGGCTTTGCGGTCACTGGTCACTTCCAATTAGCTCCTACCACCGGGCTAATGCTTGCTGTCAGCCAGAAACAAGGAGCACTGGAGAAAAATAAGTTCCACGCAGAGACTCTGGGTTATTTTAATGGTACTACAGTGGCCTGCAGGAAAGGAAAGCACCCCCGCTGAACTTGGGTAACTCTGCGTTACGTAATGCTGCCGGAGCAGAGCTTGGTACAGCTCCAGTCCCACCAAAAATCAGCCCCCTCCTGTCTGTGATGTGCCAGGGCGAGGTCCTCACCTTGGCATCAGCCTTCCCCCACTGTCATGGGGCTGGGACTCATCCTGCTGCTGCTCTGGAAGAGCCTCACAGGCACCAAGCACACAGGAGAGAAAATAATGAGCGAAATGCAGCTACGTGTGTCTGTCCAATGGACCCCAGCATCCGCACTGCAACCTACATTTCTCCAAAGTTCATAGAGTCACAGAATCACAGGATGGTTTGGGTTGGAAGGGACCTTAAAACCCATCCAGTGCCACCCCCTGCCATGGGCAGGGACACCTCCCACTAGCCCAGGTTGCCCAAAGCCTCATCCAGCCTGGCCTTGAACCCCTCCAGGGATGGGGCATCCACAGCTTCTCTGGGCAACCTGGGCCACTGCCTCACCCCCCGCGCAGGGAAACATTTCTTCCCAATATCTCATCTCATCTCATCTCATCTCCCCTTTTTCAGCTTAAACCCGTTACTCCCCAGCCTATCCCTCCCCGGTGCTTGTGGCTACCATGGGTTCAGCTTTTCCACACCCGATCATGGTTTTACTTGTAACTTGGGCATTGGATTAATTTCTTGGACAACAGTCCTTTACTTGAAATAAAATCAAAATTCAGTTCACTTTGTACAGCCCACTGATACCAACTGTAATTTCGTCTGAATAACTCTCGAATGAAAATCAGTTATTGAGGCAAATTGGATACGTGCTTAATGACCATTTTATTTAAAAAAAATATTTCGTAACCCTATAGTGTTATAGTGTACAGGAGGAACAAACTAAGCTCTTACGGCAAGAATTCTCCTCCCTAATCCTACACTTTGGAAAAGCAATCTCACTCCCTTCAGCAGAAGTGTTACATCTGTACCAAGAAAAAATAACAATGCAATACAGAAATGATGCGTGTGAGTGCTACGGCATGAACTCAGCACCAGCCTTGCAATTTTGTTATCCTGAGGATGCTTAATAGATACCTTTACATGAATTAAATACCAGAGATACGTTCTGCCTGCACTGATGCCTGTGAAGGGGTCACTTCAGTGGACTCGGCAGAGTTGAGCTGTAACGTGGGAGAGGATTCAGCCCTTGGTGCCTCCTGTTTGCTTTGGAAGAGCAGAGATGCAAACGGTGCAAGATCAGTACTGCCACCACGTCGGGAACACCGCGGAACAGTTGTGACAAGAGCCACCACCGATTGCTCTCCCGATGCTTCTGGAGGATGCTCCAGCAGCGCTTGGCCCTCTCCGAGGTGCCGGTGTTGGTACATGTCCTCACCTTCCCGAGTCCCACGACACAGAAGGATGCTCTGGCACAACAGCATGGAATAACCTCCTGCAGACTCTACTCCATATGGACCATGAGGTCAGACACAACCTGACCTCTTAAAAAAAAAAAAATAACCTACTTCTAGGTTTTTCCTATTATTTTCCTCTAAGAAGCGACTTATGTGCCGCATAGAATAACGACAATAAATACATTTGCCAGCTGTACACGGTAATAAACTCATGGCAGCACGTCTATAACCAGTGGACCGAGACAGAATGGACAAACAGATCTCAACGTGATCTTAAAAATATCTCAGCACAGACCTCCTGTGACACTAGCAGGTAGTAGGTGACCATCCCATCCCAAAGGCATTTGTCTTTGGAAATTGTTGAACTTACGGTTGATTTACTTGGATTTTTTTTTCTCTGATAGATTTTGAGCACAGGCGATCGAAATGCAGGAAAAATAATTTCCAGCGAAGCGGTAATTACAGCTTAACCGAACTCCCTGCACTCTGCGGTGACTTCTGCTACAAGAACGCACTTCCCGAACCAACGTTCAGAATGTTAAATGAAATGTTAAGAAGCGTTTTAGACAGCATAATTTATGCTAATCTACGAAGTGTTGTGCCTAGACCGATGCTGGTGGGGTTGTTTTACCTCTCGAACCGTTACACTTCCACATTAGTCATCTGTGACTCAACACAGCACACATCTCCAACCGCTCTAAAACCGTGCCCGGGTACCTATTCATTTCCACAGGCTGTTTAATAGTCTGCTAAATATTTTTTTTTTCAGTAGAGATGTTTTCTGTAGTTAATTTTCTTGGTTCTCCACTGTCGGTGCAGCGATCTGTCATTGCTCGTAGGAATGATGGAGAAAGAAAACTCCATTTAAATGGGGATTACAGCGTCGAGGAGATGCACGCACAGCCATCGGAAAAGAAGGGCAGAGAATAAATAGAAAACTTGGAAGAACATCCAACAACAGGAGCACACACACAAAAAAATGCCTTATCTATAGGAAAACAGTGTCACATTTGGTTTTGTCTGTGCTTTCTCTTTGGGAAGGACTCCCTCAAATGTTGATGACACCACATATTCCCCCTGATGCAAACTGGCAGAGGGCCACGGCTCTCGCTAACAGCCGAACCAGCAGCTTTTCAAGCATCTGTTAAGCACCGAAACCTCCTGGTCTGGAAATGTGTGAGCACCCGACGATGCTTATCCTTGGTGGGGACAATTAGAGGCTCCAAGCTTTTTTTTTTTTGTGTGTGTGTGATGTGAAGTGAGTCATCCAAAGAACATGGGGGCGCACAACCAGGCACCGCTCACAGTGGGGACACCTTGGTCGTGACGGGCAAAGCACCAGGTAGCACACACCGCCTTTGGGGACCAAGCAGATATTGCCCCAAAAAAGCCTTTTCAGAGGTGTTTCTCAGGAATCGTTTGACATACAAAGAGATTTAAACACCATCTGGGTTTCTTGCACTTTAAGGGAGAAAATACACCTGAAAAATGGAAATGGGAGCGTCAACCAAGGAGGCAAAATACCAGGAGAACCTGCCTTGAGCTCTGACCCAGAGGAAGCTTCCTAATAATAATTTGTAAATGTTTGCAAATAAAGCAAATTAAACAGAAGCGGTCAGTTTGAGTTCAGTTGAAGTCTCATCACTGAATGTGTAGGTTAAGACGGTATGGCCAACGTTCCTTCGTTTAGTTCCCCAGCTCTGCAAGAGAGTTTGGGCTGCAAACACTGAAGTTCAACAGCATCAGAGCCAAACTGTGCAATGAAAAACTGAGTGAATGGCCAAACCCATATGGATTCAAGCCAAATTTCACCACCCATAAAACCTCTGCAAGTCTGGGATGGCAGACAGGGAGTTTGGGTAGTAATGAATCTGAGGTGGTCAACCTGGATTCTGAAAACCATACATCAACGTGTAGCTGTAACAAGACGGCACGAGGGAATGGAAAGCGCTTGGCTAAATGCAACGTGAGATTGAACAGAGTCACCATCCCAACTCGGTCTCATAAAGGGGTCAGTACGTGTCCTCAACACACCGGTCCAGAGCCAGCTCGGTTAGATGTGAAATGAGTTCTTTAATTCAGCAACTTCGCATTAAAGCACTAGAACAAAATACTGCACACACTGGAAATTAAAAAAAAAAAAGTCTGCCATTTGATAGAGAAACCTAATTTACAGTAATTATTCCTGTCTGCAGAATACATGACAAAACCGAGGGAAATTAAGAATTCTATAAATAGCCTCACTGGAGAACAGCTGGGTAGATCCCATACAATAACCAAGTATTTATACTGATCCACACGTTTCTGTGGCACCAAGAAGATGGTCATTGCAACCCTGAAATTCAGTTTAGATCCATGAAAAGTACAAAAGGAGAAGGAGAGTTAATTGAAATGTCAGCGCAGCTGGACCTCATGCTTCCCATTACTGCCTTAACACCCAAAGCTGACGATACAGGAAAACCCTGAATTTCAGTGTTCACCATCACTCAAGTGCTTGGTGTTTTTTCATGGGCATATTCTACACATGCTACAATTTATTGCTTTGTTGCAAGGTAAGGTGTAGATGCAAATGGAAAAATGCCTTACTCTATTTGTGCAGAGGGATGCAGGCAGCCACAGCCCAGCCCTGGCCCCACAGCAGCTTGGTGCTGAGTGGGCACAAAGCTTGGCCACCTTCACCACCCATCCTCCTGGGAGAATTGATGTCATGGTTTAACCCACTTGGTAGCAGCAAAACACCACGCAGCTGCTCGCTCACCCTCCCCTTCCTGGGGATGGGGGGAAGAATTAAAGGGGTAAAGGGAAACCAGGCTTGTGGGTTGAGATAAGAACAATCTAATAACTAAACTACAATAATATTGGAAATAGTAATGATAATAATATTAATAATAATATATGAGTATTCAAATATCCAAATGAGTGATACATAGTGACACTGCTCACCACCTGATGACCAAGGCTCAGCACGTTCCCAGCTAACAATCCTGGAGCATGGAGAGTCCTGAAACGGCAATCCTGGAAAAGAGATAAGAGTCTGAGAGTCTGAAAGAAAAAGCCAGAGTCGAACGAGAGACCGAGAGTGAAGAAAACTTTTGGACAGATCCTCCTCTATATACGGGGCATGCTGTGCATGACATGGAACAGACCACCGGCCAGTTTGGGTCTCAATCCTAAAACCAGGGTCAAATCCTGGGCTGGTCACTGGGGCTGTGCTCCCTCCCAGCTCCTCTTGCCCCTGCAGACACGGGCACAGCAGAGAAGCTGGAAAGTCCTTGAGTGTCCTGGCAGCAGCTCTGCCCATCAGTGTGTGATCAGCTTCTCCTCAGCACAAACCCAAACAGCCCCACACTGGCTGCTGGGAACTCTGACCCAGACGAAGCCAGGACACCTGCTCCAGCTCGGGGCTGTCCCCATGGCTCTAGTCCATGTGTGCACCCTCAGCATCTTACATGGAATTTAAATATATTGAGCAAAAACACAGGCAATTGATCAATGTGGCACATAAAAGGACGAATTAACAGCAAGCAAACAACTAGAAAGGCACCCTGCATTTACTTAAAAAAAAATAAATCACAAACCCCATTTTTTATTGTGAAAAAACACAACAAACTTGAACAAGAGATGGGGAGAAGCTGGCCAAGGCATCGCGTGTTTCCACTAAAGGCTGAAAAGCAGCAGCAAAGGAAAGGGCAACCTGTTTCCAGGCAGCGTGCGCTTCTGACAGCTACAGACGAAGAACAGCAACATCTCTGAAACAGCAGAGACTCACGCATAATGTAACATGGTCCGGAAAAACCAACTTCTGCCTCACCTTCCTCTTCCTTCAGCTTGAGGATAAAATACTTTGGTTTTGTTAAAAATGCAATCCAAAAAATATTCCAAAGCCCAACGCAGGATGGTAATTGCGGGATCAGAACATGTTACACCATGTTCTGTCTAAATCTGGTCTCTGTCTATTTAAACATCAAAGCAGCTGTGACCTTTATAAGAAATTCTCTTCTTCCTTCGCTGGATAGTGTCGAATACGTACACAAGGAGTGACTAGTTTATCCAAAGGACCTTTACTACAAGTAGGTGATTGTGAATGTTCATCACGAGACAGCTTGGCATCACTACTACATCGAGCTTCTTGCATAGAACAGTCCCCAAAAAGGTCATAGGAATCGATAAGAAAGATGTCTGACGCGAAGCAAGGAGGTGGACACCTCAACTAGTCAACGGGGTGAGAAATTTCACATTCAAAAATGTGTGTTTAGATGTGCGCGGATGTTACACGTACGTAAGTGCACTCAGATCTCTTATTCATACATCATAAATGTATATAGAAGCAGTGCTAACTTTTTACCGTTCCTCTCTGTAAAGTCACACATTACAGACATCCACGGTAAAGAAAAAATATCTATGTTAAGACAAAACTGAATTTAAAACCATTTTTTACAGTCAGAATTTGTGGTATCATCAGAGACATTTCAGTAATCATAAATGTCAATTACGGAAACCGGCTTAAGAGCTGACCTTTGCATCGAGCTTCCCATTGAAAAGAAATTTGATTAAAAACCAAACGACTGCTGCCCAAATCTTCTGCGGTTTTGCATGGGACGGATGGGGATTGATGCGTCCACCTGCAAAAACTACCCTCTCACTCCCAAGCTCAGAAAAATGGCATTAAGGGCTCCTCCTTTGTACATTACCACTATAAGTTAACTTTCAATAAGTAAATTCAAGCTAACTTTCAAGAAGCAAAAAATATTGGCCATTAAAAAATCTATTTTCTCATACTATATAGAAACACGACTCCACTGAATATCTTCTGAAACAACAAAACTGGAGTCCAAAGGAAGGGAGCATACCACAGGAAAAAAATCCCAGCCTTTGCGGGGTTGTTCACTGCTTAGAGACTGGAACTGAATTAGTTTCTGGATTTGCTGAAGTGTGTTTTTACAACACTTTGAGGAGGGTAATGATTCGTTCTGGCTGGCTTTTATAGGAGTTATAGCCTAGAAGCTGTTAGATTGTAAAAATGGTGACAATTTGGGTCTGTAAGCGAATCTGAGAGTCTGATTTTCAATTCCCAGCCTCCGCTTGCGTGTTTGTAAAACACAGACACGTACGAGATTTGGAGGTCGTACTGCAGGAGCAATTTGAAATTGCAGCTCTTGTTTGAGGAGCCTTGCAGGGCCAAATTATAACACTTGCACGAGCACAGGAATTTGCTAAGGACGTGTGAAAACAAACACATTCTCAGAAATACAATCTGCAAGTATCCAGTTAAAGGTCCATGTGAAAAACCTCTTGCTAGAAAGTAAATGGAACAAAAAAGAGGAAAACTCACCAGCATCCCAGGGCAGCATCCCGCACGGTAACCAGTCTCTAAAGCAATTTTCAGCTAAATGGAAGACTTGCAGAATTAAAGTTGTAATACATTATTGATCGTCTACGGAAAGAATATCGGACCGACTGTAGCCAAGAATCCTTCCCAGGCTTGTTCCTCTTGAACGGAGATTATACTAATAACAAAACAAAGAGGGAATAGTAGGACAATACGTAACAGTAAATTCTGAGACACTCTGGTAGCTGGTGTTATCTCACACTCCAAGAAAAAGCGTGTTTGTTTGACCCAAAGAGACACGATGGTTTAAGGCAAAATTATGAGAATTTATCATTGACCATTCGAGCCACTTTTTATGAGAAGGGCAATCTTTCTGCCTTTGTAACAACATTACTATTTTAAGTCATGCTACTGCCTGCTATTTGCATCATGTAGCAGCTACTTGAGGTAGAAAATATTACCTAAAACTCACCTGTTTTCTGAAGTGTTCAGCGACAGATAACATACAACTTAAAGATAAGTAAGCTATCATTATGAATATTGACAGCGTACAAAGATGGATGTTTCCAGTGCTGATATATGTTTTTTCTCAGCACTACACACATACAGGAGCAAGCACACCAGTACGACGAAAGGCTTCATCTTCATCATGGGCTCCCTCAAAACAGTTTATAAAAAAAAAGAAAGTAAGCGTACATGTAGCCCTTTATAGAGTTCCTGAAATTTTGCAACAAGGATAAAAAAGACCAAGGAAATGTATTCATTTGCTTAGACAAGTTTTTAAAATAATATTTTATTTTTTTTGAGTCAGTGGTATATTTAAAAACAATCTACTGTAAGAGTAAAAAGATTGTAGATAGTAAAAAACCAAAAGCATGATGACAATAAAAAATGCTAGAGTATAAAGTTAGTTTCCTTCCTCCCTCCCAACACCCCACCCCATCATTGTCCAATATTTCATATCTGAAAAAAAAAAAATTGGTGGGTTTAGTTTTTTTTTTTTTTTTACACTTTCAGCAATTAGGAAATTAAAAACACGCAAGGTGTTCTTTGCAGGTACATTAATTCATTATTATTACATGAAAAGCAGGCACCATAAAAATTAAAACATTCTAAAAACCATCATATATACAAACGCTGTACAGAATGATGGCACAAGGACAAAGTGATTCCATTCAGTTCATCCTAATCCACGTGAAATATTACACATTAAAGAAGAAAAGAAAAAGCTCTGCCCATTCTTGTGCTCAACAGCCAGGTTCGGAACCACCAGGAGTCTCCTACCTGCCTACTCTGTTCTTTTCCTATACACTCACGCCCTAAGAGGCTTCCTTGCTTTACCCATTGGTCAACACCCAGAAGAACGGCCAACGGACTGGAAATCGAAACGACTGATCACCGACGACTCATTTTACAAAGCCCATTAGCAATCAGTTTCTTTCTAATACATAAAAACTTAAAGAGAAGGCACATTTCACCAATAAGCTGTGTCTGATTTTTAGCCCTGGGCAGAACCGTTATTTGGGGCAATCCTACGGCAGCTTCTCCTTTACCGTGAAGCCTACTCCAACGTGCACCGAATTCAATGTGAATATCATCATCCATTCCTATATACACCGAGATTACGTACAAAATAACTCAGCTCATTTGCAACTCCATAGCTACCTAAATGCTTTGGGTACAAAATATTCAACTCTCATCTCCACAGCTACCTACGTGCCTGAATTATTCAGAAGAAGCAGGGAGAAGGTTTTTAGGAAGAAGGTACTGTCAGTTGATGAACGCCTCCCGGTCTCAAGTAGAACTCCAGGTTTCCTTCAAGTTCCGGGAGGGAATAACCCCAGCAAGAGGGGTGCTGTAGTGTTTTTTTTCCGACACACGGCTAGAAATGGATTTCTTACGGAGTTAGAGTCATTGCACTAATGTTAGATACTGCACGCCTGAATGAGGTAAACGTTATATACCATAAAACACTTAAGGAAATGAATTGTTACAGCTTTATCTTTGGAAAAAAAAAAAGTTTCCTTCTTCACTGGACAATCCCAGAGTCAACAGATGTTTGCTTCCGAGTTGTCTTTGGAGGTGGCGGTGGGGGAGTCTTGCTGGGGAGCGGAGGAGGCAGGTGCTGGAAGAAACCGATTTTGATAGACCGTGTTAGTGACGAATGAATCTTTGAAACATTTGCTGGGTCATATATAACAGTGAGAGACAGCAGGTAAGTCTGGAGCCCTCTGACTCCACAGAATTTGCTAATACGACTGTCGAATGCTTTTGGCCATTAGCTTAAAATACAACTTTTACTTTTGACAATGAAAAAAAAAAATCTCCCAAGGGTTCATGATTAATTAGCTAAGTATTTCAGGAAAAATCTTTTGAAAACACTGGAGAAGTTTATAATTCCCCACTTTATATCATGATAGGATATTGATTTCTTGGTCTGTATCGATTGCCCCCAGCCTCTATGCACTGGAGAGCTTAAGAGCCCAGTTGAAGCAACAGCTTCATTGCTTTCCCTTTTGTTTTGTATTTTGCACATTTAGAACACAAATAATCAAAGAAAAAAAAAAGGAAACCATTTGAAGAGATAAGTAACTTTCAATTTACCATTACACATTCAGTTATAATTAAAATATTCAAAGCAGAAATCCAGCCTGTTCAAATACACATATTTTAAATCACTTCATACATCACACAACAGAACAAGGGCACCCTTGGTTGCACTCACTGGCTAATTGGACAAATTAAAAAAGTCATTATGGAAATTAGGACTTTTTTCCATAATGTTCCATCATATATATGCTAAAATCTGTTCCAGAAAGAGCTTGAGAACGCTGGCGTGCGCTCACACACTTTGCAGTCAGGATTTCTACAGCATTCGGGCTGTGCAGCCATCAGTTTCCCCATCACTGCACTGAGGCTGTGCTGCAGTGTCACACCTCATCAATGCTGCTTTGCTTTTGGTTTTTTTTTTCCTAAGATTCTTCCCCTGCTCAGCCAGCCACCACCTTTTGTTTTCCTCCAAGCACAACGATGCTTTCTCCTTTCCATTTGTTGTGTCTCAGTGTCCCTGTCCCACCTCACCCACCCCATACTGCCGGCTCCCACTCGAACACTTAAAACCCTTACGGCTCCCCCAAACTTCCTTGATCACCAGTAAAAAACCAGTTCAAACATCTGAAATGCCTTAGCGTTGTATCGTATGCACTGCATTTGCAACCTTGTTACTCGTATTCCAACTTATTAATTAATGTCCTGGCCAATATAATGAATGATTTCTCAACCACAGCAAAGAAACCGGTACACAAGCAACTGGTCCCCTCCAACCCAAACCATTCCATGACTCTATGATAAACCACGTGAAAGGATGTATGAAAAAGTCCATTCCTTTTCAAGGCTATGCAAAGCTACTATCCAAAAAGAAAAGCTGTTCAGGGTGCCAGGACATTCTGGTCTTTCCTCTACCGCGAGGCAGAAGCAGCCCCAAGAGCCTCTTAATGCTCCTGAGCCTACTGATTGGGAGTTTTCAGAGATGTGCAGGAGTAGAAGGAAAAAAGTAACTTCAAGGTAACTGAATGCCCTCTTCAGCTTTTGAGATATCATTAAGTTATAAATCCAGAGCTTTTACCAGCTAGTTCTACCAACCACAGACTCAACAGAAGGTAAGACTGCACAACAGCAGAGCCAGGAAGGCTGGATTTTTGCTGGAATATTTTTCCTGTATCCTACCTGGAAAGAAATACCTTCCAATCTGTTTTACACCTTTTCTCATTCCTCCCAGCTTGCCCGCATGGCAAACGAACAGCGATCACAAGCTATTGTTGGTTAAGCCATGCCCTGAGCGTTTCTCTCCATTTTGCCACTGTCCAAACCAGAATATGGAGAGGCAAAGACCTTCCACTCTCCATTTCCCCAGCTCTCCAGCAGCACTGCTAATGACGTGTGCGACCTTCCTCCTTGGCAACTGTTGTAATATTACACAACACAGCCGCTCGCTCACCCTCCCCTCTCCTGGGGATGGGGGAGAGAATTAAAGGGGTCAAGGGAAAAGAGGTTTGTAGGTTGAACAATTTAATAACTGAACTACAATAAAACTGAAAATAATAATAATAGTAATAATGATATACAAATACCCGAACGAGTGATACACAGTGACACTGCTCACCACCCAGTGACCAAGGCTCAGCCCATCCCCAGCTAATGGTGCTGGAGCAGGGAGAGTCCTTGAAGTGCAATCCAAGAGCCCGACTGTCCAAGAGAGTGAGACAACCCTGAGAGGGGGGTGAACGGGAGGGAGATAACCCAGAGCATGAGAGAGAACTTCCAGATAGAGACTCATCTCTATACTGGGCATGGGATGGAACAGACCATTGGTCAGTTTGGGTCTCCGTCCTAAACCCGAGGTTGAATCCTGGGCTGGTCACTGGGGCTGTGCTCCCTCCCAGCTCCTCCTGCCCCTGCAGAGAAGCTGGAAAGTCCTTGAGTGTCCTGGCAGCAGCTCTGCCCATCAGTGTGTGATCAGCTTCTCCCCACCACAAACCCCAACACAGCCTCACACCGGCTGCTGGGGAGAGAGTTCCCTCTGTCCCAGCCCAAACCAGGACAGCTACAAAATGCTTTGTTACCAACTTGGAAACCCGTTGGTTTTAATCTGCTACTGGATAAGAAACTCTGGATGAACATCTTTGGCACTGTAGACTTTCATCTCCACAGTCTGGTTAAAGTTTATACTAGCTCTTTTGAAGAAATAATCAAATTATTAAAAGGTTTGAGGCTTGAAAGGGCACTGCTGCTTCAAATACACACATCAAGAAGACCTTGCTGAGGGAGGAGCGTTTGTTTTCCAGGGCAGGCTCAAAACCATGCACTATTTATTCCTGACTTACAGTGGGACACAGTCCTCTCTGAGTCACAAAACCAAGTCAACAGACTACGATGAAAAGCAGATAAAATAAGAATTTTATTTTACTAAATGCAAAACTGAAATTGGCTTTTTTTTTTTTTTTTGGGGGGAGTTGGGTTTTTGGTTTGTCAAAATAAACCAGGTGCCATTCTAAAATACATTATAAAACATAAAGATTTCCTGAGTGCTTTGCTCTCAGATGATATATTTAACTTCATATTTTTCACTAAAAAAAAAACCCCCAACTCTGCTGATAGCATCATTTGTGAGACTCCATTTGGAATTTAAATAACAGTATATTGGCAATAATTCTCAATTCAATTAGATCAAAGGCATTTCTCAAACAAATGAGCCCTTCATATTGATCAGAGAACAATCCAATTATCCCTGAAACCTGCTCCTGAAGAACAGATACAATGCAAACACAATGAGAATACGCTAAATATATACGCTATAAATAACAAGCACAAAACCTAGCGGAGCTTAGATTCTGCAAGCAAATTAGGCAGAAAGAAATAAAAGAGATAGGTAGATAATTATAATAATTGAATTTACAATTTCCATTAGAAAGTCGGATAAATTCGGTCCATGTTCATTTCTATAATAAGCTACCAATGACTATATTAAGTAGGACACGGAATGCTTGTCAGGGCAACATTATTGAGAAATTAACACAAAAAAAACCAGCCAATATGGATCCGATGCAGCTCCAAACCCAGCCATCGCTCCCAGGGCTGATGCACTCTCCTTTTATTCCAGCACAGGAAGAAGTTCAAGCACACTTTCTCTCTCCCTTTGATATCATCCTCAGAAAATTGTTATTAGGTTGATGAAGTTCATTTTTTTGCCATAGAAAATAGAAATTTTGAAATACAAAATAGAGCTTCCCTTGATTTTACGTTTAATTAAGAACGGCTTTGCAGAGTTCATTTTTATAATTGTGAACCCACCAAAATCTTGAAGCCTGCTTTTATTTTCTGACTTAATGATAGAGACTGTTGGTTCCCATTCCAACCTATTTTTGGGCAGAATCCTTGACTCACGGGTACCTCAGGGGAAGCAGAAACCTTATGTAAAAGGCACATCTGCAACACAGAAGCAATCTGTTCCTCCTGCTTCAAACACGACATTGCTCCCATTTGTTTGTTTTTTCCTTCCTGATACAGAAAAGAATCGGGTTCAAAAACATTTGTCTCCATTCTCTTAGAGAGATAAAATACACTACACCGCACATGGTCAGGATGCAGTCAAAATCAATTAAAGGAGATGAAAAAATACCTTTTGCTTTTCAACTCAATGAAGAAGCAAAGAAAGACACAAGAATGTTGGGGTTTTTTTCCAATCAGAAAATACTATTAAAAAAAAAAATCAAGATTTGATTCCCCAAAACCGCCCTTGTGACACTGCAAGAAATTTTTTTCCTGCGTAACTATTATTTTTTTGGAAATGAAATGGTCACCAATATGACAAATGGTGGAAATCCAATAAAAATATTTTAGTTTGAAGGATTAACTGATCTAATTAGGTCAGAAGCAGAAGAAACAAGATGCATATAGGCTAGCAACCACCCAAAACTGTGCAAACGCTTCCGAACCCTGAGCTCTGAATCGTTCCTCCTCACTTACACCGTTGTTTCTAGCACGGAGCCAAGTCGCCTGACAAGGAGCAACTTGCTTATTGAATAGCTGCGATGAAAAATAACACTTAATGTGAGGTCTTGGAGGAACAACGCTCCCATTCTGATAATGCGCCAGCGGAGAGAATCAACCCAGCTCCACTAATTTGAACCAAATTACGGAGGGTTGCAGCTAACTGGCTGTTCGACCCAGGGAGCAAAGTTAGGTGGAAAATATTGCAAGTAACCAATGTCAAATGACTGTTTAAACTGCGTCGTCACATTTCATCTATTAGAGGTCCATTGCATCAGTGCCATTAGCTGCCCTCGGAGAAAAAGTCCTTCTGCAAGGTGCCCTTTGTGTGTTCCCACCAGTGCGAAGCATCCCCTCCTTGGGCATCCCAAAACATCCCTCTGAATGGGCAATGTCAAATTGATTTGAATTAGTATCTCAAATTTTTTAAGAAGAAATTTTTGCCCTGTGCGGGGGGTGAGGCAGTGGCCCAGGTTGCCCAGAGAAGCTGTGGGTGCCCCATCCCTGGAGGGGTTCAAGGCCAGGCTGGATGAGGCTTTGGGCAACCTGGGCTAGTGGGAGGTGTCCCTGCCCATGGCAGGGGGTGGCACTGGGTGGGCTTTAAGGTCCCTTCCAACCCAAACCAGCCTCTGATTGTAGGATTTTCCCCATGGGGTTTTTTGGCAGGACTCTGGCTGGGAGAGCAGTGGGGCTCTCCCTGCAGAGGAAGGCTTTGCTCCTTCTGCGTGCCAGCTGTGTGAGATCACAGCTAATGCCATTTCCCCCTGTTCAACTACATTTCTGCACGCGGAGACTATTAGTATTTCAGACCGCCTTGGCTAACTCAATTTTCAGAAGCACGGTTTTTCTGCTCTAGTCCCTGTACAAACAGACCTCGAGAGTTATGAGCAATACCCTCAGAATTAGGTTTAGACTCCAGACCGAAACTGTATTTCTTCCTGAAGGTCCAGGTCCTGCGAGAGCGATAAACAAACACATTAGCAACTGGCCAGAGCTAAACCTGCTGCTTGATCCTGCGCAGCGCTGCGGGCAGTGACCCGACCCTCCCGAAACAACGTCAAGGGTGCTGCTCAGGGACCCATCACCGGCTCCGCATCTCTGGGCAGACAGCAGAAGACGACATTTTTCACTCAAAATCCTGTAATAAGCAGTGGCAGGCCATTGATTTGGAGACTTATTAAAAAAGTGATTTGTGGGGTTTTTAGAAACTCTTGCTTGGTAAGAGCTTAACCCACCAAAGCCCAGCCCAGCCGGGGCGGGAGGCGGCAGAGACTTTGAAGGGCTTGCAATGCTTCCCATCTCCGACCAGCAAAAATAATGACCAGATGGCAAATAAAACCCAATTATTATTTTTTTTTTGGTCTTTGTTCTTCTACATATCATGGAAAGCCTTTGGTCAAAGACTTTTTTTTTTAGAATACCTGGAGTATCAGACAGCAGAGGAGACATTTATTTCCATTTGTGAGCAAATGCAGCCCACAAAGTCAACTTTCTAATTTATTATAATGGATTAATAATGGACTTTTTCCAATTTTCCTTTTTCCAACACCTCCATGGGTCATGCTGCCAACTGCCCTCCCACTGCTGTAGGAAGGGACCTGGCGGCAAGCCTTGAGCCAGTCGTGGGGGTCCTGAGGAGGTGTCACAGCGATGCTCAGAGGCTTCTATTCTATCCAGATAAGCAGTGGGAATGCTCCTCTTGCAACAGGATCCTGAACAGTTAAAATAAGCGCCATCAACCACACGAGACCATGCCAGTCCCCACGTTACACCCTCCTTGCCAAGTTCTCCATCTACACCAGACTGATGGAGATCTTCTCATCCAAACCATTATCTGATTCTAGCCGATATTATAAATGGAAGTGCTCCTTTGTCTATTTTCGTTGAGTTTCCCCTCTCGCTGGGAATACTAAGCAGGCAGCTGATTTGTATGCAAGGGTACGGATGAACCCATAAAGAATGAAAAGTGCCTAAAGGAATCCCTTGATGTAATAATAATCCTTGCTGGAGTTGTAGACTTCCTTTTTTATGTTCCCATATATTATTAAGAACGTTTTTAGCAGAACAAATCATCCAGTGCAAGAAAATATATATATATAGGGCTATCGCAGTTAACAACGAGTAAGAGGAGAATCAGAAAATGATAATTACATGATCACTTGGATAAAAGACTTAAGGTAGACCAAGCTAACAGGGGACTCCAGAAAATCTAAGATTGCTGTCTCAGACACTAAATGACACTACTGCCTGATGTTTGATTTGAGC
>WKFP01014001.1:54338-96205 GCA_011057875.1 Pterocles orientalis | reverse complement strand
AAAAAAAAAAAAAAAAAAAAAAAAAAAAAAAAAAAAAAAAAAAAGAAAGAAAAAAAAAAGAAAAAAAAAAAGAGGTTGACCATGTTTGCTCCTGGCAGGTTTATCAAATGACAAATTATGTCAGATTTGAAAGGATGAACTTTAGCTCAAGTTCCAAGACAATTTTAAATGGCAAAGAAGTGAACACAGGGTGAATAGTTTAATATCTTGCTTTTCTCAAGAACGACACCAAACTGTCTTTGTACAGCACTTGGCCCTGACCAACCTGACTTCAAATTTTGTACCTGCCAAGCGATCAGATCCTTGAGTTTTTCAATCTTGTCATGATCTTCTGGATGCTCGTGCATATATTTTTCAGTAAAAAAAGCCTAGCCAAGAGAGAAAAGAGCAGTTAGTTCAGAAATGAATCATCTGCTACCACGGAAGAATTACCTACAGCAAAGATAAATGAATTAAACCGAGAGTTCTGCAAAATAGCAGTAATAGCTACAAAGTGAAAATCCAGGAAAGAGATACAGAATTTAATGATGTTTTCAGATGAAGACATTCATCTTTCGCGATCAGCGAAGCAGGCGGATGAGCACATGGTGATCAAGTCCAAATCTCACGGGCAACCCGGCAAAGGAGTTGGCACGTCTCTGAAATGTCTCTCTAGGAGCTCCCAGGGCTTAGGAAATTTTAGTAGATGAAATGAGTGAGAGTTGCACAAAGCTAAAAACAGATGGATCCAGCAACACGTTCATCAGCATGTACCTCCTCCATTTATGTTACAAAATATACGTTGTTGGTGTATACTGGCTTTATATAATTAATATTCACAATGTAAATAATAGATACGGAGCTCACAGCTTCCCAATCTTATCCCACAGAACTTTCACATGCAGTGAAAATTATAATTAGATTAATCCTTGAAAAACTCATGTAAAGGAGAGAATTGCAATGGGTTCCTTTAGTCGCTGAAGTTCTGCAGGATGGGTAATTTCGACGTTACCTTCTCATAGTTGGTGAACCCTCCCATGACTGCGGGATCCACAATGCCGTTCAGTAGCATGGAGAGAGGGTTAATGGGTAGGTTTGGATCATTTAAATGCTGTTGAACCATATTATTGATCTTATCGTTGGTTAGCTGCATGGTTTCTATCGCGTTTTCCAATGGACTGATTTCAACCTAAAAGAAAAACAAAAGGAGGTTTTAATCAAGGAGTAGAGTTTTTAACCAGTCACAGAACTGGTTTTCCACCAAAGGGACCGGAATTAGGAACATTTCAGGAATTTCAGAACAAAATTAAGCAATAATTAACAGAAAGGGTGGTTTCAGGCATTTAAATATTTGGTATCTATATACTGGGATAACTGATATGATAATCAATATAGGTGGAGAAAGTTAAATGAATTTATTTCCCTGCTGTAGGACAGATTACATCTCAGTGCAACCGCACAACATTTAGAAAGGCTCCGACAGGAATCACGTGAGGTTTTTGGAGGATTATGGAGAACATCGGAGATTACGAGATGGTGAGTTTTAGCAGTACAAAGAAGATCCAGCTTAATGTAACAGTAAGAAAGAAATGATAACTTAATGTGGCTTTTCTGACGGAAAACGTAATCCTAAGCAGCTCAAAAAGCAAGAAGATATTTTTGCTGCGATTATTTTGGTGTGTTTCCAAGGAAATTGAGTTGAATATGTTGAAGAGATGACTTCTAAGATATCCGCTGTGCTTTTCCCCACGAGGTCACACTTTCTCCATCTGAACGTCGATAACTGAAGGAAGAAATTTTCTTTCTCAGATAGCCTGGACTTCAATGAAGAGAGCTCCTCAGATGTCTTCACGGGGTGAAATAGCTCTTACACTGGGTAAAACTTGCTTTATTTTAAAACTATTATTTATGCCCAGATACTGCATCTTTCAGAATGACAGTTGCTCATGTTGAAAAAAAACAGTTTTAAAATATTAAAATATGGCTAAAATATGGTGAAAATTTAGCGACTGGGCTAAAAATTCCTAACTTGCAGCAACCCAGAGGGTAGACAGTCCTTGCCTGAAGACATAGCCTTCTTACATTAAAAAAATGATGCGGTAGGAATGGAAAAGGAAGGTTAATTGAGGCTTGGATGGAAAATGCAAGTGTATATTTGATTACACCCTAATTTACATAAATGCTCCATAAACAAAGCAGCACTTTACCTGGCTATCAGTTGCTTACCATGTTTCTGAGAACCACTTATAATCAAATCTTTGGAGTTGTTACTCTTACACCTGCCATCTGATTACATCAAGGATGTTTTAATTAGCATTTTAAGAAGTCTGCTTGGTGAATTTTTCTGGAAGGCAGGTGCTGAGCCCAAGGGTTCTGCCATGGCCACAGAGCAGAGCAGGTTCCAACGGACAGCCAACGACCACCCATCAGAGCAGAATGTGCTATGAGGGAAATTGGGACCGGGAAAATACGGCCACATTCAACATTTGATCGGCAAGAACCATTGCGAACATCGTACGCTAAATTTAGGATTCTGTCATTTGTATTAACGGGATGATAACTACGCAGTAATTTGTTGATGAACCATTGCTTTTGAAGCTCTTCAATATCTACAGAAATTAGCGCTCATTGATCTGATAGACATCTTTTTTTGACTTTTCTGTATCAGCAATCATGGCTTTCTTTCTCATTCTCCTTTCTTTTACTACTCTTATAAACCTTCCTCTAATTTTTTTTTAAAGCAGATGGAGGACTCCAGTCCCCATCCTACTACTAAAAACTGTGCTTTGGACCTCACTGAAAGCTATTTATTAAAAATATCTCCATTTGTAAATGCTGAGCCTTGTTCCAAGTAGCTTGCTAACCCTGGACATGACACGAAATTATATACTCTTGATGCATCTGCAGCACCAAAAAATTCAACATCAAAACAAAATAGACATTAGTATTTGTACTTTTTACAACCAAGTATAATTCAAAATGTAGTTTCTAATTCACTGACTGACCTCAGAAATTTTTTCCCCTGCAACTACTTGTGTCCAGCTAAAGCAAATCAGCTCCAGAATAATGAAGGTGTACAACCAATTCCTTGCAGATACTCAACAGATTGAAAAGGTTTTGGTAAAAGTACTCGGAAGGAATTTAAAAAGCAAATAGATTTAAGGAAATCACGGATGTTCCTCTGGGTTATGTAACATAATAACCCGCATTTATTAAATTACTCCGTTCTCTCGCAGTACCGACGTGATATGATCTCACCTCTTCCTTTCAAGATATTCCAGTTCCATCAATAAAAGATGAGACGTGCAAAGCTACTTTAATTCATCGCGTTTAGTGAAACATCAATAATATCTGGACCCATAATCAAAATTTAGCATCCCAGGGATGCAAACCTCGTGATCGTACTTCCAAAATTTTAGCTGACAGAAAGCTTGAAGGAAGTCGATACCAATTTCATAGCAACTACGCCAGAGCTAGGTCAAAAGTTATCCTTTGCCGTTTTCCCACGTATTAAGTTACATTTTGGGATCATTTCTCAGCTATGTGACTGATATAATCCTTTCTTACAAAAAGCTTACAGAAAGCACTCTCCCAGGATTTATGCGCATTTCCACGACAAGCAGAGCGTTGGAGGTGCGTGTATACAAATTGCCTGCATCAAGCAGGCTCTGCTCTTAACTCGGAAGGAAAAGAGACTTTCATCAGATTTGCCAGCCTTTACAAACACCGCTTTTTGCAATCATGAAGATAAATACGATCTTCTCTATCAGGATTATATTGAAAATACAAAAAAATTCATTAAAAATTCAATGTGTTTTGTTCAGCTGCCAATTACTGTCAAACACCACATTCATATTCTGTTACTATAGATACCACAGTAATTTTCTGCATTACTTCTGTTCGTCTAAATACAACTGGCCAACATAACCTCAACGGAGCGATGAGAAAGGTTTGAATTAATCATAAGCAAATTGTTCTTTTCCTTTAAAAATAAGCCTCACAAGAGATTTAAAAACTGCGGTAACAATGTTTTTATTGCTACTTCAAAATTACAGCTGCGTAAGGATGATTTAATCTCAAATTGATATGTCTTATCTAAACAGTCTAAACGGCAGAACAGAGAGATGTGTAATTTGGAGTTGCTCTGTGAGGTTGCCAGGGTATACATTAGCTAAGTATGGAGAAGAAACCAAAACAACCTTTAATCACAAATGATAGGCAGAGAAAAGAGGCAGCGACAAATGATGCATTCCATTTAGGGTCTATTTGGAATAAATTACAATCATAATACCCAAATCCTCTTTTCCAAACTTCAGTCAAGTTTCATTTTGATGTCGTGGGGTTCCCCTACACCACCCCAGGTCCCTCTTCATTCTAGGCTTACTCCAGAACCTGTTAATGGCTCGCCTGCTGAAAGCCAGAAATACTTTATAAAAGTACTTCCAGCGCTTGATCAGACCTTGCCCTAAAGGCCTGGAAGACTCAGCCCACATCTGCTCTCAGGATGGAGATGCAGTACTTGAGTCACCCTCCGTCAATCGTCAGCATCCTCAGCGAGAAGTTCCCTTGGCTTAAGATGGCAGATACATAGAATCATTCAGGTTGGAAAAGACCTCAAGGATCATCAAGTCCAACCATCAACCCAACCCACTAACCCATGTCCCCAAGCACCACATTGACACGTTTCTTGAACACCTCCAGGGATGGTGACTCCACCACTTCCCAGATACAGCCCCACTGACTGCTTGGTCACAGAACAGAAATACAGAAATAAAAATGCTCCCTCGCTGTACGAGAGCCTCATTCTTTCATGGAATCGCAATAAAGCCAAACTGGTCTTACCATGAAAACTGATTTGACTTCAAACCACCTCAGAATCCCCGGTAATTTATACGCCGTCACATAGATGGTTCTCTCGATCCACATATTCTGCAAATTCAACAGAAACATTGCACTTTATCAAACTGATTGCTTTTATCTTAAGCAAGGCTTGAAACATTATCATCAGGAAAAGGAACCAAAGGAGAACACTGGGTAAAAGATCCACCAGTTTCACTGGACTGTCCTTTTTCCCAGGTAACTTCTAGAGCTTTCAAGGACCACCCTCCACAAAAGCACAGCATCTCGATACAACTAAAGCTTCCTCCCCAGGAGGGCAGAGGAACGGAGGGACCGCTCCCTGGGGAGGCTGCAACATCCCCATCCTCCAAGGTTTCAAGACCCCCAAGGTCCCATCCTGACCTGGAAGTCCCGACCCGGCTTTGATGTAACGTCTCCTCACTGGTTTGAATGTAAGGATACGTGATTGAACATCTCCTTCATGTGTGTGCATTTGGTTCATGATGTCAAAGACATCTCCTGATCTGATTTTGTTAGAACTGGCACATGTTGGTAGTTCAGCTTATTTATTATGGGGCTTTTTTAACACAGAATTTATTCCATCCTCCACTAGCAGAAGATGAGCTTGCAAAGTGATTTCGATGCACCTATTTTTTTTTATCTATACCCAAAACATATTTTAAACAGTACCGCTGTCAGCCACTACAGTTTTAGAAAAAGTTTTCTACCTCCTTGTAGATCAGCAAATCAGCAATTTTTGACATAACACCATAAGCCAAAGCCACTAAAGGAGTCCCTGAATGAATACCCAGCCTTAGCTGGAGGAAACCAAATACTCAGCATTTATCGGCACATTGATTAGATCAGAGTCTGCTACTACACAGAAAACCAAGTTCTTTGCACAATAAACGACGCATTAATTTATTACTTTAATTACTTGCGCTACTTTACTACTAACTGCGCCCACTACAACCCCGTGAATAAAATGGTCTCTATAAAAAAAGGCAATCAACTTGATGTAACCTGTTGGAAACGTTTTGATGAATACAAGCTGTGCTCAAAGGGAGTTTTATTGACCATTAGACAAGACATATGGTTTATTAAAAAAAAAGAAAAAGAAAAAAGAAAGAGGTATTACCGCAAAAAGATTTTTAGATGCCTGACTAGAATCATCATGTCAACAAGTTTTGGCAAGAGACATCTATCTTTTCAGGTAGAGCCCTTTTAAACTTTCTCGAAACAGCTAGCTTTTGACAAAATAAATTCATCTTTGTCCATGGGTATAAAATAGAACATGATATGTTCATTTAATTGAATTTCTATGAAAAATAATCATGTTTAAAGCTAAAATTTATTTTTCAACAATCAAAACAGAATGAATGGTTCAGAGTCTCAAAATGGAGAGGAATAAAAAGCGATCCCCAAAGTACTCTACTGTCTTCTTGGTTTTTGTCTGGTTGGTTGGTTTTGTTTGTTCATTTGTTTTTAAAAATTTTTTGGTTTTATTTTCTTACCGCAAATTCATTGTCCGGGTTTTTCTCTCCTTTTCGAACTGGGCGTGAATACTCAAACCGTTGGACTTCATTCACCCTGTAGAAACTGAAAAAAAGGGCAAAACGCAATGAAAATCAAACACTATCTTTTAGGAATTGCTGATAAACTCTAGTACTGAAAAAAAAAAAAAGTTTATGCATAAATATAAAATACTTTTGGGATGACTGTCTTCCAGAAGGCTGGACAGAAGAACACCCAGGAAATGTCCTCATAATTACGACCCTCCTTGGATTTGTTCCACACCAACAGGAACTGATAAAATTACAAAACCAACTCCAACTCACCTCACGATTTGTTCTGACACTGGCCTGTGAAATTTAGACGGTAAATCCAGTTTGGGCTTTACAGTAAAGCACTGAATATCTGAATTCAGGGGTTAAGAACCGACAAGCGAATTTCAATCGCACAGAACAGGAAGCTCAACGGGAACGCGGAGAAAGGGCAGAACAACACAATCATGTCTTGCACCCATCGAGGCAGAAGTGCAGCAGTGTCCTGCTCGTGTTGGCCATAAATCCTCAATCTCTCCAACCTAAGGATACACTGGCCGGAGGAGTTTTTAATGTCATCGCCCGGTGGAGACGTCGTTTTCATTTTTTCTGCATTCGGGAACTGAGTTAGTAACCTCGCTTCGAAGTCTTCGCGGCGTTCATATTCCTTTCCCCGGTAAATGAAGACTTTGTTCTGGAAACAATTAAATTGAGAGGTGAAATCCTCACACCAGTATCCTCAGCAATGAGCTGGGATCTCAGAAGTATTGACTCCGATGCTGTTAAGTGAGAAATTTTACATTCCTCGCACTATGATATAACCAATAGTTTTGTTACAAATGTTTTATATCAATTTAATAAAACACAAATGGATTTTCTCTTCTCCACCTCATTGCTGAGATCACTAAGCACACGCTTACCCTTACCCAAATGTATAAACCACACGAAGTTCAAGGGGATCCAAACCCATGATTTCAAGGATTTATAAAACAGAAAAAGGTCGAAAGATTTTGACTCTTTCAGAGAGACTGACAAACCCCAGACTTCATATCAGTCTATTAGATTTTTGCCGCTGTACAGTTGTCTTCACACAGCACAGCTTTTAAATTATTAAGTATATTTTATTTCTAAATATTGGTTTCTTCTTTGAACAATAAAGCGAGATATATTTTATACAGCCCACTTGCGTACTGAACAAGCACATTAAATTCGGAAGAAAAATGTAAAAGACAACTTGCATCTTTGTAACTGATCAAATGTATTAAAGTCAGTTTTGAGATGAATGCAACACTTGCATCTGAATGTGCTTAACCTTATTTACTCATCTCAAAATGAACGATTGGTGAAAAAAATTTACAGCACTTATTAGGAAGAGGGTGTTATGAGTAGGGGCAGAAAACTGGAAGAGTTTACATTTGCCCAGTTGGGTTTAGTTCTGCAATGGTGGCTTTTGAAATGCACAGTGGACAAAACAACACAATCTATTTGGGGGAAAAAAAGGGCAGATGCCTAAGAAGTGTATATCTACCTGTAATTCACGTTTATATACCTGCAATTCACAGGAAAATTACAGCAGAAGAAAAAGCTTGTATTGAGGATTTTCTCAATCATCAAGGCACTTAAGAGCCCAATTTTCAGAGTTTTTATTGCTTATTTTTTACAAGCTGACCAATCCACAAGGCTTTTCTATAGCACGCTGTTTTCCTTACAAAGGTCAGGACAGCTCGCCGTGCCCGTTGTGAGGCCAGGGCCACCCCACTTTGGTTATCAACTCTGGATCAGTGGCTATTCCCGGTGCTCCCAGAGGACAACGTGCATGCTGGTGAGAGTGGCTGGACGTGCGACATAACGTCACCGTGACTCGGAGCCACAATCCCCTCTGCAAAGCTGTCAGTGACTTCATTATACATTCACCATTTCGAAGACTCCCGATAATGCAAGTCTTCCCTACAGGAATATCATAAAATATTAATTCAATCATTTTCTAGAGAAATGGGTTGGTCAGTCTTAACAGGGACTTCTTCTTACCGGATATTAAATATTTTTTTGCCTGGTAAAACTCAAGAAATAATTTATAAATGATTTATTATTTATAAAATTTGTATTATTTATTATTTTTAAAGTCTTATTAAAGCTTTTTCACTTAATGTATCACATTTTTTGCTGTTTGATGCTTGATAAAAGCTATCGCATGTACATTACTCTGTATATATTTCAAACATCCCAATTCCTAGTTTTTCCGCATCGCATCTCTTTAGGGTCGGTCTGTTGATACACACCATCATGCCTTTGCGTCTGTTACTAACATACGGCTTTGCCAGTTTGCAGAATTGCATTTCGTATCAGAGAATGACAGAATCGTGGAATGGTTTGGGTTGGAAGGGACCAGGTTGCTCAAAGCAAGAGACCAAGCATGTTTTATTTCTTGGGATTTTTGTTTCCTTCTCCAAACACTTTTAATATTTCTGTCCGGATATCTCATTCTAAGATTTCTGTGATGATCACTCTAAGACAATTCTTTTCTGAAATCACCCTATGTTTGTTTCTTTACTTTTAATGCACCATAAATATATATTTTTCATGCACTTTTAACACACCCATGAAAGACCATCCCAACCACAATTAAGCCGACAAAGCTTGCTCCTGGTATTTATTATGGCACAATGAGAGAGAGTTCACGTGGAATTACTCACAACCAGGAACTCATCTCCTAAATCAATATTTCCAGGAGGAAACCTGGAAGGGTGAAGATTTAAGTCACCTGGATTGAATCTGTCCTTCTTTAGCCACTAATTCAACTCCATAACAATCCTGATAGCAAGTGGAAAAAATTTAAGATGCTATCCAACTTACGTTATTGACATCAATGAAGTGGCACATTTTAAAAGGACACAACTCATGGAAATCAACGCTAAAAGATTGCTTTTAAAGGTATCACACACATCTCTGATATTCAGCTTCATTTTAGTGACTATGCTGGAAAGGATGCTCTCATGAAAACATGGTCATGTACAAAAGCTTTTGTACCAAAATTCAACTATTCCATATTAGAAACTGGAAAGGAAAACCCAATATTTGTTTTATACACCTGAAAACCAACAATCAATGTCAGGTAGACTGTAAATAACACACTGAGATCCAATAATGTACTTTCTCTCCAATCACGGGAAATTTCCAAAGCAAGAAACCTCGCTGTGGAAAAAGGGGGACGTTTACCCTTATGAACGTCGGAAATCCCTGGCCGTAGTATCCAACAGCAAAGTAGTCTGGTTTTGGTCTTATCACTTTCACAATGTTCTCATAGAACTGGGCTTGCTTTCTCTGCAAAAGAAACAGGAGGAATTTTAATGACCTCAGCTTTAAGGAGATTCCTTATATTTCAGATTTAAATCCCTTTTATATCTCTAACATAAAGATGTTCGCGTTTCATTCGCCCCTTTTTCTTCACCTTTCCATCAGATATATGCTAATACCTTGAAACACTAGACTCCGTGGCCATTATTTTTATGCTCATCTTGCGGAACCTCACTGTTCCATATCCACCATCTCCATTTTGATGAAGGTCAAGAATCTGCGAGTCAGCCTGAATTCCCGGCTGCGACACTGCCGATGCCAAAACCCTGGAACGACGCAGCATGCACCACTACAGCCAGCTCATCCCGATGGGGCCAACTTCTCCATTTTCCGCCGTTACATTTCATTACATTTTTTTTCTCCTGTTTCTTTTCCATATCTACAACTATTTATTTGCATATGGAAAGCACGCAGTTGACAATTGCATAAAAATATAACTTTTGGAATAAATACACGCATGTCAGACGCCATCTGTTTTCGAAGCGGAATCCTTCTTTATCTCAAACGAAACAATAACAAATGCGCAGCTTCAGACGATCTGTTCATTAGCTTATTTTTAGTCTATTACTTTCCATAAGAGAACAAATTCTGATTTGGGGGGAGGTCCCACACAACAGATAACGGTAAATGGCAAAAAGACTACAAAGACCCAGATCTGCCGTATATTTCTCAGCTCACCTGTAGCAAAATTATTTTGTCATTTGGGAATTGTCGTAGAGTCTAATATTTAATATTGCTCGAACAAAAGAGACAATAGGGAAAACAGAGAGAAACAAAAAACTTCTTAAATTTTATTGGGGGAGAAAAAAAAAAGAGCTAGGATGCTAACGCTATTCTGCAACAAGAAAAACCGATGGGGTGTGCAAGACCCTACTCCTTCAGGAACATTAATTTTCATCTTTGCCTTATTAGGGATATATGGCCAATGCACTAAGTTTTGTGACATCTCTCTCAATTTCTCCAGTCTGATAAATAAAGAACATATAAATTCGGTTGTTTGCCATCAGAATTGGAAGTTGTGGGTCTCCCCTATTAGAAGAGGGAGAAACTCCATTTCCATATGGAGATGAACCGTACCTGGTTTATGGCCCTGCCTGGAATTATGTCACATAATGTCAACAATGACATATTTACCGTGCAAGAGGAATGGGAAAAAACACATAACTCACTGTTATTGGCCAACAGCTACCATGTACAAAGTGCAAATTCAGACATCTGCTCTAAAAATGGGTGCGGTATGGTAACCAAGAGTGGTTGCCTGTGATAAAACCTGCTCGTGGTCCCATGTGCAAGCATAAAGGAGATGGAAAATTAAAAACGAGGGACTCAGAGAGCAGCTACCCACTGGTGAATAATCGTATCTGACACATGAAAATCATTTCTGGCTGAGGAACACTCTCTGCCAGATTCCTTTTATATTGAAATGAAGAATATTCTCTGTTGAAGGCAGCCCTGCTGACAGCGGTGGGCCAAGGAAGACTCTTTTGGCACAGTGTGGTATTTACATTTAGTCTTTATTTCCCCAAGAAAGGAGATTTTGGGGAGATGGGGGTGGAGATGCTTCTGGGGAGATGGCTCCCCACCAATCTCAAAGTGAGAAAGAGGGTTCAATGACACCACACCACTGCCCAGCTCAGGCTGGGATAAAGCAGATAAAGAATTCAAGGAAATCCAGGATGATCTACTCTGGTGAGCGCAAAGGACAAAACGTATCAAAAATCTGAAAGTCAAGAATTTTCAGAACCAAACTGGAATCATGTCCCAAGTTGCGTGAAAATGGTCGAGAGATGGTGACAGCCACCATTTATCTCTTTGGAGAAGAGCAGGAGGAAAAAAAATGGTGCAGGCATAACGAATGGGTGATGTCAGGGCAAAAATAACTGACTCTAGACATGAATGCTGGGGGATTATTCATACCTAAAAAAAGAAACGTGAATATGGAAAGACACTTGACAGAGAATGGGGATTTTTTCATGGTCCCATTTATATTTAAATTCCAAATTTCCTTTTATACTTCAAATAAATCATAACATTACCGAAATATTTTTCTTTCAGCTAAAAAAAAAAAGATAAAATCCAATGTTTTTCAGACATTCCAGTGGTAGCCAGTTAATCAACATTTGTCCATCAAAGCCAAAGCCGCCATCTATTTCTGCATTTTACTGTCATAAGAGAGCTTCTCAATATAATTTTAAAAGCTTAGAAATTAAATTCTGTAAAAAATTGTTGCAGAGTCTATATCATTAAAAAAACCTACCAGCAGTTCACTGAGTTGTTCATAATCAAACATTTCATTTTCATACTGTTCTGCAAGTTCTTTACCCAAGGCAATGGCCTCTTCCCACATCTGTTGAAAAAAATAATCACAAAACAACAAAAAACCTGAATTATACACCTTGCTTAAGCAACGACGTTGGAATAAAATAAATCTTAATAAAACACAACAAAATGCATTTGTGTCACATGCCTGAAAACACTGTGCATGGGATGTGCCAAATGTGTCTCTATTTGATGCAAATCAAGTAAAATAATCAAATTATTTCAGAAATAAAATGATTCCTGCTAGCCCAAATAGACACCCAATAATTTGTAAACACGGCTCACCCACAAAGAAACGCAGAACCTTGGATTTGGGATAAATGTTGCTGATTGATTATAGTTCATCATCACCTCTCCCTCCCTCTAATATCTATAATCTATATTAGACAGGACAGGCAATTTGTAGATATTGCTTTGAACAAATATTCATTATATTTCTGTTGGTTCTTTTTCTTGTCTTGTTCTTCACCCATGAAATTCAGCAGCTGTCTCAACTGACCCAAAGAAATTTAACAATATCCTTCAGCTCTTCAGAAGCCAACAATCTTAATGAGGAGCAGCACAAATGTTTTTTAATGTGTATTATTCATTTTTTCTACTTTCCATGTAAAGAATTACTCAAACCCGAAAAGATGCTCAAATCAGCACACCAGGATATCTACGATTCAATTTGACGATCTGCCTCTGCTGCTGAAATTTGGCTGGCACTGTTGACCTGAATTTAATAAAAAATGAGATCTGGAATGACTTATATATCCATTCTGTTTGTAATACCCTTCATCTTAAATGTAAATCCCCTGTCCACACCACCTAATTCTCCTCTCAGCACCACACTGTGGGCTGAACACACATTTCCCCATCGCTCCTCGAAGATCTTTGAGAACAAAGAGTTTGAGACGAACCACCACAACTCCCAAAGATGGTGGGAGCTGGATGTTGGCGAGAGAGAAGGGGAATAACACTCCTGGGGAAACCTTTGCGCACACAACCAATTCCTGCATATTTCTTGCACAGACCCCCCCTGTAAATAAGAAATATTTTACCCCCAAAACCCCCTGAGAACCAAAAGCCGCCCCCAAAACACACAAATAAAATCCCACCACTCAAAGCTCAAAATCAACGTTGGGTGAATTTTATTTCTCTTTTGATCTCCAAGTCAAAAGTTTCGGGAAAACTTGGAAAAAAAATAAGACTTTTAGGAAAATCCCTACTTCTAGATGCTGATTTAAAAATACGAGTCAAGCACGAAGGGTTCCTACGACCATCAGTATGACCGAGCCCACTGCCCAGCTGAGGAGTCAAGGCAGGGAACAGCGACCTGTGATTTAGTGACACGAACACCAGACTGGGACCTGGAATTTTTATTTTTTCTTCCCCCCTAGGACTTGGCAATTCAGAGCGGACCCAGGCTGAATACTCAGTAACATGCCAATGCCCCAAAAGCAAGAAACAAGGAGCCAACTGTCAAGCAAAGGGCACTCGTCCCGCAAACCCAAGGATGGACGGGAAGATCGTCCTGGCAGCTTGAGAGGCAAAGGATGGAAAGAAGCAGCATCCTGAAAAAGCCGGGAGCTCCTGACGATGGAGGAGAGGAGGAGCAGCAAAAGGAAAAATAGTTACGGGAGATAGCAGGGAGGAAGGACAGAGATTTATGCTCTCGAAGTAAAGGAGCGAAGTATGAGAAAATATGGGCTAGAAACTACACTGGTATGGCTGAGCAAGGGAAAAGGAGTTTTTGAATCCTAAAGAAAACAAACGGGCAGATGCTAGGGCAAACAGAGGTTGAGTGGTGACCTAATTTAAGACACAAAGGCGAAGGATGCTCACAAGAGCCTGGTACCTGCGCTAACTTCCCCTTACGGCTCCACGTGATGTTCGACCCTTTCATTTTTCTCATTTCTACAACAAGGTTCATAATATTAATTATCTAGGGGAAAGGACTGGAAAGAGCATGAGTTACCTCATGTTTGTAAAGTGCCTCAAAGATAAAAAAGGCATCGGAACAACTAATTACAATCACCGTAATGAGGGATCAGGTCTGCAGGAAATCTCAAGGCAGGTTCCACACTCTGCAACGCAATTTTTGCCAAAGGAGGGATCCGAATGTTTTTATCTGCATTATGTACCTAATCTAGAATGATGATACAGAGGATATTTTCCTTTCTAAACAAAAATTAACATGAGTTTAATAGTAAAGGCATATTTATGGAAAACAGAGTATGTTTTCACATACTAGATTGAGTTAATTTTGACTCCGAAGAGCAATATACCACCAATCTATGGAAACTAAATATTCAGCTGTTTGGTAAGTCAACAAGTGAAAACTTTAAAAATCACTTAACCTTTCTTCGACTGCTATTTTCTTTTTAACATCAGTCATCCATAGCATCTTCTGCACGGTTTCATTTAAAAAAAAAATGGTGTTACCATAATTTTGCTCCAGATTTAGCCAGTTCCTCTCCAAAACCTAAGCGCTTCTACTCTCTTTTCTGTTGGAATCCTGAACAAGCACAGACATTGCGACGCGTTCCCGAAGCACATCCAGCAGCTCAAAGCACCGGCTGGGCACTGAGGCTGAACACCATTTAGCATTAGCTAATTGCACCTGATCATCAAGAGGGAAGGGATTCTGGACGAGCAACAGGAGGGAGGAGGGAAGGTGAGGAGCCCAAGGGGGCTGAACTGCTGTGTTGGTGTTGCTCAATGTTGAGCATCATCGGGCCACCATGGCTTCGCAGCCAACCTGTCCCGGGAGTCCATCAAAACTTCAAGAAAGATCTGGACCTGTTGGAGAGGGTCCAGGGGAGGCCACGGAGATGGTCAGAGGCTGGAGCAGCTCCCGTGCGAGGACAGGCTGAGAGAGTTGGGGGTGTGCAGCCTGGAGAAGAGAAGCTCCAGGGAGACCTTCCAGCACCTTCCAGTGCTGAAAGGGGGCTACAGGAGAGATGGGGGCGCTCTGGATCAGGGGATGGAGGGATAGGATGAGGGGGGACGGTTTGAAGCTGCAAGAGGAGAGATTGAGATGAGATATTGGGAAGAAATGTTTTTCTGTGCGGGGGGTGAGGCAGTGGCCCAGGTTGCCCAGAGAAGCTGTGGATGCCCCATCCCTGGAGGGGTTCAAGGCCAGGCTGGATGAGGCTTTGGGCAACCTGGGCTAGTGGGAGGTGTCCCTGCCCATGGCAGGGGGTGGCACTGGATGGGCTTTAAGGTCCCTTCCAATCCAAACCATTCTATAATCCTAAAACCAGACTGTCGCAGGCACTGCGTATACATCAATGCCTATAGGTAGCACAGCACTGCCACCAGTTAAATGATGATTTTGGCACCATTAAATCCTGTTTGTGATTTTTTTCCTTCCCTTCCCACCCTTGTCAGTCGAGTCTGTCAACATGCCGGAGCGGAGGCTGTGTGCCTCCCCCAGCCTGATCAAACCCTTTAGATGTTACTGAATATAAATATTAATATTGAATTTTGGAAATGTTTCAGAGCCTAAAAAAATGAATCCTCAAACTACATATGATATAGATTTAGTTCGTCTCCGATATACAATAATCGCACATTCCTAGCATTCTTCCTTGTAACCATTCCCCTGCCTGTAAGTGGAGCTGAACAAGAAAAAAAACAGCTATTAGGAACATTTGTTTCTGGCTTAAATTACTGGAATTAATGTAAAAATTCTTTAACAGTTAGTTTACAAGTTATACTGCTCATATTTTGCCCCATTATTTTTAACGGAACACTGTCAGCTCTAGGTAAGAGATGAAACGACTCTTTTTCCACCATGCTGCAAACACACGATAAAAGTGCCTCACCATGGGAAAAGACTCTTTCAATTTTTGCCAGCCTCTAACCTGGCCCTGCTCCAGCCAACAGACCTGTCTTAGAGAAAAAACACCTCCTTTTTGTTGCTACTACCTCTTAAAAACCCCACTTCGCTCCAACGTCTCTATTTTGAAATCCAATTGTCCGGTTCAATCCTCCGAAGGACCAAGGAGAACTCGTATCGTAAGACTCAATTTGTAAAATGTCAAATGCTCTGAACTCCAGAGGTCCACAAGTCCATGAACCAAACGGCTTTTCCCTCGGCTGGACCACGACACGTGCAACATCCCCAACGACAAAACCAAAGCCGGTAATTTTTTCCGTCGTCGTAAGAGAAGCAGGAACCGTACGTGTCTAAAAATTCCCTGCACAACCTTCTGAAAAAATTTCTGTGTTTACTACAGAACAAATTTATTCAGGTGAGGATAGCATGGCTGTGGCAAAAGATCCTGATAAATGAAATCTATATTCTTGAAGGTCAATAACTCCCAATCTGCTGCCTCGCAGATTTCTTGCCTTGGAAGGTTTCCCAGGTTTGCCCAGGACATGGCAGGTCTTCTGGAGGAATGAGCCGTACGGGGAGCTACTACACAGGATTTGTACTCTGTATAACTCATTAATGCGAGAAACAATTTATCTGGAGAGTGTACCGGAGAGAGAGGTTGGCGATAGTGGAAGGAAAATGCTTTTTTTATACTGAAGGTATAAGAAAAATGCGTACAGCCTGAATTTAGTTGTGTAGACACGAGCTGCAAATTGTTATGGGAATGACTTTGAGGATGCAGAAGGAGATCTTTTTAGGGAAAACCTAGCGATTTAATTTATTTTTGAAGCCGGATTGCTTGTTGCCCAGAAAGAACTGCAGAATCCAATTTAGTTTTTGAGGTTCTTCAATAGCGGCAAAGGAGGATCATAGGATATTACTCAGCTCCTGCTGAGTTAACGGTCAGTAAAAATGAAATAGTCAAGGATAAGAGTGTTATCGCACAATTTTCTGATGGATGAGGGACATTCCAAGCTGTTTAAGTTTCCGACGGTGTTAATTAACCACCGTGTAAGCTTAATATTTTAAATAAAATGTTAAAACACAATTGCTAGCATTGCATTCAAGATGTGTAAGATAGGGCCATTGGAAACCCTATAAAACAACTTGCTCTGTTCATTTGGAACACGGTCAAACGCCCTGTCTTTGCTCTCTAAAGATCATCTCTGTCCTTCACAGCTCTCAGGATGGGCTTACGAGCTGATGGGGGACACGAGCCTTGCACTGATTTTTTTGGCAGACAGCTGAATTTCACCATTATTCTGTTAGATGGAAAAAAAAAGCCATTTGATGCCATCCTATGAGCTAGAAAAAAAGACATTTTAAGCCAAATCACGGCTTTTTCTGCACAGTTTGAAGCATTTTGTGTTTTAAGGCTCCAGTAAAACAGTAAAATAATTTTTTTTTTTTTGAGGAGGGTGGTGAAGGAGGGAGGATTGGAAATAAATGAGCAGTGTGCATTTTTTTAATATTTTTTCTTCCCAGAACCAGTGCTTTCCATTTGGGAAGGAGCAGTGGAAAACACGTACTGATTTATAGACTGCAGCATCCACCGGCAATCTCGAAACACGTTGCGGTCTGTACATCTTACCGCGCAGGAATAAGAACGCTGCTGCTTCTTTTACGGCTCCAGAGACCACACAAGCCTGTCTAAAAATGATATCTTATCTTCATCAGGGGCACTGAGTATTTCTTGGCTTCAGGAGTTCATTAGCATTGATCAACATCAACTGCTCCACACGGGCAACATTTCACCCCCCTTCCCTTGTCACCGGGTTACCGCCTGCTATTTTCCCTTCTTGTCCGGAGATACTCCAACCTACCAGTGAAGTCCTCGGATTAAGGGCTTTGTTGAGAATTACAAAGCTTCAGCAAAACACAGAAAGAGCAAACACTCCAGAGCAGTTCAAAGGATGGGTTAGGCTGCCGGGATAAGCGCGAGGATAAGGCTTTTAAGGGCAAAAGCCAAGAGAGATGGAGATGAGACCGGAAAGCACAACATGGTGAAGAATAATAATCCAGGAGAGCAAACTATGCATAGACAAGGGAAACTTGGAAGTAACATCATCTCATTTTTGGAAACAAGGAGCTCAGAGGAGTAATGAAAAGTATTACTAACAAGGAATCAAATCTGTAAGGCAGAAGAACAACTAAATGCAGAAGTTGTACCTAGAAATGCTAATTTGCTCAAGGTGCAAAGTGTTCTTCAACTTTAAGGTTGATTTAAGGACCAAAAGACAACTATAAGTAATAAAACAAGCTTCCTAAGAATAATATATTAAAAAAAAATAAAAATGAGAAATCTTAAATGCATTTCAAACTACAAATAACAGGGATATTCATGGTGAAGGTTAGTATTTCGTTCTCAGCCAAAACGAGACGCCCACACTCCTACTTTCACTGCAAGCCCACCCTCTGGACTATGAAATTAAAAATTTCTCAGGCACTTCTGGTCTAGAAGTGAGAGGTCTGCTCCATTCCAGTCTGTGCACGGAAAATTATATCTTCCCCTAAATTCATCTCACCATGAACGCCTGTATTTAGGGAACAAGCCTCATGGCTTGTCTTCCCTTGAAAAGAGAAGATCCTCTTGGGAAATTACTCTGCTAAGAGAAAGGGATGATGATTTTTGAGACTCTGAACTACATCCTCTTTTTTTTTTTTTTAAAGCCAATGTTTTAAAAGCAAGCACCACTTTATGGGACATCCTACTCCTCCATTTCTTCTACGTCATGTTTCCAACCACATCTACCTTCCCCTCCCAATTACACGCTTCCCACCAGGCGGGTTGGAGTGGAAGAGTCTCACAACAACTTTCAAACAAAACTCCTGAGCTTCTGGAAAAGCTTGGAAGCAGCTCTACAGCTGTCCAGGGTGAAGTGACCTTCTTCTGACATCTCTTGTTAGCGGTATGGGAAAAGAAGCGGGATCAACCCAGAGTGCATGGCCAGGCAGAAACAATTATGGGACAAAAAAACGATGAATTGGTTAATGGATCAGTAGAGTCTTCTAAAAAAGCACCGCAAATATTATTCCAGATGTGCTACTGACCATGGAAGGGCACAGCTGAAGTAGCTGCTGGACTACATCTGCAAACCACGTAGGTAAATGTAAGAAATTGATTGAACCTGATGTCAGAACATCCCAAATGAGAGGATTACCTTCAATCTGCGGTGGAAACCTCAACTTGGAGCTCATAATAAGATGCTCAGTGTATATTGATTTTTGTTTTCTTTTCATTGAACAATAAAAAAAAAAATTATCACCAACCTGAGTGACCAGAAAATGAGAGAAGTATAACTACATAGAGTGCTTTGAAAATAAATCACCTCCTCAAACACACCCCAAAAAATCCTGCAGGAGTCCTATGACTTGAGTTATGCGAAGGAATAGGAGTAAGCAACCACAGCAGTCCCTTCGACATCATTGCTCACCAAAAATATTAGAAAAAATAAAATTCAATTAATCTAACTAGGAGGGAAAGGGAAAACACCACATTTTCAGCGCTATTTCTTTCCAAAGCAGGTAGAGCCTTCTCTCATTTCTAGCTGTAAAATCACAAAAAAAAAAAAAAATTCCGAATGGTTATTCAGTCTAGCAAGGGTCTCTCAAGCGTGGACGCGGTGCTGTGTGATGTGGCGGCAGGCTGCAAAGGCAGCAGCAGGTATTTTGCCTGCTGTTCATATCAACGGCTCATTAGTGCTATGGGCAGAAACGGGCGGGGACAGCTTTCAGACAGAGATGTAAAGGATGCTATTTACAGAGAAAACACATTGGCCTGGCGCTCAGAAAAGCAATTCCCACCGCCTGTATGCCAGCACCATAAAAGACCAACTGGGAGGCTATAAAGATGTAAAATAACAAAATAAAAACACGCGACTTCTGGCTTTTCCTTTCCAGAGAGGAATGGAATATTACAATACACTTTATATCAGCTATGACCCTAATTCGAAGGGGGTTCTTCCTCACCTGCTATTAAAGGGTTAGTAAAAGCTTTTTGGGAAGCAGAAGAGTGCTGCGGCAACCAGTGGTACCCAGAAACGCCGAGGTCCCTACCCCAGCCCCACGCAGCCCGGCTCTGCCACCGTCAACAATTCCCATTTATTCAGGATCACTTATGAAGAACTTCGATATATGGCATTAAGATAAGGTATTAAATGTGACCTTTTAAAGCAAAGTTTCTATCAAAAGACTAATCTAATTCTTCGATCAACTCAGCAAATAGGAGCTGGTTGGCTAACATTCTAGTTCTTCCAGAAAATGACATTTCTCTTTGCACTACGTTTATGCAACCAAGATTGCTTTTAAAAACCCTAGTTTCAAAATATTCTGACAAAGAGATTACTACTTCTATATTTAAGCATTTTGTCCACGAAATATCCTAACACTGAGACATCCCTACATCTCCCGGTCTACCCAGTTAAACCCCTTCGTCTCTGCTGGTCACACCAGCAATAAAAGATGCAACTGCAATCAAATATTATCATCTGAGAATATTTCTGCCTCTGTACGATATGAACCACAGACACCCATTCTCTCAGGGGATTATTTTGTGTACACGAGAGAAAAAAAAAAAAGGTGGCTGAAGGATTGCATTAGCTATTGCAATTGCTGGAAAAAGTCAGTCCCCCAAATTACATGCATCACTTTTTTATTTTCTCTGCGGCGCATATATGCACATACATTTACCCTTAACACAGCACTTATAAATGTACCATTGATTTATTTTTACTTTTTTTTTTTTTAATATTATGAAGTGCTAGCTGGTGGCCCATTCACATAAAGCACTCCAAAGAACGTGTAGCAACTTTAAAGCTCCCTGAAGGTCACTTGATGCAAACTATGTTTACTATTAGACTTGTAAGTTAAAGAGAAAAGCAATGAAACATATTTGGACTTTTTTTTTCTTCCCTTTTTACCTTGCCCTTGTCAAAGTAATGGATGATTTCTTGATAGAGTTGATCTTTCAGCTGTCCCTGAGTGGCAGCCTGGTATCCATCCCGCTGGGTAAGATGTGCTGCACAGGCTTCTTCCGACCACTACATCAGACGAGAAAGAGGGGAAAAGTGAATGTGAATCCAAAGTTATGGAATATGCCAGTAAAATTAGGCTCAACAAAATACACTTTTTTTTTTTTCAAGAAGTGGTACCACATCTAAGCCATTAACAAAGATTTGTTCTACAGCCTGGTTGCAATTAGTTGCTGTTGCTCTTCCACCAAATGAGGAGTAATTAATTTCCTCCTATATTAGAGAGGACCAAGCAATCCCCTACAGTTTTCTCCCTGGCACCTGGATTTTCTGGTGCCCATTAAGGGACAGATGCAATCAAAACCTCTGGACCCCAGCATTCATATCACCTCTGCTTCACCTCCCTTCTCTCCTCCCACTAATATTTCTTCCAACCTACCAGGGGATGAGACAATACTGGAGCCTTTTCCCTAGACAGGACACTAATAATACATCCTACCTTTCCATCGTTGTCTATTTTCATGAGGAATTCGCAGGAAATTAATACCTTAGGGACTCACAAGCCTCTATCAAATCAAATTAAGTCACAAACCTCTATTAAATCAAATAAAATTTTTCATAGATTCAAAAGACAGGGACATGTGCTCCAAGAGGACTTGTTGCCTTAAGAAACCAAGTTTAAAAAAATAAATTAAACTGTTCACTTTCTTCTCTGAAAATCAAAGTTTCTAAAGGAGAAGGACTGCCCACGGAAATAAAATGGTATAACTTTCGGAAAAGATCACTCAGAGATCAGCAACTCCCAGATTTTTTTACAGAATTACCGTTACATCCAGTTTTACCTCCAATATTTTCATGAATTTTACCCAATTATTTCTTCACTTGGACAAAATGTTTGTGTTTGGCTAAAGCAGACGGCTCCGTACCGCAAAGCTGTGTTTCTGAGCAACACAAACCTCATGGAGTCTGCAAGGCGACGGCATTTTTTTCACCATACTCAGAGCCACCACCTTCTGCTAGTTTTCAACATCTTAATTTTGACCAACAGCTTTAAAAATAAAACTCAAATCTCTTTTCTGAAGCGTGTTTCATCAGCTTGCAGCGATCTGGAGAAGACGGCGGTGGCTCACCCTCCGCAGAGGCAAACTTCTCGCAAATGGGAAGGTGAAATTCTCGAAAGCTCTCAGTCTTGACCTAACCGTGATCCCATTAAAATCACGGTGATGAAATACATGCCGATGATGAGTGTCATTGAAAAATTTGTCCTCCAGGTTTGAAAGAAAAACTCAATTGCTCAGAGTTTTGCAGTATTGCTGCTTCTCGAGGAATACTTGAGCTCCTCCAGCCACTGCTAACTACTGGTAGTAATGGGATATTGTATTAGATAGATCGATACGCTTTCATAATAAAATATTTCCAAACTATAACACAATTATATTTATAAACAAACATCTGCTTAGTGCAGATAAATACTACCCTTCCGTTTTCCATCTTCCATCGATTTGCATTATAAGAAAACTGGATATTTCTTGCCTCCAAATTCAAGGAGGATATTAAGATCCTCATCCAGTCTCTGAAGACATTCACTAAGAAAAACCAAAATCCGCTAAACTCTAATTTAAGGTCACATAAAACATATCGACTGGCGCGTCCAAGCCGTAACAGGTAGAAGCGTGAATGACATTTCACTGCATGGTTCATTCCATCATTTTTCCAGGCAGCACAGCACCTGTGGAAGGGAATGAACGCTTTCTCTTGTCTAAAAGGTTCATTCACGCAAAGGGTGATGAGCAAGTACGACACAATTTGGCAGTTCTGTTTTATGTCCCTCGCGGGAAGAAGAGAGATCTTCACAGCCTCAGCCTCAGCGAGTTATTGACTCCAACTTCTACCCACAGGCAACACCCGTCTGTGTGACGGAAGGTGTCAGAGCCATCTCCTCACATCCTCACCTCCCTGACACGTCTCAGCAGAGAAAATTTCATTACCAAAGAACCGACCGCATCCAGCAGGCTGTGCCCAACGATTGCCACTGCTTTTAATAATGAAGAAAGCTATTGCTACACTTCTTTTGCACTCCAGATGTATCTTACTGATGTCTGCTTTGTGTAATGACCCTCTATTTATTTTAAAATGCAGTAAATACATTTCAAAGTGCATAAATACGCTCTGCATCCTATTTAGTCTTATTAGAGCTCGTCTGCAGCTTACTCAGGTTTGAAGTATGAATAATTCTCAGCGCATCCTATAGAAGTGTTTCATTTAACACCTTCCACTCTCAACTTTCCAAAATGGATATTTTACACTAGCATTTCTCTTGGGATTGCTTAGATTAATCACAGATTGCTAAGATCTGGCTGTCCAGGGAAGTGGTGGAGTCACCATCCCTGGAGGGGTTCAAGAAACGTGTGGATGTGGTGCTTGGGGACATGGGTTAGTGGGTTGGGTGATGTTGGGTTGATGGTTGGACTTGATGATCCCTGAGGTCTTTTCCAACCTTAATGATTCTATGATTCTAAGAACTATTTGATGCACAGAATGAGATAAATTTCCTTTATTAAACACAGGATTTAATGACTCAAGTGTCTGCTGTGAAATGCAGCATCCTTCCATACGATAGCGCCGGGAACACGGTTGGCACAAGCTGCCACGTTGGTGACACAACCACATGAACAAACTGTATGGGAGGGACAACCCTCCCTATCCAGAAAGTTTTCAGTGCAATTAATGCTTATGCAATACAGCTTCACTGCTGCTCTATAGCATCAAAAACTCCAATGTTTTATTTACATGCACTTTGTAGAGATAACATTTTATTTCTATATATTGCAGGTCACACCAAGACATTCCTTGAAGAACAGCAATATTGTTATGTCTCTTTAAACGTGCTATAAACTGTGTAATATTGCACTGAAATTACAAGTACCTTTTAAAGGCATGAACTTGGGAAGAAGACTATTTCAATGACTCTCCAAATTTTCAAAATCTAAACTGAATCTACAGAGAGCCAAGAGCGCTTGAGAACAGCCTCTAGTACTTGGCTTTGCAAAAACAACTCTGTGGAGAGCTGATTTATGAAAATAGGTGTTTAGGTGCTCCCCCACATGATATAATTTTTGATATTTAAAAGAAATTTAAATTACTTGTAATTTATAGCTTATGGTCTTGACTTGATGGCGCTTCCATTCATCTCAGGTCAAGAAGATTGAAACACTCTCCGACGTACGCGGAGGGCAGAGGGCTGCTGTTCTGCACATATTAGTTACACGTGGCAGAGATAAAACCCACAGAAGAAGAAACACAAAGTTGTTAATCAGTTTAAAGCCCAGGTGACCTCAGAGTAACAAAACCAATCCCACTCTTGGCTACCGCTAAGACAATTTTCAAACTTTGCAGTGTATGTTGGTGTTTACCTTAAGCAGCTTTGCGTGCAGGAGTAACGTGTAGGCAGCTTCCGTGTAGTTATCGCACTCTTTGTGCAGGTCGCACAGTTTGTACAAATACCTGCAAGTAACAAAAACAATGGTTCTGAAAAAAAGTTGGTTGTTAAATGGTATTAAAGAATTTTTTTTGAAGACTACAATGGTTCAACTCTATCTTCAAACAACTAAATATATGTGGGAGCACCTAAAGCTCCTATTTCTGGGTGCAGACACCTTTAGGACCATATACATTTCTGTTGTGTTTTTTTTTTTCCAATATATATAAAAGACTTGTGATGTGTAATTAATCCAATGCAGATTTTGTGCAAGAGACACGACTCTAAATTGTCCAGCTATGGATACAGACAGACGTCTTCTTCCTTCGCTTTAATATCATCACACCTCTGGAAGAGGCTTCTCTTTGTTTGTTTGTTGGGCGTTTTTAGTGACGATTGAAAAAAATAAAACAAGTGACAAAACTATTAAAATTGTGTTTTGAAAAAAAATTTTGGACCTATTTTGAAAAAGCCGATGAAAATACAGAATTTTATATTCGTTATGACACATTAGAAGTTTGTTAATGGAAACAGGAGAGAATTTGGGTGGGGGTTGGACAGTGAGAAGACAATTTCTCTTTATAGAGTTGCTCAACAGGGCAGCCCTACAACTCAGAACTTCACGTGTTTGCCCACAGTTATCAACCCTGCCGTTTGCTAGAGTTTATTTTCTTTTTTGCAAATTAATAAAGTAATCATTAAACCCATTTAAACAACAGGAAGCGAGTTGAGAAGTGAAAATTCTTTCCAAAAGGTGACAAGCACCTGAGCATGATCTAATGACTAGTATTTAGACAGCTGAAATAGAAGTGAAAGCACAAGCTGCATCCTTTTAGCACAATGGTCTAGCCAATTTTAAGCCACGGTACAAATAGAAGATTTGGAACCCTGAGGTTTACAAAAAGCACAACAGCATCTTACCATTTTTACCTTGCGCGAAAATAAGATTTTGAAAGGTTCCTAAAAGCTTTAAGTTTAAAATAAGTATCAGCCACGATATTATTTAATAGCCCTTTTTACCCCAGGTCACATATTTTGTACCTCACCAGGAGGCAAAATTCTTTCTTTGCTCAGCTTTCATTTGACTTATTTATTTTCTTCACGTGACAACACTCCTGAGTATTTCAGTGTTCATCATAATATCACCGAAGGAGTTGGAGAAGGGGGACAAAAAAAAAATATCTCACAACTCTAATTTAAAATGCTCAGTGTTCTGAAGATAAGCTTTTGAATGTACTGAGGGTTCAGCAAAGTATTTATTTTCCATTACTTTTTTCCCTCCAGCCCCCAGGTGACTGCCTAATATAAATTTAATTTTCTCCAACAACACTACGGTAAGCCAAGAAGAGTTTGTCACTGGTCATGTTTACAAACCTGATGTACATTTCTTCTCTCTCAATCTCCTTGTAGAAATTCTGAAAAAAGAACATAATTCTGTTACCAAGTGTTTGATTTCGCAGCCTGGAATGGGCACAGAAGACGCTCTCCAATAAAAATCCATCATTGCGTTAACATCAACCTCAAAACTGGAAAACAAAATTTGCCCCTAGTGACAGAACACAAGTTGTTTAACTTACAAAGTCTAACGCCGTGATGTTTCATGACGCAGTGCGTTAGGGCTCACGTCTCACGGCAAAGGTTACGAATTTGCAAGAATAGTACTGCTAGGAATCCGCTCGCGGCATTTGCAAGTCATCAGTAACCATTTGGGGTTGAAATTTTGTAATATACAAACCCGTAATTTTTAACCAACAGTTGCTCTATGGATTTAAAACTCCAAATCTTAGTTGAGCTATACATCATCCGCCCTTGAATTCTAATAGTTTCTTTGGAAATAAAAAGTGAGATTAGTGTTATTTAGCTGGTTTCCTACGCCACACAACGGCATCACTCTCTTCAGAATGCCTCTGGTCTTCAGATAAACTAGTTAACACTACAAATAGTGTAAATGTGGGATATGATAAATTGGGTGGGATACTAACAGCATTTCTGAATCTAATTTAAAGTTTGCCTTCAAAAGTTACAACATATCTAAGAAAACACAATACAAAGAAATTTATCCTTCACTGAGTTACAATATTTCAGTGCTAAATTAAACCAGTCTGAGTAGCCGCTAACAGATGAATAAACCCAGTACTAATAGATGAATAATCACAGAATCACAGGATGGTTTGGGTTGGAAGGGACCTCAAAGATCCAACCCCCTGCCATGGGCAGGGACACCTCCCACTAGCCCAGGTTGCCCAAAGCCTCATCCAGCCTGGCCTTGAACCCCTCCAGGGATGGGGCATCCATCCATTCTCTGCCAGTGCCTCACCAAGCCCAAGACAAAACTGCTCCCTTCAAATATAAAACCAAAATACAAGACAGAATTTATGTACCAGAGTTGGAAATGATGGATTATTCAGTGGATAGACCATTTCAGTTGACATACCTTCTCGCTGGTTTTGTGTTCAACTCAAAACACAAACTGAACCCCATGAAAAAATTCTGCTGTTATTTCTCTCTTGTGGTTTGTTTGCTTTTTTTTACAGTAGAAGAGACTTCTGAGTTAGGCGGATCAACAACATAAAATCATTTTATCCTAACGTTGCTGCCAGAAGGAACATCAAACAAACCAAAAGGGGAAGAGGCTTGGGCAGCAGGTTGACCCTGACCCACGTTACATTTCCTCCAGCTCCCTCTTCCCCAAAAGCCATCCCTGCTCCTGCCCCATCCTCGGGTGCGAGTTCCCACGTTTGTGTGCGCTTCAATGCATATCAAAACCCTGACTTAAACTATAGTCAATACAGACAAATTTAATCCTCTGAAAGCCTCTGCATCATTAAAGAACCAATTAAGAACTTTTTGAGACCCCAGGTGGGAATTGTGCAAAGGCATAAATTTCACTTCAGGTGCCTGGAGAATGATGAAAAGACTGTGGTGGCCCTGGAGGGCAAACGGGACTTTAAAATCAAGCTGAGGTTTTAAATCACGACTGCTGAAAAGGAAGTTCTGCCCTGCCACGCTTTCCTACACTTCCTGCAGACCTCAGCGGCAAGGTTGTGTGTGGATATCTCACGGTGATTTAACTCGACAGCAGTACAAAATTGATCATCTGCAAATAGTTGAAAAATTCCGATAACAAAAACCAACATCAGGAGATGCTGGTAGGGACCCTTAGAGAAAACAAAACCAACCCCCACGTGTGCGATCGGGTCCCCCTGCAGTTGGTACGGAGAGAATTACTGGGAGGAGTATTATGAGAAAAGGAGGGAGAAATAAGTTCACCTCCCTAAGGAAATTTTCCCAGTTTGATAAATTGTTGCCGTGGTTTAGAGCGTATGGCGTACGCGATTTTTTTATTTCCTATTTATTGATGCAATCCGGCAGCTTTTCTAACTCCAGCTCGGCTCAGGAGGACGCTAGTCTGTGCCCTGCAGATTTAAGTGAAATAAAAGCTTTGATAACGACATAGGGATGAAAGCTCTGAATCCTGGGGGCCAACAGGTGAATCTTGAGTCCTACTGGAAAAATCAAATCTAGCTAGTGCTACGTTTGGGGTCTCTAAATCTTCTTTGGACATTTTTCCATAGGTGCTGATTTTGTGCGAGAGAAATCTCACACTCTAGTGCTTCCACCAAAGAGCATGACGTGTGTGGTCAGGGGCCAAGCTCTACTGCTTCCAGCTCCAGTCCCAATGGACAAAGGTTTGTAGTATGGAGTAGACACTCCAGAATTTCTGTAACCCTAAGGAGGAAATTTCACATCAGTGAGGAAAACAACCCGTGCGTTTTCTGCTGTGAATGAAATAGCAACATTCAAATTTCTTCAAAAAATTTGAATAGGGAAGCTGAGCAGAAAGCAGAATACAAATGGGATTGCAAATGCATGATGGAGTTGGTTGGAAACTGCGTATTACTCCGGTGTCGACTGAGTATACTGACTCTGTAAGTCAGAGTGTTTTTGTGTATAAAGTCGTTCAAACATCTATTGTAAATGTCAATGAACAGACTTCAAAGATCAGGCTCTGAAACACTCCTTAAATCTTCCCTTAGAGTCAATTAAAGAAGTAACAACCCATGTTTTCATAGATTCACCTTCATTAAAAAAGGAAAAAAAAAAAAAGTATGTCAACCTTTCATGAGAATCCCAACGCATACTCTGTCTGAAACAAAACCATCTGTTAAAGGTGTTGAATGAAGAACACAGGAATCATTCCAGGCTGGTGACTTCTCGCTTACCAGCACATTGACGGTGCAGCTCATGCGGTTCTCCTTGTTCTCGTCGTGCATTATGGTCCTGTAGTCCAACAACCTCTCCATCAAGCGGACAACAAGTTTCACAAAAGTTTCTCCGCTCTTAGCAAGGTATTTGTGTTTTCTGCAGTGCTCCAAGAGGCTGCAAAACCAATTACGTTCGCCGTGTTAATCACAGGCAGAAAAAAAAAGCCCTTGACTCAGGTGGAATTTTAAATATTGTGCATCATTAACAGGTTTTAATTATTTCTGGGCTACAAAGTTCATTGTAGTCTAATTGCTCTCTCTCCTGACTTCACCGGGACATAAATCTCGCCGCTGATCAACACTTACATTTTGTCAAATAACACTTTGTACTGCTCGTCTCCTCTGCCTCCTTCCACTTCATGATCCAGTTTCGTGATGATCTCATTTTCAAACTGTAATTAAACAAAGCAAGCGTAAATAATCAGATGGCAAATATTTCACTTGATTACTGTAGCCTCGATGCTTCGCAGATTGGTTGGGTACCTCGCCGAGATGTTTAGCCATTATTTTAAAGCTTGGCTGACTTTAAGAGTTTGCAGCCTCTGGTATTAGACCATCCACGACGATCTCCTGCCCTACAAGGACTTTTTTTGTTGAAGAAATCATCGGTCGTGTTGTTAAATGAAGTGTAAATATTTGCATTACGAAAAACTAAATAAGGAGATTAATGCCAAGAACGAGGGCAGGGAAAAAGAAGAGACAAAGCCAGGGACAGAGTGTCCCCTGCAATATTGGTAACAGCAACAAAAGTAAAACATTAAAACGCTGAAAGCTCTGTCAGAGAGGATCTAGAACACCTAAGGCTGGAGAACTCAGCTGGATGCACACCCCGGCATCACAAACCAGCCCAGACACCCACACCATTAGTGACACAACCCATGGGCAAGAGACCTCCGCAGAAGAGCCCGGGCGAGATGGGACCCTGCGGCAGGGGACCGGGAGTGGGAATTTATTGACACAACCATTGCCTTCACATCTTCTGCCACTTGCTTAAGCAGCCCCGACCTATTCCGAGGAGCAGCAAAGGGCCACCTGCACCAGAACAAAGCCCACGAACGTTTTGTAAATGTCAAGAGATGTACTTTGCACCTGCAGTCAATATTAACGGCACATAATGTACAAATGGAAAAAAAAAAAAAGGATTGCCTGTAGCTTGATATTCTTCCAGACCAAGGACACGCTCCCCACCCACGCTTGCACCTCTGTTCGAGCCACCAGCTTTCCCTCCCAGTGCCACACTCCCCACCTCTGAGCTGTACCAGTAACACAACAGCATCTCTTCCTCTTCATAAATTATTTCCACCAAGCAAAATATTTCCTTTAGTGACAATAGTACTAGCTCCTCCGTTACGGCCACCAACGCAGATGGAAATGGGAACGCGGGCTTTTGCTGAAAGCTTTAAGCAAAATTAGACTTTTTTTTCACTGGGAACAGCTGCAAGGAGGCAACAAGGACAACCTCAAATTGCTCTGCAGTAGAGGTCATGTGCTAAAGATGTAGCTGATATCTATGCTGAAAGGCAAAAATCACAGTCCATGTACCAGGAGGGAAAAAAAATCCCTGCAGAGAGCCCTGCCAGCCCAGTAGCCTCTGCCAAGGGCTGGTAATGGGCACCAGGCACTGGGACCACCATCCCGGAGCATCCCGATGCTGGGGCAGAGGGGATAAACTCGGATGGTGTCTCCGGGGGACAACAGGGGACAGGAATCTTCTACACAGTCAACCCCATAAGGGAGCTGGGGAAGACAAGGTGTAATCTCCAGCCAGCAGCAGGGCTCAGAATGGTTTAGCTAAGAAGAGAAACTGGATTTTTCTTAGTCCACGCTGGGAAATTCTGCTGGAGTATTTATTTCAGCAATGAGTGCAAGATCACCCTGGCCAACGACTTATGTCATGGTGACGCTGACGATAAGAGAGGGCTTTTCACCACCTTGACTGATACCTCTTGCATATGGGAAGTGAGGGAAACCTGGAGAGAAGGTTGCCTGCAGCAAGTAAGGTGAGGAGAAGCCTCTTGGCCACCCCCAAAGCTGGAGGCACCTGCCTGCTCCCCTGGATGGTCCTCTCCTGCTGAAGCCCAGAGCCACTGTGGACATCCACATGCTGGGCAAGGTGAACCCATGGATGGACTGTAGAGAAGTTCCTGCTTTGGTAAGAAAAAAAACAACTTTTTTTAGGAGAAATACACTGGTATAATGGGTTTGCTTGATAAATTGTGACAATGCCAAAATATTCGTCTTCGTCAGGACAACTCAAGCTCTGAATGTCTTAACAGGCTCAACAGCAGTAATGAAAAAATCCACCGTCAGACCCAGGACACTGGGTTTTGTCTCCCTTTCCAAGCCTCCAAGTCTCTTCTTCTCAGCATTAACTGCAGTAACGTTCACATCATTTTCTACCTTCATATGCTACCCCAGACTTCTTGTCCTCTGCAATTGAGTTGGGAAATTTATTTTTACACACTGCCTGGCAGCCCACCAGAATTCCCTTACAAATAGAGAGGAAAAAAAAAAAACCCTCTGCTCTGAGCTCAGTGACTATGAGCTATCATAACAAATAACAGCAGAAAAAGTCCTGCTCGCCTGCTGCTCAGAGGAAATTCAGGATACAGCCTAACGACATGCAAAAGTCAATCAACCTGTGAGCTGTCAGGAAACCTCAACCGCAGATTGTATCTTGCATACAGCCATAAAAGCAACCAAGCACCCAACCAACAGATACTCCACCTTAAAGCAACTTTTATTATTATGCAACACTGTTTTAAAGATGAAAACCCCAAACCCTACATTAAAACATTTCAAAGGTGCCCGAAATAATCCACAAATCCACAGCAACACCGGTTGGAAGAGACCTCGAAGGTCATTTAGTCCAGTCTCCTGGGTGATGCAGGATTATCGCCAACACTACATCAGGCCACCTGGGACTCGCTCATCTCCATGGATGGATGATTACACAGCCTCTCCGGGTAACCTGTTCCACTCTCTCACTACTTTCCTTGGGAAGAAATGAATGAAAAGTGAAGTGAAACGAGGTTTTTAATACAACGAATCCATTATTCAAAACCTGACAGGGAAATGAGAAAAGGAAGAATAATGCAATCCACCCCCTCCAAGAAGCAAACACAAGCCGGAACGCGTTCCCACAGTACAAGGACGCGTCAAGTAAAACACCGAGGCAACACAATGATGAAACAGAGAAATCACAAAATTCATGTTCTCTAATGAGACCAGAAAGAAATTGACTTTCTATACCCATGTGAAAAACGACACTTGCTGCCAGCATGAGCCCTTTAGGTGATAAATTTTTTTAGCAAGAGATTACTCATACGAAGAAGAGCAATTACATTTGTCATACAGGATCTTGAGTATCTTCCTGATATCAATTTTACTTAAATTTCTGTAAATCCAAGCTTTGTTGGGCCATCTCCCTAATGGCTCCCTTGGGTTGAACAGAGCTAGACTCGTGGCACCTCTGGGGTTTGAAGGACTATTAACAACATCTTTGCTCTTCAATCATTCTTGATACGTCTCGAGGAATCAATATGATGCAGATCACGCCTGCCAGATGACTAAACGTTATTTAACACAGTTAAAATTCCTCCTGTACTCTTTCCACAGAAGAACGTCTCATCAACACAAGCTGAGGTTTATGGAGCATCGTCTTCCAGGATGGGAGTAAGAATATGGCCCGGGAAGTCGTACAAGCTAATGGCTTGGAGATACCACACCTGGCATCTGTTGATAAAGTCTCAATTTTTCCTTTTCTTTTTTTTTAATGCATAAAATAGCACCAAGTAGGCGTGCAATGATTGTGATGGAATTTATTCTCAAGCACCAATTTTTGAATGTTTACATTACAGCCAGTGACACTTGCTGAGGCTCTTCCTGGAGGCTCAGGGGGTGTCTATCTGGCACCATCAATGAGCTGAGATTCCCATCCTTCTGTCAACAAGGAAAGCTTGAGGGATGGCGTTAGGAAATCCTTACAGTTGATCAAGATCTCAGCTTTTCTTCAGGATGTGCTTGAACTTCAGCAAGGAGTATATCCAGCACTTCATCTGTCTGTTACGATCTCCCATCTGGAGAAAATAAATCAATGGAAGCTATCTAGCGTCTTCAAGTGTCAGCTCAACTAATCGCTTTCAGTTTTAGGTTTACCTACCGTGTGGTCAGGCTGCATTTGCAGCACTGACTGACAATTTAATCTAGCTGTAGGTGAGGAGGACTTGCAATCCTCCAAGCTGCTATAAATTTCTTTTGATATGGGATAATAATGAATTTCCCATACAACATTCAAGTGACGGTTAACACCCCTAGAAATTAGTCCTAATGCAGAAATCGCACACAAGTACGGGAAAACTTTGTTCAAAGGCTACTAAGAAAGTTGGTGGTAATTCCCAACAGTTTCATCCCTTTCCTTTCTTATTTTCCCACTTAAAAAAGGTGATTTTGGACGTCTCTAGACTTACTGCATTAACTTGCTCCCTTGCTCTTCCGTATGGAGGAATATCGATATCCTCCAAAAGGCAAGAAAACAAGAAAAACTTACACATTTACATTTCAACTGTAGACAAGAAAAAAATGTTACTTATTGAAATTAATCCTTTATGGGCGATGGCTCGTTGGAATTTTCCCGTTCAGTGGGATTACAGAGGAGAATCTGCAGCATTGCAGAAACTTGGACAAGCCATTAACTTGTGTTCGTTGAGAACCAACAAGAAATAAAAATGCTGGTATGACTGTCCTGACGATACTGCCATTTATTGTTAAATGTTAGAAATGAATTAAAAGGGTGTCCTCGTCATTTCTTCTGGTCTTTAGTATTAATTTTCATACACCACAGAATGCTAGCTAGAGGTACTTTAGCTGCACCCATGGTTTTATTTTAGTAACCATATGTATTATGCATTCATTTATTATGCACTTCTATAGGATTCTGCATTATGCATTCATTGCTTATGCATTTCTATAGGATTATGCATTCATTGCTTATACATTTCTATATCATTTTTCTATCTTTTCGGCTACGGTTCCATTATGCTAAGTGTCATTCCAATTTGCAGATATCAGGACAGACGTGTTGTTGCATTTTTGGGGCTCTATCCTCAGATCATTACTCTTTACACAACTTATGCTAACAGGGGAAGAACACATGCCGGAGCTTGCATGCTTACATCTCTGATGCCGACACCACCAGACACTGATGATTCTCTGTAGTAATGCTGTCCACCCTGAAAACTAAAAAGTCTTTCCTTCTTTCCTCCCTGATGAGAAACGGAATTATATTGGGGAAGACAGTCTAGGACAGCACTTCTTACTCAACTCCTTACCTTATCTTCTTAATGGTTTTTCTTAGCTCTTAAAGTAAGCTATGTCTACTAATTATTTAGTACCAGATGAGTGAAAAGAAATCATATTATGATGCAGTGCCATGAGGCAGAGAGAACCTCCGCATCACCTCCCAATGCCTTCTCCCGCTTCCTCCAAGCTCTGTTTTGTCCCAGTTCCTGCACTGGAACCTCTCTATGAATGGGTTCCCCTCCAATCAAGCAGAACTTTATTACATGAGGAATGGCTCAGGTTCAGAAAAGGTAAAGAAAAGTTTTGGGGAGACAAACAAACAGGAAACGGAGCCAGAGCAGGTGACAGCTGGAAGGAACAGGCAGCAACAGCAGGAGGTCGGGGCTTTTTATGCTCCGAATTCCACATTTCAGCTGAATGATTGTTTCACGATGAACTTTCTCTCCTGCCATCACCATGGGATCCATCCCACTCACCTGACCGGGCCTTGAACAATCAAACCAATTCTCTTTCATCGCTCCTGTGGCTCTGACATATTCCCTTTGATCTGGAGAGTTCGCTAGTAAAACAGGCAAAGGGAAAAAAGGAGAGCGGAGAAGGAGGCATTTGCTTCTACAGGGAAGCTTCAGTCCCACTCTGACTTTAGAATCAGATTCATGCTTTGAGGTGCAGGCTACTTTGAAGCTTTATATAGGCTTCAAAGCATCCTGAGAGGGACAGGACAAAAATGGGCAACTCCAGCTTTTAATTTAGTTCTGTAAATACCAGAGGAATTTATCTTTTTTTATTTTATTTTTTTTTTTCTTAGGGCTATATATACTGGAAGGACAAAAAACCCTTCCCGTCTTTTAGGTTTTCCAGGCAAACCAATTCATACTGCAATGAAAACCTCCATGGGGACAGCTGTCTAACACAAGCCATCACAGCAGTGAACTTCTACAAAAAAAAATTAAATTCCTCCCGCACAAATCAGGAGGTTCACACATCTGCTGGAGAAGTGAAGCCAATCGAAACCCTCACTGATGAGACTAATAAGGTTAGATAATTTGGTATCTGGCAGATTAGTTTAACAGCAGCCAACCAGCCAGTTTTGAAGGTCTTTGAAAGCAACGTTGGACAACGGTTATTGGTAGTTGCATAGAGATGACAGAATTCAGTACATTACACTGACACATGAAGTATGAAAGCTTGCCGAGGTACCGGCAACACTTAAAATTATTTTATATCTATTTATACCACTTAAACACAAAAAAAAACGGGCCAGGAAGCTAAAGGCCAGGCAGGAGCACTTCAGTTCCTGAGGAAACCTCGAAGCAAGCCCTCATGGAAGCTGCTTCCAGGTACACGAAGGGCAAGAAGGTGTCTGGGGAAAGGCAACATGGATTTCCCAAGGGTAACACACACCTGACCAACCTCGTTGCCTTCTGTGATGGAACTATAACTATCTGCTCCGTGGACAGAGCTGTGGTTGTCACAATCTTAGCATCCAGTCTCCCAAAACATACTTGTTGACCATCTGGTAAGATAGACTGGGCATAGAGACTATGGGTGGGAAAAGTAGCTAAATTGCTCACCTCCAAGGGTGGTGGTTTAATGGTTTTGACAGTCCGAAAGACAGCCAGCAAGAAATTGCATGAAATTTAATGAAGAGAAACTGAAAGTCCTGAATCTGGGATGGCATGGGTGCAAGCAGCAGTACGAGATACTCTGCTGGAAAGGACCTGGTGGACAACAAGCTGAACGTGAAGAAGCATCGTGCCCCTTCAGCGGAGGCAAAATGTGTCCTTGACTGCACCAACAGGATCAACGGGATTATTCCACTTGTTGGGCCATGGCTGGAATACTGCGTCCAGCTTTGGTTCCTCCAGCTTGAGAGACATTGACAAATTGGAGATGGTCTAATGGAGGTTCAGAGAGATGAGAAGAGTGTTGGAGGATCTGGCCTGAAGGAAAGGGGCTTGTTCAGCCTAGGGGAAAGTAGACTCAGGCCTCTCAAACCTTAAAGGTGATTACAGAGGAGATGGAGTTACTCTGCTTACAAGGGTGCACAGTGACAACACAAGCAGCAGCAGGCACAAGTTAATTCAGAGAAATTCCATCTGGCTATAAGAAGAAAAGTCTTAAACATTGGAACAGCTCACCCCCAGAAGGGGTTAAACCTCCCTTACTGGCAATACTCAAGATTGAGCTTCAGGTGGTCCTGGCTAACCCAATCCAAGGCCCAGTTTGGACCAGGTTACTTCCAGAGGCCCCATGCAACCTAGACTTTGAGTGACCTGGTCTAGCGGAAGGTGTCCCTGCCCATGGCAGGGGGGTTGGAACTCGATGGTCTTTAAGGTCCTTTCCAATCCAAATCATTCTATGATTCTATGATGCCCTGCTTTTTACAAGCTGTGATCTTCATTCCCCAAAGCCCAATCTGAAATCCTCAGCAAACTATATAACTACATGATCTGCAAAACCGTGAATGGACAGACTGATTACTCTCCGTTAGACGTACCCATTCCCTCCAAATGCACTGAAAAAGGTTTACTACCTCTGCACCTCTCATATCAGTGCTATGTCCATAAAGAATACGCCATACTGGCATCAGAAATATAGGTTGAGCACCTACCATCCAAGACATCTCCGACTTAAGCATGAGGCATTTTTCTTCTCAAAAGGCAAAAAGAATTTGTGCGAAATATTTAAGCTGTTCATTTATGAAAATCACCCAACTGTTCCACCCAAAGCTGGTTCCCTTCTAGCAAGAAAATAGAGGGCCATAAATTCAGCTATAAAGTTACCCTCGGATTTTTCATGATCCATATAATTGTACAAATAAAAAATGACAAGCAACAAAAGAGAGCATCTGATAGGAAACTGTTTCAATGGCATCCCAGTGAGCATTTTAATCTTTACAGTATCATCGGAGTCAAACATAAGAAAGAATGATTATGCAGTAATTGGACGGATCCAAAATACAGTTCACAACCTTTCCACGCACCATCCAGCACAAAGCAAATCAAAGCAATAAAGCTGACGCCGTTTCCCTTGCTTAAGTCTCTCCATGTAGATATTCATTTACTCTGGCTACAGATTTATTAAGAGCTGCTTATGAATACTAGTTCACAAAAAAAGTATGGAAAAGACTAAGATTTTTCATCCAAAAAAATCCCTGCCAACAGAAAGGGGAAAAAAGTAAACAACACGCGTCAAACTTCATTGCAAAATTCACAAGGGTCATACCCTGAACTGATAGAAATTTCAGCGTAAAGGAGCCACACGGGCTTACACCATAACACTGCCTGGCCCAACTCGTCTTATACTCAATCCATAAAGTGAAGTTTCAAGGGAAAGAAGGTCAAATGAATGACGCTAGAAAACTTTCTTTCTCTCCACTTGTCTCTCAGAAGCTGATGCTATCAGGATAAGATTGTGTGCGCTTATTCAAGGACTTCCCTCAGCATGTTAAAATAAAATAGAATAAAAATGCTACGTTAGTATTTTCGATCTTGCAGTGCCTGTACAGCGTGAAGAAACACTGACGCTGGCTGGATAGCTTTTCCTCCTCTCCAAAATCCATGAAACGGTAGAGAGCAGAAAAATCAGGAGATACTAGAGACGATAAATTCTTACAGGCTATAGTTTCTTTTGCCACATTATCAGGTTTCCTTTATGTCCAATTTAACTCAGAAGCAGACTCCTTTTCTGAGTCACAGCGAAAATTTAAGACATCTGTCTTTGCCCTCCTTTTGTATCATAAAGAAAGGTTGTATCTACTTCATGCAAATTTTTCTTTCAATAAGAATTTAAAACCCGCATAGGAAAACTCTACAGCCACTCAAGAGTTATGGAAAATCCGTAATTGTATTCTTCTTCTAAAGAAATAACAAAAAATTCTGATGTTTTTGTCAAAGAACAGTTAAATCTTCCTTACAGACATTAAATATCTGTAGCTCGTTGCTTACCATCTGGAAGCTTCTAGTGGAATGGAATTCACACTGCATCATGTCGAAGAAGATGGGGATGGTAGCTTTGCGAAGCTCCGTTTCAGGGATCAGCGTCATTTCTAAGATAGGTCCCACCATTTCCGGGATAAACTTGATTTTATGCTGACCTTTAAGAGAAAAGACGCATTTCAGAGTTAACGAACATCTATTGACTTAGCTAGAAGACAATTGTTATAAAAGCTGTACCAATAAATTCTCATAAGGAGTATTTTTCCAGATCTGCCCCTGCTGAAGCATTTATTATTATTTACGGCACAAGAGAGGAATATGTGATGTGTATAAATTAACAAGAGTCGTTCAATCAGCAGTCAAACTGGAACTTGCCAGGTTTCCATGTTTTTTGAACACAACTGATGGCTGGCAGAGAAGGAAGCTAAAAGGCACATCGCTTGTATTCACTTATTTAGACTCCTGTATCTTCCGCGGCGTACAAAATGTTCTCGGTGTCAGTCTATCAAAGTGTCACCACGAGCGCGTACTTACACAGCCTCGAGACATGAAACTACATCTTACCAAGCCGACAATATGTCTTCTTTCCTCGAGAGTCGATCTGACTGGCAAACTTGATTTCACATTGCGTCTTCCCAAGAGAAAACTACACCTCCCCCAGCCCTCCCCACTACGCTCTAAACACACGGAGCAGAAACGAAACCTCAACAGGAACATGGCACCTAATAAATACTGGATTAGTTAAAAACACCTATGATTAGCTCACGTGTAGGGAACGCACATTATAAACTCTGCAAATCATCTGAAACAGATTTTAATTCTATTATATTCAGTATGGCAGTAACCATGGAAGCCTTTAATTACCAGTTTCACTTTTGACCAGAACTAACGTAAATCTCAACAAATGTAATCAAGAAGAAATCCTTTCCTAACAAAACGCATTACATTTTTATTTATTTTATTTTTTTTAGCAGATATGATTTAAGTTACTTGATTCGGGAAACTTCAGAATCCTATTAGCATTAGCAATCCTATTAGGGCAAATTAATGCTCAACTAAAATTGCTGCTTGGTATGATGGGGAGGAATACCAAGTGAGAGGCACAAAGCCTTCCTCCGCCTCTCTTACAAGTCTTATTACATTTGGCCTCTCAGGTGACAGTTTTCTTGTATTATGCCTGAAAAGTGTCAGAGTCAATATTTCAGAAAACAAATGATAGTGACAAAAGTTATTTGTCAGGTACAAATTCAGTGTCAGGAAGTTCTCCGCGTGCCACGGTGGGTTTCTGCATTGCTTCAAGCACAGGGGGATTCCCTCAGAAAAGCAACTAACATCTTTTGAACTTCAGACACGAAAACCAGCAAATTCACAAAAGAAGATTTTTTTTTTTTTTGTATCTTTGATCCCTATTCTTCTTCTCTGGGGGCATATCAACTTCTTGCTTAAAAAAAGGGAGCTGCTGAAGAGCTGATCCGATGACAAAGGCATGGAGAGCCACGGACCTGACCTCCCAAGGTGCCCACCAGCATCTCCACCGAGACCAACAGGAGCCATGGGTCAACGGGAGCAAGACTCGCTCCTGGCCACGCAGAACCCAGCCGGCAGCTGCCAGCCCCACCACCATCCTTCCTGCCGGTCACTGATTATTTGTATTTATCAGCGGTGCTGCCTCGCAGGTAATCAACGGAATTTTTAAATCAAAGAGGACAGAGAGCTTCTCAGAATATAAAATTCAGGACTTGGGGGGAGTAGAAGAGTGAAAGATATTAGCAGAAAGTATTAAAAACACAGGGAAAAAAATTCCTCGTTGGCTGTTTGAAACCCACATCGCTCTCCACGCTGTCTGGAGGGTCCGTGGGTGGCTCCCACCGGAGTTTACGCAGCTCAGCTGCAGAGGAAAACAAGGGGAAGGGGCGCAGCCTACACAAATTAAAACGTTACGCCGTCTTGGCTGGTCCTCCTCATCAAGGATGCACGAGGACTAACGTGGAGAAAGGGTTTGTCCACCAACTGGGTGATACGGGAGAGGGCTGAGAGCCCTGCGTGACATCCTTCTGTTGTGACGACACCGGTGACGCGATGACGCACAGGTGTTTGCCGCGATGATGTGATCCGGGGCGATGTTGTGCCACAGAAGAAAGCAGGAGAGCAAAACACAAAAAGGAAACGATCTCCAGAGCATCCACCCCAGCTGCCTGTCGCAGGCAGCGCTTGCCGATAAACAACCCAACAATGAATTCGCCTTTTTTTTTTTTCCCCCCTGGGAGTGTGGGAACTCCCACGCAGAGATTCAAAATGTGACAAGCCTGGAAGAAAATTGAGGATTCTCTTCTGAAAACCAAATTGTGCAGCTGCTTTAAGAAGCAGATGAAAATAAAAGCATTCTTTTGAACGTGGAAAACGATTCCCTTGCCGCGGCTCCCGCTGTGCCACGAGTCGCGCTCCCACTGATGGCTCGCACGACGGTAACAGACCTCATTACGCGAACCAAACCCAAGGTTGGACAACACGGGATTTTCATTTCCCAGATTTAAATGTAGGCCACAAAAACCACGGAATAATTTGCCAGCAGCCTCACCTCTCACGTGGGTCAGCTCTGAACACGCCTGACTAATTCCAAGAGCGTTATCCGTAACGACTTCTCTTTACGTAACGCTCAAAGTTCAGATCTATTTTTAACCCTGGCTTCCCCTCCAACGACATTAACGTCTCTGTCAGGACACCTTTCCTGCCGTCAAGCCCTGGGAGGGAAGGGCTGGGCCAGCGGGCAGCTCACCGGAGGACAGCAGCAGCAACCGCGTCATCTTCAGGGATTTTACTTTTCCATCTCCCTCCGGCTGATTCAGATGTCAACAACAAAAGCAATGTTTTCTTTGCCTTTCCTTGACCAGCTTTACCACGGGGATATTATTTTTAATGTCAATACTATTTTTTTTTTAACATACAACTGGCGAAACCATTAACCAGTGAAAACCGGTACACACGACCTGGTGTCAAACTGCGTTTTGTAGACGCTAAATTGCATCACGTAACGCTTTTAAGCGCGTGTTGTTTGAGTTCCTACATTTTCAACCCAGAAGCCACGGCTTGCTTTATGCTTCTCTGCTACTCACCATCTCGCCAAGGTCTACGGCCCCAGTTAGAATAAAAAAGTGACTCAGAATGCTCCATTATGGAAGTGGTGGAGTCACCGTCCCTGGAGGCGGTCAGGAAACGTGTGGATGTGGTGCTTGGGGACATGGGTTAGTGGGTTGGGTGGTGTTGGGTTGATGGTTGGACTTGATGATCCTTGTGGTCTTTTCCATCCCTAATGATTCTATGATTCTATGATTATTTTATAAAGTTCAGGTTGGGATATGGAGGGGAAAAAGCCTACAAAGCCCAAGATACCCTGGTTTTGGTGCATTCAAGAAAATAAAAGCCTTGCAGTGCTTTGAGAAAGGCAACACGGTGGGAGATCTGCCCACTGGGACCAGGCTCCTCAAAACCGTCCCCATCGCTGCTGCATCAGAGCACTCAAAGCTAAAGCCTCCGTGATCAAACCTAGGGTATCAAACAGGAGAGGACTGAAATAGATAATCTATAAGGCTGCACCTTTCATACAGGGTTTAAAACAAAAATCTTCTTCCTAAATTACAGGTATTTAACGTGTGCACACAGTTATCTATAGTTGCTTTTGTTTTTCTGGAATGGATATTGCAGCCACCACTGCGTCAGAAACACAAAGACGAGAAAAAAACTTGTAGAAGTTGTATTTTACTATTTAATTTTAGAGAATAAATTATACTCTCACATGTGCATTCCAGCCACAGGACTGCCTCGTTCCTGACTAGGGAGTTTTGACTCAGCAGGCATCATACTTTAATCATGGCATTTATGAACAAAAACTGATGAGCCAAACTATTCATTTCTGAGGCTTATCCACACCCTTTAATATATAAATCAAAAGTCAGAGTTGTTTGGCTTCATCCATATCTTACGCACAACGGCAAAGTCATCAAAACTCTACGCT
>WKFP01014001.1:35923-49725 GCA_011057875.1 Pterocles orientalis | reverse complement strand
CTTCTCCACTGAACTTGTAAATATTCCTGTTTCATCAAGGAAGCCCCATGGGTCAAATGTACGTACATCAGATCACCCAGGGCTTAAAAATTCTGTTTCAACGCTCAGGTAAAGCACAGCTTCCAAAGGAAGCTCCTCAAAACTCATGATGGAATGGATGAGTTTGAAGGGCAAAACTTTGCTGCCAAAAAAAAAAATAAATGATGGGACTCTGAGCCCGGTCTTTTCTGGTAAAAGCTTCGAAACTCCCCATTTTTTGTCCATTAACCGCTTTTGCGGACATTCTTTATAAATATCATGCCACAGAAAGAGAATCCACACATTATATTTGAAAACATATAACTGGCCTTTTTGAGTGTTCTGTTAATTCATGATAATGTCCAATAGACTGGAATCCCCATGAATTTTAGGAGCAAATACATACATCAAACAAAATATTCATCCTCCAGTCTTACTTCCTTTATTTTTTTTTTTAATTTTTTCGTTTGACGGGTTTCATTTTCTGGGGGATTCTGATTCAAGCTCCTTCTGTTCAGAGGTAGGCAATGTAATCCCTTTTAACCAGGCTGCAGTTATACAAACCCATTCTTCGGGGATATCGCAGTGAAACTGGCTGGAGTTACAAAAATTCGCTCTAAAAGGCCGTTAGGGATGAAAGCAATAACGAGCGCACGTAAAATGAGATTAGAATAAGCACAAAGCTGAAGTGATTTAAAAATTCCGTTTTATAATATGTTAATACTTCTGAAAAGTCTTGACTTTATGAACATCCTGCGGTATAAAATACTGTCTTCATCAGTCATGAATCATGTAATTTAGATCTTGATTCAAGGGTAGAAACACATGCAATACTTGATTCATGTTTTTAAACCCAACCTTTCATTATACCATGATTGCATCTCAATCTGAATGGATTTAGCTAAGAAATTAAACTAAAATTATGTTAATAGACCTCAAGTTCTTGTCCGTGATTTAGATGACGAATAGGACTTACTTGTTCAGTATTTTTGCTCTTTTAGCATTCGAAAAATTCTCCAGTTGTAAAGACTCTTGGGTGAGAAAAGCAACAGCCAAGTGGAAGTAGTTGTTCCAAAGCTGAAAGCCCCCAAAACGACAAGAATAGATATCATTAATTCTCTGAAATGGTTTTCTGCACACCCACAAAACAACTTGGAAGTATCTAAATTATGCACATAAATATTTAAAGGAGAAAAGAACAGACACCACAGAGACGAAAGGAAGAGTTTTTCGTGATGCTCTGGGTAAGACTTGGTGACACGAATGGATGGTCCACACCAGCTAAGCCCGAAATGACTTAACTGGGCTAACTGGTCACCTGGGGTTCACGACGATGCATACGTACACTAAAAATTTAGGGCTGAAATTTATTACAATATTAACATTAGTTCCCAAGACATGGGTGGTTTGTTTTTTTTCTTACCTGTAACTCAAAGTTGGCTTGATCAAGAAATTTTTTGTTTAGCATATCTGCATACTGATTAATTGCTCGCAGGAAGACTCTGAAAGATCAAGAGAAAATTACATAATTACACACTCTTCTGTGGTACCTTTGTACATTTAGCATCCCAATTAGACAAAACTCCAAGTCTGTCTGGAAAGCGAAATTTGGAGCCGTTACTTGAAAAGCAGTGTGATCTCAGCACTGTGAAGTAGACAGAATTATATGCAGATGTTCTCGAAATTAATCAAGGAAATTAGCATATGCAGAAACACAAGGAATGCTTCAGATAAAATCACTTGTCTTTAAAATACCTCATGATAATCAAGCGATCATTAAAAATTCTGTTTATTAGAAAAAAGTATATATTTTTTTAAAGTTATAGCAACATAGGGTGGTTAACCCAGACCTGCAACAGCTGCATTTTAACTTCCAAGTCAAGAAAAAACGTACTCAAGGCAAACACCTTTTACTTAGGGTACAACCACGTGTAAAAGCACTGTCGAAGGACAATCTTCAAAACGTTCTTCACTGTTCTACTTCTAAAACGCTAGAAGTCTAGTTTATTGCTTTTCTAAAGAGGTGCAAGAGGAGTTGGCTTGACAAGCTTTAAAAATAAATCCAAATGGTCTAGAATAAGTAGGTCACTACATATTCATGGTGCTGAAAAGTAAACATATTATTCTTTGGTACCCTCATCTCCATTTTCAAAATAAACATTAGATTCCTCTTGAAAACTTGAAATTTATGCTATGAGACTGCCAGCTAATGCCCAGACAAATGAGCTTGTCTTCTGAGCAGACTGTGGTAGAGATTTATCTCTCCTGGAAGTACGAGCAACGATAAAGACCACTCATGACACGTATCACCAATAGCAATCTTTAAAAAGAGAGTTCACTATTGAATGCAAATAACAAAGTTAATCTTCCTGCAGGCTGACAAATGAAAATCTGAATTATTTAAAACAAACCAGTAGAGGCAGTTAGGAAGATCTTTTGCTGAACTTAAGATACCTAGAGATCTCTCATGAAAAAAAAATAAAAATTAGTATTTAGCTAAATGTTTGGTAACCCAAGAGAAATGAAGCCTCCAGATAACACCCAGGCAGCAGGATGCTAAGAGAGATTATTTATGTATACTAAATTAATAAAGTAAAGTAAAAATTTTGACGCTATTGGGATGTGTCTGTTAATATAATGTCAGATCACCCCCACAGCAGTGTGATGGAGAAGGCAAGTACCCAAACATGGAAACAAAAATTAAATTTACGCAAGAAAATAAAAAGAAAATTTAGAAGATGAAAGAATATATAAAAGAATATCGAAATAAGTAAATACATACATATAGAGAGGTCTACACACATCCATACATTTTACAGGATTACTCTTTATAGCTAGGAAGTCCTAGGCATCTACGCACTCGCATCCAGCACACGCAGAGATGAATTTCACGAACATCTCTTCTGCGCGTTATTCAGCAGTATCTTTGTCAGTGTATATGTTTGGAAACAACTTCATCCAGAGATTTTATAAATGAGAGGAATTCAGCATACACGACATTCCACTGCAGATCTGTGTATTTTAGATCTATGACTCCATTACCGAGCTGTAGCACGTACTAAGATTGAAAGTGAAGTTATCCATGTAATCAGACTATCCACAGTTTGATATGTAGACTTATACCCTCTTGTGTTTCGTGGTTTTAAAGCCTGATAATACTATGAGATCCGTAAGTCTTCCTAGAAGAATTAGTAATCTAACATAGTAGGAAGGGTCGTCTAACGCTCCTTGCCTTACGAAGATAAAATCGGTTCCAATACAGGGAGGATTATGCCTACAATTTAATTACGTTGCCTCAAGACATCACTGTAATGTATTCAATCTGCTCCATCTAATTAAGCTTTGGAACAATCTCATTACTTTATATACCATTATTTTTTGCTTCAAATTGTAACTCTCATTTTTCCCCTGTATTAATTCTAGTGAATACCAATAAAGAACAAATAATGCAGCATCTACTGTACGCTGCAGCTGCAAAAGGACCGAACCAGCGCGCGACCGTTAAACCACAGCTGTAACTCAACCACACCATCCTCTCACAGCCCACTGCTTTAGGAAGGTAGGTATCCCTCCCAACTTCCTACAAAAGCACATCAAAAGAAGAGATGCAGAGATTTTAAGCATTGATTTTTGAATTATTCAATTTTGATTTAATTTGATGATACACTCAATCCTTCCCGTCACCGAGTAAAACATACGTCAGTGATGAAAGCCCAGTTCTTGTCCTAGTGAAAGCCAACAGAACAACATTTTTATTACATCTTCAGTTCCAAATCAGACATAAGTCAACGAGGATTGCGTGCCTGCTTTGACCAGTACTGAAAGGATTGCTGGAAATATTGACAACCCCTTTACTACAACACGGGGGGCAGTCAAGATACGAGTATTCCAGATCACGGCACTGCAAAGTGAGACACGACTGGCACAGTACGGTAACAGTAAGATCCATCCTGAATGATCCAGATTTAACTGAGGAAAAGGGAAGTTACGAAGTGGATTAATCAGCTACTACAACTTCCTGGCACAACCGAAGTCACTAGAATGACCCTGTCATGGCAAAGCTCACAGCACTTTGTAGTATCATCTCAGACCTCCAGTGCCATGAGAAACCAGAAAATTATGATTGTTTTTATCTGATGAAGTTAATTTTAAGAATATATATGAAAACATTGTCAATAAGAAGCAGCAAGTTGTATAGGATACTGGGATAAGAAGCGTAGAGAGATTTCACCACAGTACTCCTCCTACACCCTGGTGTAAAGCTGTATTATCGGGGGGCCCAACAAGGAAAGGCTGGACGCAGATAAAAACAGTTTTCTATCAGGCTGAGATCACAACTACCACTCCACGTACTCCTGGCCACCTCGTAATCTCTTACATACCCACAACAAGAGTGAGAAGAGATGTTGGCTGAGGAACAAGGTGAGTATTTCTACCTGGAATATCCAAACACCATCCTGTGAATGATTTGCAATTCAATGAAAAATGAAACAGAAGAAATAACGAGGGAGTTAGGGCTACGTGGCATAAGTAAGACATTTAGGTTGGCATCGTTTCACCATTTTGGTATGACACTCGATCCTACGGTTAATCAGACAGAAAGATTACTACCCAGAAGAGATAATTTTGGATAGAAAAAAATTTGGATGAATTCTTGGCTATAATCTACGAAATGGTATGTTATCACCTGTGGAGTTTGCTGCAACTCATGAATGTAAAAACAGTTCAGGTTTATGCCCAAATAAAACTGAAAAGAGGAAACAGAAAAATTCCATGAATCGTTCCAGGTGTGAGTTTAATCCTCTTGCTCCTCCAAAGCAGGTATAGACAATTTTCAGTTACTTCCCTGTCCAATCAGAGAAACTGGAAAAATCAAGTAATCAGATGGAAAAATGGAAAATCGGAAGAGGCAGGATTAAACCAAACATATCAGTTCAGTACTGAAGAATAAGCTGGCTGCTGCTGCCACACGTAAAGATGAAAGGTGTGCCCACACCCCACCAGGCCAACGGACAAGTCATCCAAACTATCTCCTGTGCTCAGATGGAGAACGTCAGCCCGCGGTGGCAAACCTTATCTTGCCGCAATTAATAACGAAGATTAGTTTCCAGCTGCATGTGCATAAAAAGAAGTGCTTTTCTTGCAGTTCAGTTTCGATTAACAAAAGAATACATTATCCGTGTCAGGAAGAGCCACAAAAGTCAAACCTTGAAGAAGAGAGAATTTCAGAGACTGGAACCGATCACAATGTACTCCGCTGCGACAGCCAGAATGTCACACGCAGCACCAAAATCTAACGCTGACATATTGGAAAAGATTTGTTAGACAAAAGACTTTATCAACCCAATTAGGAGAAGGAAATTAACATTTCTTATGATGTGATCGGAATAGAAGGAATACAATTACAGAAGGAAGTCACTTCAGGATACGTGCAAGGAAGAATGACCGTCATTAAAGGGTATAAGTATCTACCAAATAACAAAATTAACATCCTGGATAGACGAGGTTGAGACGTGCTGAGCCCCTGGAGATGGCTCCCAAATGAATCAGCACCTTTCTGTTGTCTCTCCTTGTTGCAGTTGGGTCCTCTAAGGTGTTCAGATAGCTTCCATCACAGTCAGCTCTCATACCATCATCAGGATTTCTAGATATTTCTTTATGATACTAAGGACAAGTCATCACAGAACCATAGAACCATTAAGGCTGGAAAAGACCTCAAGGATCATCAAGTCCAACCATCAACCCAACAACACCCAACCCACTAACCCATGTCCCCAAGCACCACATCGACATGTTTCTTGAACCCCTCCAGGGACAGTGACTCCACCACTGCCCTGGGCAGCCTGTTCCAATGCCTGATCACTCTTTCAGTGATGAAATTTTTCCTAATCTCCAGCCTAAACCTCCCCTGGTGCAACTTGAGGCCATTTCCTCTTGTCCCATCACTTGTTACTTTAGAGGAAAGGACAACACCCCCCTCACTGCACCCTCCTTTCAGGGAGTTGTAGAGAGTGATGAGGTCTCCTCTCAGCCTCCTCCTCTCCAGACTAAACCCCCCCAGCTCTCTCAGCCTCGTCAGCCCTGTGCTCCAGACCCTTTTCCAGTGTCGTTGCCCTTCTCTGGACCTGCTCCAGCCCCTCAATGTCCTTCTTGTGGTGAGGGGCCCAAAACTGACCCCAGGATTCATGGTGCGGCCTCACCGGTGGCAAGTAAGAGCAGAAATTCCCAAAAATCCACCAAAACAAACCCAATCAGGTCAAGCAAACACCTGTGATCTGGTCGGGTATCATCCACCTCGTCCTGCCTTGGGCAGAAGGACAGATGAGTCCTAACTTCTCCAGTAATTTCTTCCCATTTATGGCTCTCAACCCAGAGGCAATCAATCAATTAATACACTGCTGATTCAAGCTGTGACCTAACCACTTGCAGCTGCTGAGTTCTGGGTATTTTTACTGTTATTGATCACTGATCACTTCCAATAGGCCCAAGGGTGGTTAATCGGTTTAGGGATGTGTGCTTAGAGGTTGCTCCACCAAAGAGCACGGAAATTAACGGTGGGATTTTATCTCTGCACAGAGGTTTCTTTATTCCTACAAACAACCTCACTGAATTTAGGTGGCCATTCACATACATCAAATCTAGACTTCAACTGGCAATAATAAATGAAGAAGGGACAAAGGGATTCAATTTAAAAGTGTAACAGCAGTCATTGTGCCAAACAATTTTTTTTTTCTTTTTCTCAGGTATAGATGTTTTTTTTCTTCCTGCATTCTCTCTTATAATTAGTTAAGCACCCTGATTTGCTTGTCCGCTCATGTTTAAAAATATTCTCTGCCCCATTTTCTTTCATTCAGCCTCTCACATCACTGGAAATTATTTGCAAAAGCTAAAGGAGCCGAGGAAAGCTGGAAGCCACACGATGCTGGAGCACACCTCTCGCGTCAGGTACCGCGCACACACATAAATCCAACTGCCTCAAAAAGAGTTTTCTGGAGAAATCATCTAGAGAGAAATAGTCCAAAAGCAGAAACATTCTTACAATATATTCCATTTTGTACATTATTGAGTTAGCTCTAGTACCCAGGGATTTGAGTTTATACTATAAGCACTTATGCAAAAAAACTTACGACAGGAAAATATGAAACAACACAAGCGACAAATGCATCCTTCCTTAAATAAACATCAAAAAAGAAGAAGGAAAGAACGACTTCCCTGATGACAGAATAATTGCCTGAACAAGAATATACAGACACAGCTTAAAATAATTTCGGTTTAGCTGATAATTCAATAAAAGAGGGAATTTGGAGTGAGGTTATAAGAGGCACTATGATGATGTCATTTCAGCTAATGGAGATGGAAGGATAATGAATGCTTTATTACAGCTGATCAGCCTCCTTGCGCATCATCATGCAGAAAACAGCAGCCCTAGACCTTGAAATCCCAATGCAAACCCCAAACCTGAACAAACGCTCGCTAAAGCATGAATAGCAAAGCCTTCTTTCAAACAGCAATCACTTCAAATACCTTCCCAGTCTTTTTCAACTTCTCAGTGCCGCAAAGTTTTGAACAACTTTTTACTTGCACATGAATTAAAACTTGCATTTTAATATACTTCTAGAACCACTTCTCTGTTGGCATTGCACGCAGCATGGTGATTCTCCAATTATTTCTGCCCTGGAACGTGGGGAGCACGCAGTGACCTCATACACGTATTTTGCACAAGTCAAACCAAAGTCAAAATCATTAAAATGAGAGCATGGGAAGGTATCTGCCCTCCTTGCATCCCCTCCCAATTTTCTCCCTTCCCAAACTCATTCTTTCTTTTCTGGCGACGTTATTCCCGTTCACCCATCTTCACACCTCCAGACCTGACAACTGATGAAGGTTTCCAACATCCTTTTCCTTTTATACTCCTGTAGATGATACCTTTCTGTCCACTCTACCTCCCTCTCTATTTTTTTTTAATGTTTAAAAGATTCCTTGTAATATCCTCTGATTCATTGGGCTGAAGAGTAGCCAAAACTTTAAAAAAAAAAAAAAAGAAACAAAAACATTGATCATTTGCTTTTTTTCGAATTACAATTCCTGGGCTGACACTGGTAATAGCACAGAGCAATCCCAATGCAGACGTACTACTAAACGCTCACATTAGCATAATCTTCTCATGATGTCTGCTCCACACCGGCACAGGTGCACCATGTCACTTTCTTAACCTATTTTCTAATAAATATTTCAGAACCTCTTTTAGCATATTATCTATAATCACCGACACTTCTTTCCTAATTTATATTCTGTGCTGCGCGTCCTCTGAAACAACGGGGACAGATGACTGAAAAACAACCGCAAGTTACGGAGTTCTGAAGGACAAACTTGTGGTCTGACTACCGACAGTAACTACCGTGTAACAGGCACAATGTATTGTTTTACAAACCGCCTTTGCAGTACGGCTAACTTGCACCTTAGAATAAAACCGATGGAACAATCCTGTTGGAACAGACACGCAACAGCGTTACACCGCTGGACAAGTGTAGGAAAGAAGCAGCTTTAGATTTCTATACTTCTTCAAGACCAGCAGTAAACTTTGTCTCCCGAAATTTTATCTACAATGTAACTCCAGCCACAGATGTAACCTTATGTACTAAATTTCACCACCTAGAGAATTTTATGATGGAGTAATAAAAGCTTGGAAATAGTGTTTTCTCATGGAAATGCTAGAGGACAATTTAATTCAGGAGTTTTCAGCTAAGGCGATGTTGTAGTTTTACCCTGGCTGGCAGCAAACACCACGCAGCCGCTCACTCACCCTTCCATCTTCCCAGGAACGGGCGAGAGAGAATTAAAGGGTTAAAGGGAAAAGAGGCTTGTGGGTTGAGATAAGAAGAATTTAATAACTAAACTACAATAAAATTATATTATGTCTATTGCAAGTGGACAGCATTAGCACTCCTCTAACCCAAAAGTTACTTTTCTAAAGGCAGAAGATTTAGTGAATTCAGAGAGATTGTTTCTTATTACGGTAGTTGGCAAAGACTTGCAATAGATCTTATAATTTAAAACAAACGTAATTTGTCGTAGCGTTGCTGGAAGAAATCTCTGCAATCAGGTTAGCTATTAAACAAGCAGTTTTCATTATAATGCGCTGCTCAATAAAATGCAAAAAGTCTTTGCTACGGCACAGATATCATCACCTTCCCCTAGTGAGTTTATTTGCTAAAAACCATCTCTTCCAAGCAAGCGTGCAGCCACGGAGGACAGCTTTGTGGGCTCTCAGAGTTTTCAAATACTTGACAGCGTCTCGCAGTTTGCAGCACGGGAACCTCCCTCATTTTCTGCTGACAGCGCTGTCCTCTGTAACTCACTCATTTCCATGGAAACCGAGATGTGACCACAGATTAAGGCTACTTTAGGCAATTATGGAGAAATCAATAGAATTGATTCCCCACATTTCAAATTCTTTGGCGTTTTCATCAATCTTGCAATCAATTGTTAAGACAATTACAGCTGGCTAAACAAATGTCATAATGTTGCTTGAAAAAATAATCTGGTTTTCCTGTAGGGGATTTAATTACTTTATCAAAATCCATCACTGAATTCTAATGAGGAAAAAGAACATAATCTGCGGATGAGGAAGGTGCCCAAAGGTTAGTTTAACACCTCTTCATGCTGCTGGGGTCATAAATCAGGTGTGCTGAGCAGCTCCACTTGCTGGAGAAGTCTCTTCTCTCTATCCATCACCCAAAACATAAAGTTCATCGTGATGCCTGATGGCTGAAAGTTTCCATGGGAGCTGAAAAGAATTTGGCTTTTAGTCCTACACCCTACTATTACTAACTACCCAGAATCAGAAAGACTGAGACACTGTCCAGAAGAGCTGAACTTTCACAAAATTGGGATCCACCTCCCCACCAAACACACGCAAGGAGTGCCGCCCTGGGAAGAGGTTCGAATGTGATTTCTTGCGATAGATGAGAGCGATAAACCGCAGCAGCTGCTCCGCTTTGCTGCTCCACGGATGCTTCTGCAGCTGACAGCTCTGTGAAGGGATCACTAATGCTGGTAAAGTAAAAAAAACCAAAAACCTTACTGGAGCTCTAGGTAAGCCTGAGAGTGACGTGCCCATCCTCCTTGGAATTTTACCACTGGTAATTAATTTCTGCCTGGTGAAGTCAAAGCCTCAGAGGTGAACGCAATCAGGGTCCCAAAAAAATGCCCAAGCGTGTCAATGGGACAAAGGTTTTGCTGAAAGAACTTTTGTATTAAGTGAGTTGTGAAATAGAAACGCGGACGCGCGTGCCGCTGACGCAAAGGTCCCGTTGTGATGAGGACAACCAAACGCATCTTTCATCTTGTTAAGAAGCTTAACCAATTTTTCCAGACATTTAGACCAGAAGCTCTGTTCCCCAGCTGTAGGATCCGCTCCAGCTCCAAGGGACGCAGCCTGCCCCAGCCTTCCCCGCGGGGGAAGAAGACGAAAGCCTGGAAGCATCACTAAAGCACACCCGTTCCCTAGGGACGGCTGAGCATCTCCAGACAGTTATATGACAAATTCTGGCTTCTGAAGCTTTGAAATTAGATATTCCAGAATGAAATCCGGTTCTCTGCAATTCCTTTTATGCCACACTTGAATTTCACTCTCTCTGTTAATCCCGAAGAAGCTCCCTAAGCCACTAGAATGTGCTACATGGATAAAGTAGTTTTAAAACCACAGGAAACTATCTGGCTTTTGAAATACAAACAGTAGCTTGGAAAACCTTTTCTTAGGACACTATAAGATTAAAATTTAATTTCTGACATATATCAGACAGCATTTTAACCTAAAGGTACCGCCACGTGTTGAATCCTCACCTTTGCCAAGGCAGAGCCACAGGAAAATTCACTTTAACGTGGACACAACAATAAGTGCATCCCCATACCAAGGCAGTTCTATTTACTTTTGTCCAAAAAGCAGCACTTGAAATTTGGAAATTACCCTCATTTGGAAAGTTCCCGACTCCAGCAGCATCGCCGGACACCAGTATATTAGAGCATCATAAATCCCGGAGCCAGTGCAGTTAATTCAGACACGGGGCTGTGCTGGGAATGGATTTCTGAGCCTCGCGAGGATGAGACAGCCAGCCAGTCACTGCACAAAAATCAATGCCACTCGACGAATTTTCCTGGACTGGGTCAAAGTATAGTTGGGCAAAAAGCCCGCATAACATTTACGGACCATTTACACTCTTTTTACGTTCTGCTCTGGCCTGAATTACACATTTTGGCTATCTCTAGACAGATAATTTATAACGCCAATGGCCCTGAGAGCCAGCAGCTTCTCTCTGAGTACACTCTAATTATTTTATGGGCTCACACGGGCAACAGAAAGTAAAAGGGGAAAAATCCAGACGAGCCCCAGTGCTAAGAGTTTTTCCCACCCAGAAAAAACCCAACCAAAATGTTCATGTTGATTTTTTTGTGTTTATAGTAACATCTAAAGCTGTCCTAATCTTATACATCATAATATTACGGATGAAAGAGTATTGCCATTGAAATGTTACCATATTGGAAAGAGACGAATTTCCTGCTGAATGAGGCCCCTGATGAACTTTCCAGGCTCCGAACCCCGCCGCAGCCACCAGCCCAGCGTGGGTTAATGCCCCAGTATCTATTTTATTCAGGATAAACCATAAAAGCCTTCAAGAACTTTATGGCTTCTAAGTTTACTCTAGAGGAATTCAAGTTTCTAATTCAGAAAGTTTTCAACTACTCAGAGCTTCAACCTTTTTTTTTTATGTTACTTCTATCATATTTTCTAAAATTTTCATACAAAATTCTGTTTTTAATACAATAATGAATTTGGAAGGTAGAGTCTGAGAATGGAAGTTTTAGGGGAAACCATTAATACAACCACTGGAAGGAGAAAGCTGAGCAGAAGCTGAAGGTATGGGACAGCATATCCAAGCCTTAATATATACAAATATATACAAAAGCCCAAATACCAAGGAGGAAAAGGACTCTATTTATAGCATTTAAAAAAGCAAATTAAATAACACCCATTTTTAGTGACCTGGAATCTAAAAGGTCTCTAGAGGAACACGAGTCTCTTAAGCCTCATCACGCCAGAACGTCTGTATTCTGGATTCACGCCCAGCCAAATCACCATTAGCTCCGTCCCTCCGTTCCGCTCAGGTTTAAGTGACAATGTACACGGGAGGTTCTGCACACTGACTCGAGGCTCGTGACGTTGTTGCTGAACATTCAAAACTTGCAGCAACTACAGCTGCCAAGTGTAGGATGGGCCAGGCTACCAAGATCCTGCGAGGATGAAAGCTTGTTTCAGAGTCACAGGATGGTTCGGGTTGGAAGGGACCTTCAAGACCACCGAGTCCCACCCCCTGCCATGGGCAGGGACACCTCCCACTAGCCCAGGTTGCCCAAAGCCTCATCCAGCCTGGCCTTGAACCCCTCCAGGGATGGGGCATCCACAGCTTCTCTGGGCAACCTGGGCCACTGCCTCACCCCCCGCACAGGAAAACATTTCTTCCCAATATCTCAGCTCAATTTCTCCTCTTGCAGCTTCAAACCGTTCCCCCTCATCCTATCCCTCCACCCCCTGATGCAGAGCGCCCCCATCTCTCCTGTAGCCCCCTTTCAGCACTGGAAGGTGCTGGAAGGTCTCCCTGGAGCCTTCTCTTCTCCAGGCTGCACACCCCCAACTCTCTCAGCCTGTCCTCGCACGGGAGATGCTCCAGCCCTCGGACCATGTCCGTGGACTCCTCTGGACCCTCTCCAACAGATCCACACCTGTCCTGTTCTGCTGGGAAGCAGCTGGTTTTTCCTGCCTCCCAGCAGTGACATCCCACAAGCACCAGCACCGATACCAGGAGTGACCTGAGCAGGATGCAGGGACAAAGAACAGGATGGCGAGAGGGATGCTGGCACTGCAGTGACTCGTGAAGGGCAGCGAAAATGCTGCTTTTAGAAGGGATATTGATGCTCACACAGATAAGACCTGCCAGCATTTTCAGGTCCATCTGCAGCAGACATTATGGGAAGTCTGGCACCAGCAAGATGCTATATAGGCCAGCACTGAACAAGCAGAGTACTTGTCAAAGGTTTATATAAGGTAAAAAGCACCGTTTTCTGGATTTTTCCCATATCCTAGCAGACAAATTAAAAGCAGAATGGCATGCACAGGTTGTTCAAATATTATGTAACTTCAGCTTTAATGTCAGCAATATCCGGACTGTGATCGCTGAGCACGGATATCCAGGAGACCCTAAAGGGGCTGCAAGCGGCAGACAAACCATAATATAATTTATAGGGGGTCTCAATCCAAAGTTTTAGCATTACAGCATCAACACAGAAGCCTGCAAAAAGTGTTTGGTTTTGATCACACCAATAAGTCGAGATTTGAGAATCACTGCTGAAGAATTAGGGGATGTTAAAACTCACTTCTTCCAGGTTTTCAGAAGAGAACAATATTTACAAAGAAAACACGTAATGACTGCTTTACAGATTAAAGCAAAAATAAATTTAATTTTTTTTTTCTAAAATCAACTGAGATAAAGATTTTTTTCCCCATTTGTTAAGAGACTTTTCCTTTCTCTCTAGCTTTACTGGAAGGAATAGCCTCCTCCCCTTTAGGCTGAGCAATTTAAATTTTACAGAAGAAAAAAGACTTCTTTTTTTTTTTCTTTTAGCTATATCTACCTTAATATTTAATCTTCTATATTGCAAATGTGGAATTTCCACTTTAGGCACTCTTAAAAGTCAGACACTTCCTACACCCCATACATGGCAACGTA
>WKFP01014000.1:213041-245021 GCA_011057875.1 Pterocles orientalis | reverse complement strand
TGGTGAGCAGATCTTCCACCGTTTTGCACCTCATGCAAGTGGAATGTCCGCCGCCCTCCCCCGGCAGCAGCAGGCTCTGGCACTCCCTGCAGCCAGAGACCTGTGTAGCCACAGTTTGGAACAGGCGCTCTGTTTGGGTCGCCACAGTCTTTCTGGGGCAAGCTCTCTGCCTGGTGGAGACCATGACAGAAACAGCGGTCACAGACTACAAACAGATAGGTAGGACTCGTGAGCGAGGAGGGCAGAACTCCTGTGCCCTGCCGCACAACCCCCCACACCCGCCGCAGCAGCACCTGGTCTCTAGTTCTTCCCTCTTCCTCAGAGGAACCCTGTCTGCTTGCTGGGCTCCTAGGGCCGCCTTGTGAGGCTTCTGCACCCGGCAAAACTTCAGCGACCCACTACCCGAGCCACAGGTGATGCTCCTGACTTGCGTACGTGCTGTGTATGTGTCTAGAAGCTATTCCAGTGAACTCCACTGTCCTCAGTGGAGTGTGAAGCTTACCAAGCAAAAGGAAAATGTGAGTTGCCAAAACATCAACAAAAGTTCAGTATAGCTACTGATGATTAGAATATAAACCTCTGGAGTGGGAAATTACTATCTCTGTTCTGAATTGTTACATCTGTATTTATCTAATTAGAGAGAAGACCAAGGTGATTGTGAAGCTTGACACCAACATGCATATTTCTTTTATTTGTGGCCCAAATTCACCTCTCTGTTTCTGCTTACTGTATCTGCATTGGCACACTACAGATTCCTTGTCCAGTGTCAGTCATATGGCACAGATGTAAAGGCAGCTAGAATAGATAAAATCTGCAAAAAAAATGCCAAAATTTGTTGAGACCTATCAATCAAGCTTGAAAGGTAAATACATTCTTGCTGTGTGCTGTAAAATATAGTCAGAAGAACCAGCGTTTTGTGTTAGTTCCAGTTTTGAGGATATTCCAGAAAAAAAGTGTGGCCAGATCTCTGCCCAAGATCACCCATACAAAATGTGAATTTAATTAGACAGAAAATTGGATCTGATTCTGAATCTCTGATGAGAGTCCCAGCAACTGACCTAAGCATGTCTCTTCTTTCCTGTGTCTACTTGCAGTCTTATTCAGAAATTCCATCCAAAGGATGATGTGGACTTTCTTTAATACCTGGTTTTCAAAACAGTATTTTCTGAAAAAAAAATATTAAAAAAAAAAAGAAGCAGGAAATGGTGAGAAGCTCTAACCACAAACACTCTTGTCTCCCTCTGTCTCAGGGTTGTCTCGCTCTCTCAGTTTGCTCTTGGTCTCTCGGATGCTCAGCTCTTACCCCCTTTCCAGGATTGCAGTTTTGGGGGTCTTCCTGCTCCCAGATTGTTATGCGGGAATAGGCTGAGCTTAGGTCATCAGGTGGTGAGCAGTATCACTGTGTATCACTCATTTGTATATTTGTATATTTTACTATTATTACTATAATTATTGTTTTCAGTTTTGTTGCAGTTTAGTTATTAATTGTTCTTATATCAACCCACGAGTCTCTTCTTTTTACCACTTTAATTACCTCCCCATATCCCTGGGAGGGAGGAGGGTAATCAAGTTGCTGTGTAGTGTTTTACTGCTAGCCCAGTTTAAACCACAACAGTCATACATATTTAAGTAGAAAAAATGGACTTCCCTGCTATCCTTTTGTACTCCAAAATGGAGTTCAAAATGAAGGAAAAAAAAAAAAGAACATTTTCGTATGTATATATGGTTGTTCTGACACAGGAAGCTGAGAGGATAACTGGAACAGAAACGCTTGACATTCCCATTTTATATTTTGTGATCTGAAAACAACTACAGAAGATTGTCTCTATATAATTTTTGGGGTGTTTTTTTTTTGTTTTGTGGGTTTGGGGTTTTTTTTTATATCCCCAGAAGTTACTTTGGCATGGATGTATCCAAGACACAAGCTGAAATGATGGGATTGCAAATAATTCCACTTGGGATCAGAAAGTGGTGACAGTGAGTATATTGATACAATTCTTGTCATGCTAAGGAGACATACACCAGTGAGCAGAAAAAAAATCAAACAGCTGGAGACTGCCTACTGTTAGCCGCACTGCTTTTTCAGAAAGTGCTACCATCCCAAAAGAAACTCTTATGGATATTTCCAAGGCCATATAACTGCTTCACTCAGGCATTGCTGAAGTTCTACTCTTCTATTCCAGCAATGAGAAGGCATGGAACCTTGAGTCTGTTTTTGTTTTGAGATGGGAACATAATCTGGTCAAATCACATAGTTCATTAAAATCAAGGATAACAGCTCTAACGACACATTTCAATGAGATTTAATAGCATATTTTTGATCTGTATGGGTTATACACAGCTAAAATAGCAGTATTCCACTGATAACATGACATAGTTCAGAAACTGTGCAGAGATAAAATGCAGATTTTGGAGTGTAAATATGTATACATATGGAGAATGTTACTTCTGACTGCAGTTGAGACAGAAGAATATAACTTGGGTAAGTGTACTTTTTCATGAGAGAAGTTGAATATTAATAACTTATGCTGCTCATTTTACTTTCGAGTCTTAACTAATTGGAAATAAATAAAACAGTCCCAATACTGGTATTATTAGCAGCTGCATAAAGAGAATTGTTCCTTCTAATGTATCCGCCTGAATCTTGGACCAGTCTTGTGGTTTTGTCCCTGATTCACTGGAAAAGTTTATTTTGCAAAGTGAAACTGCAACTTTTTGCAGATGTGTCATGTTATGTATCTTATACTCTTTCTGAGATCTTTACTGAAAAATCAAGCAAAATCATTGCATAGTGAATCAAAAATACGATATAGAATTTACAAAATGTGGGATAGGTACCTAGGCTTGAAAAGGGATTTTTAATGATTAGCCAAGGTAATTAAATATAATCAGTATTATTTCATTACTTGATTGTGTAAAGAATTTGTTGGGTATTGAGGATAAAGGATATATATTAAGGAAACATTTAGGTCTAAACTGAAAAGAGTGGATTTCCAGGAAGATCACCTTTTAAGCTCTAATTCATCTCAATTAACCTACAACTTCTACCAGAAATATTGCACAGAAATATACGCATTTTATATATTGAATTTTTAAGTTTAATCATTATGTTACAGGTATAGAAAAATGCAGAATAAACCAATACATATAATTACTTAAAGAGTCCAGCAATTATAGCGAAAAATACACATGAAATAGCATATGCACAGCATGTTTTTTTCTTTCCTTTACTTAAATAGGTTGTGAATCTTTCTTTCAGGTTTCAAACAATGAAAGACAGCAATGGGCTCTGATAAAAAGAGACTACTGGGAAAAAAAAATAGATTACTGGGAAATCTCTCAGGAGATCTACTGTACACCTGAAAAGTCATAATTCCACAGGCAAATAGGAAAAAAAAAAAAACCAGGACAAAAAAGATGAGAAGGAAACTGTAAAAAATATTGCCATAAGGAGGTAAAGAAGTGAGGACAGTGAAGATATAAAGGTGTGTGAATGTATGTATATGTATATGCACATTAACAACTGAAGAGAGATTTTATGAAATAACAAAGCCAATGGCATGAAAAATAAGTAGTTTTTTTATGATAGTGTTAGAAGCAAGACAAGAACGTAGTCCAGTCTGTATCTGATGTTAGCTGTAGACAATAAAACTGTAAAAGGAAAGGAGGAAAAACAGTAGAGATTTCTGTTCTTTGTTTGAAATGAGCTAAATGACATTATCTATGCTAAGTCTAAAAGAGACAGATTTTTCTAGTCAGATTTCTTGTCTCAGTGTCTAAAAGTGTAAGAGTGAAGGATGAGAACAAGGAACCTATATTTGATGCTTCCTTCTCGTAGTTGCACATCTACTGCAGCTCAGTGTCTTCTGAAAAGGATATGACTGCTATGTCATTCATAACTCCCTCTAGATTTTCCTTCAATAACTTGCTTGGTTTCTTCTTGAATCTTTCAAATTTGTCATCCATGAAGTCTCTGGGACTGAAAGGTCAGTGTAATCACATAGGGTTGTAAAATCAAATACTTGACAAGAACTAGCTGAGATTCTTCGTACCCTATTTTTTTTAAAAGTAGGAGTTGAGGAGCTTTATCAATAATTATTATCAATATTTATTCAATTGTGGAAATAAAAAAAAAGGAAAAGGCAATTTTCTGTAAATCTTAGAATGATGATGTTGAAAGTAAGTACATCAGGAACTACAGGCTGAATATCCGTCGACTAATAAGTGTTTAATTAAGAATTTCACTAACAAAAATTATAACAAGTTTCAACTGATCTTACATTAAATAGGCAACATGATTTTACAGAAAGTAGATCTTGCCTGTGTAACCTGGTTAGATTTGTTTGATTTGTTTACAGAACTGATTTCTAAGGGACACTAATTGACATCAGATTAACCAAGGTTAGGGATTTTTTTTGTTTCCAAATAGTATCTTTGCTGAAAAGCGTATATTGAAAGTATTTACACAGTTGTATACATGATAGACTGAAAAATGATCTGTGAATGGATATATGCCATTAATGGGGATTGTTTCTGCGTGACTGACTTTCATTGCATCTCCAAGGGTTAAGTTTTCTGAGTAAGCTTTATATCATGATATATCATTTTTGATGAAGGTTATGGTACAATAGTAAATATTGAGAGAAACAAATTACTCATATAGAGTAGTGAGAGCTGATTGTTAAATAGTCCTATTCCAACCAAATGCCAGTAATATATGTGGGCCTGCAGAAGAGCTTACTCCTACATTAATTTAAAGGGACAGATTATTAAAGAATATCAGTTAAAATGGACAAGCAAACAACACAAAAATAATTTTCTTCTAGGTCCAGACTCTCAGCTAAAATAAATCAGTATAATCTATCAGGTCTCATGGATCTATACAGCATATTGTGTGTATAGATGATACGTATAAAACACAAAATCCATATGGATTTATATGTCTAATTTTGCAGATTTACCCACATGGAGTTAATTTTGTACTGACCACTATCAGTACAAATTTCGTACTGACCACAATATGACAGAGATGACAGGATCTCATGTGGCTGTAATAGAATACAGACCAGGACAGCAACCCTGGAATTCAGTAGGGCCAACTTTGGCCTTTTCAAGCAATTGCTAGGGGAAATCCTGTGGGACAGGGTACTTGAAGGTAAAGGGGCCCAAGATTGTTGGTTAGCGTTCAAAGAGAGCTTCTTCCAAGCTCAAGATAGGTGCATCCCAATGGGTAGGAAGTCAAGGAAGGGTGCCAGGAGAACTGCATGGTTAAACAGGGATCTGCTGGGCAAACTCAAATGTAAAAGGAGGGTCTACAGATCATGGAAAGAGGGGCTGGCCACTTGGGAGGAAAATAAGAATGTTGTCAGAGAGTGTAGGGAGGCAAGTAGGAAAGCAAAGGCCTCCTTAGAATTAAACCTTGCTAGAGGAGTCAACAATAATAGAAAAGGCTTCTTCAAATACATTGCAGACAAGGCTAACACCAGAGGCAATGTAGGCCCACTGATCAATGCGGTGGCTGCTCTGGTGACAGAAAATACAGAGAAGGCAGAGTTACTGAATGTCTTCTTTGTTTCTGTCAATACTGCTGGAGGCTGTCCTGAGGAGCCCTGTACTCCTGAAGCCCCAGAGGAAGTCAGGACAAAGGAGGAGTTTGCTCTGGTAGATGAAGACCGGGTTAGGGACTGGTTAAGTAATCTGGACACCCATAAATCCATAGGTCCTGATGGGATGCACCCGCGGGTGCTGAGGGAGATGGCGGAAGTCATTGCTAGACCACTCTCCATCATCTTTGGTAAGTCGTGGGAAACAGGGGAGGTGCCTGAGGACTGGAGGAAAGTGAATATCACTCCAGTCTTCAAAAAGGGCAAGAAGGAGGACCCGGGTAACTATAGACCGGTTAGCCTCACCTCCATCCGTGGAAAGGTGATGGAACAACTTATTCTTGATACTATCTCTAGGCACACCAGGTATAGGAAGGTCATTAGAGGCAGGCAACATGGCTTCAGCAAGGGAAAGTCACACTTGAACAGCCTGATAGCCTTTCATGAGGACATTACCAGGAGGATAGATGATGGTAAAACAGTAGATGTGGTCTATCTTTATTTCACTAAAGCATTTGACACTGTCTCCCACAGTATCCTTGCGGCTAAACTGAGGATGTGAGATCTGGATGATCAGGTAACGAGATGGATTGTGAACTGGCTGGAGAAAAGAAGCCAGAGAGTTGTGGTGAAAGGGATGGAGTCTAGTTGGAGGCCTGCATCTGGTGGAGTCCTCCAGGGTTAAGTATTGGGACCGATGTTATTCAATATATTCATCAACGACTTGGATGAGGGAGTAGAGTGCACCCTCAGCAAGTTTGCTGATGATGCGAAACTGGGAGGAATGGCTGACACGCCAGAAGGCTGTGCTTCCATCCAGCGAGACCTAGACAGGCTGGAGATTTGGGTAGGGAAATATTTAATGCAATTTAACAGGAGCAAGTGTAGAGTCTTGCATCTGGGCAAGAACAACTCCAGGTACCTGTATAAGTTGGGTACTGACCTGTTGGAGAGTAGTGTAGGGGAGAGGGAGCTGGGGGTCCTGGTGGACAGCAGGATGACCATGAGCCAGCACTGTGCCCTCGTGGCCTAGAAGGCCAATGGCATCCTGGGGTGTATCAGAAGGGGGGTGGTCAGTAGGTCAAGAGAGGGTCACCTCCCCCTCTACTCTGCCCTGGTGAGACTGCATCTGGAATATTGTGTCCAGTTCTGGGCCCCTCAGTTCAAGGACAGGGAACTGCTGGAAAGAGTCCAGCGCAGAGCCACGAAGATGATTAAGGGAATGGAGCATCTCCCTTATGAGGAAAGGCTGAGAGAGCTGGGTCTCTTTAGCTTGGAAAAGAGGAGACTGAGGGGTGACCTAGTCAATGTTTATAAATATGTGAAGGGTGAGTGTCAGGAGGATGGTGCCAGGCTCTTCTCTGTGACATCCAGTGATAGGACAAGGGGCAATGGGTTCAAGCTGGAACATAGGAGGTTCCACTTGAATATGAGAAAAAACTTATTTATGGTGAGGATGACAGAGCACTGGAACCGGCTGTGCAGAGAGGTTGTGGAGTCTCCTTCTCTGGAGACATTCAAAGCCCGCCTGGATGAGTTCCTGTGCGATCTGATCTAGGTGTTCCTGCTCTGACAGGGGGATTGAACTAGACTATCTTTCAGGGTCCCTTCCAATCTCTAGCATTCTGTGATTCTGTGATTTTGTGAGATGACCTAGAACATTAAAAGCCTATCATGATGAGAAGAAAAACACAGGTTTTTAATTTATATAAAGCTACTCTTAAATTTACTTTTTTTTTCTAAAACGCAACGAAATTTCTGTTCTAAAATCACTTAATGACATAGGTGTTACATAAAAAAAGAACTTGAATTCTTTAAGTGTAGAGTTATAAAATACGATAAGAAATAACAGCTGTTGTTTTGATGTTAATCAAAAATCATACAAGAAGGAAAGATAAGAAGGTTCAGCAGGAGTTCCATCATACAGTCATAGAATCCTAGAATCGCAGAATGGTTTGGGTTGGAAAGGACCTTAAAGATCATCAAGCTCCAACCTCCCTGCCATGGGCAGGGACACCTCCCACTAGACACGGTTGCTCAAAGCCTCATCCAGCCTTTTCTTGAATACCTCCAGGGATGAGATATCCACAACTATCCTGGGCAACCTGTTCCAGTGTCTCACCACCCTCACAGTGAATAATTTCTTCCTAATGTCTAGCCTACATTTACCGTCTTTTAGCTTATACCCATTACCCCTTGTCCTCTCACTACACTCCCTGATAAAGAGTGCCTCCCCATCTCTCCTGTAGGCCCCCTTCAGGTACTGGAAGGCTCCTATTAAGTCTCCTCGGAGCCTTCTCTTCTCCAGGCTGAATGACCCCAACTCTTTCAGCCTGTCCTCTTAGGGGAGGTGCTCCAGCCCACTGACCATCATCATGGCTCTCCTCTGGACTCTCTCCAACAGGTCCATGTCTTTTTTATGTTGGGTGCCCCACATCTGGACACAGTACTCCAGGTGGGGTCTCACAAGACCAGAGTAAAGGGGGAGAATCACCTCCTTTGACCTGCTGCTAATGCTTCTCTTGATGCAGCCCAGGACACGGTTGGCTTTCTGGGCTACAAGTGTACACTGCCGGCTCATGTGGAGCTTCTCATCCACCAATACCCCCAAGTCTTTCTCCTTAGAGCGGCTCTCTATCCATTCTCCGCCCAGCCTGTATTTGTGCTTGGGATTACCCCAAACCATGTGCAGGACCTGGTACTTGGCCTTGTTGAATTTCATGAGGTTTGCATTGGCCCACCTCTCAAGCCTGTCCTGGTCCCTCTGGATGGCATCCCTTCCCTCCAGCGTGTCCACCACAATATACAGCTTGGTGTCATTGGCAAACTTGCTGAGGGTGCACTCCATCACACTGTCCATGTCTCCAACAAAGATGTTAAGCAGTACCAACCCCTGCGGAACACCACTTGTCACCTGTCTCCACTTGGACATTGAGCCATTGACCACAACTCTTTGAGAGACGCTGTCTAGCCAATTCCTTTCCAGCAAGTGGTCCTTCTGTCAAATTCGTTTCTCTCCAACTTAGAGACAAGGATGTCATGCGGGACTGTGTCAAACGCTTTGCACAAGTCCAGGTAGATGAAGTCAGTTGCCCTTCCCTTGTTCACCAGCACTGTGGCCCTGTTGTAGAAAGACACCAAATTCGTCAGACACAATTTTCCCTTGGTATAGCTGTGTTGATTTTCACCAATCACCTGCTTGTTTTCCATGTGCCTTGGCATAGATTCTGGGAGGATTTGCTCCATGATCTTGCCAGGCACAGAGGTGAGAGTGAGCGGCCTGTAGTTTCCCAGGTCTTCTTTATTTCCTTTTTTAAAAATGGGGGTTATGTTTCCCCTTTTCCAGTCTGTGGGAACTTCACCAGAGTGCCACGACTTCTCAAATATGATGGATAGTGATTTGGCAACTTTATCTGCCAGTTCCTTCAGGACCCGTGGACACATCTCATGAGGTCCTATGGACTTGTGCACCTTCAGGTTCTTTAAATGGTCTCGAACCTGATCTTCTCCTACAGCTGGCAGTTCTTCCTTCTCCCAGTCACTGACTTTGCCTTCTGCAACTTGGGCAGTGTGGTTCGAGCTCTTGCCAGTGAAGACTGAGGTAAAGAACTCGTTAAGTACCTCAGCCTTCTCTACATCCTGGATCACTAGGTCTCCTGCTTGTTTCTGGAGGGGGCCCACATTTTCCCTACTCCTCCTTTTGTTGCTGACATACCTATAGAAGTTCTTCGTATTACCCTTAACGTCCTTGGCCATATTTATTTCTGTTTGGGCTTTAGCTTTCCTAACCTAAACTCTGGCTTCACAGACAGTGTCTCTGTGTTGTCCCCAGGCTGCCTGTCCTTGCTTCCACCCTCTGTAGGCTTCTTTTTTTTATTTGAGTTTGCTCAGGAGTTCCTTGTTCATCCATGCAGGCCTCCTGGCATTTTTGCCTGCCTTCTTCTTTGTTGGGATGCATCGCCCCTGAGCCTGAAGGAAGTGATCTTTGAATATTATCCAGCTTTCTTGGGTCCCTCTTCCCTCCAGGGCTTTATCCCATGGGACTCATCGTGGGCTAAAAGTAGAAAGCTCTAATCCATGATACTTGAAGCAACAAGTTATATTATTACTAGTTTTGAGAGTTGTAGAAATCAACAAAGGACAATGATTTACCTCAAGCCTTTTTTGAAATCTAGTAAAATGTGTTCACTGTGATTTCCACAGAAAATGTAAAATTCAAAAGGTTTCCTTAGACCTAAAATGAACACCATAGAACACATAGGTTTTCATGCACTGGTGGAAAACTAAGTCACTAAATAGACTTCTGGCCAAATAAATATTATGACAATATTCTTACTCTCAGAGCTCTCCTGCTAAATTTTCTTTCAGAGTTGTCAGACATGTGTTTTCTGTGCCATTTTAATTTGACATTTATCTTAAATCTCAGTTTGTCCATATATACAGTTCTGCTGTTCTGCTGTGTTACAACAGCAAGAAACTTCACATGGCCATAGTTACCTTATTTTTGAAATATGTAATGTAGAACTGAAAACTTCTTAGAATTGTGTGGAAGCTTTGGCAGGAATTTGGGGAGTATCTGGATGAAAAATAAATTCATCTAAATTTACATGCAAATTTGAAAGCTTTTCCAGTTCTGCTAAGTTTAATGAGATAATACCGTGGATACTTTCTATTGATATCTGGGTTACCAGCTGTCAGTTACCTGAAAAGTGCTGAGAAAAAGTCAGTCATAGATGTATCTTTGTTAACATTGGAATATTCTTCCAGTTCATGACTACAGTAAAGTCTACGCTACTCATTAGTCCTCAAAGATCTTTAATTTTAAACTACTGTCCTTAAGTATTGCAAAATATGCTTCTCAAAATATTTCTAATTCCTTGGATGGAATGAGTTTCTGTTTTAGTACTTGCATTGAAAATAGTAAAGAAAAATAAATTGATTTTGAGAAGATAAATGCCTCAAGAATTAGCAACTTGGTTGTTAAATATGAAAGAAGTGGTGGAAACCACTGACCTGACATATGTTAAAATTTTGTTGGTTTTAGTTAGCTCTACAATGAACCACTTTGTGATGCATCGATTTTTTAGGACAGAAATATTTTTCATTGTGTTGGAAAAAGAGCAAATAAATTGTTCTTAAATCAATACAGTACTGATGTTTGACACAACGTTACACCAGTGTTGTGGTTTAAACTGTAGGCAGTGAGTCCCACAGAGCTCCTTGTTCACCCCTCCCCAGTGGGGTGGGGCAGAGAATTGGGAGGGTAAGCACAAGAAAACTCATGGGTTGAGATAAAGGGTGTTTACTATGTAAAGTAAAAGCTGTACGTGCAAGCAAGGCAAAATAAGGAGTTCACTGTCTACTCATTGGCAGGCAGCCGGCCAGCCGTTTCCAGGGAAGTAGGACTTCATCACATGTAACAGCTACTTAGTGTATTGAGTCTGGTTGACATGAAGTTAACTTTCCGCCATAGTGCCATGTGTTCTACTTGTAGCTAGAAAGGTGTTGATAACACCAGTGTTTTGGCTACTGCTTAGCAGTCCTCACTCAGCATCAAGGCTGTCTCCCCAACACTCCCCTCACCTGTCAATTGGGAGTGGGCAAGATCTTGGGAGGGGACAGAGCCAGAACAGCTGACCCAAACTGACCAAAGGGATATTCCATACCATATGACGTCTGTTCTGCAATAAAAGCTAAGGGAAAGGAAAAAGAGAGGGGCATTCGTTATTATGATGTTTGTCTCCCAGAGCAACTGCTATGTGTACTGAAGCCTTGTTTCCTGCGAAGTGGCTGGGAATTGCTTGCTGATGGGAAGTAGAAAATAAAATCTTTGTTTTCCTTTGCTTCTGCACACAGCCTTGGCTTTCTGCTTTATTGAACTGCCTTTATGTTTACCCATGAGCTTTTTTCCACCTAATTTTTTTCCTGTGAAAGGGAGTGATAGAGTGGCTTGATGGGCACCTGGTGTCCAGCCAAGGTTAACCCACCACACTTGGGAAGGCAAACATAATGAAACTGAACATCCCTCCTTCTTCCTTCCCTGAAGCTTTTATTGTTGGGTGCAATGCCATATGGTATGAGATATCCCTTTTTTCAGCTGTGGTCAGCTGTCCCAGATGTGTCCTCTCCCTACACACTGGTGGGGTTCTGAGAGGAGCAGAAAAGGCCTTGACACTGTGTAAGCACTGCTCAGCAATACTGGAAACATCCTTATGTTATCAATATTGTTTTGGTCAAAAATCCAAAACATGACATCATGTGAGCTGCTATGAAGAAAATTATCTCTGTCCCAGCCAAAACCAGTACAACCAGGCAGAGACATATCAGTAGTATACACAAATTATCTGACTTGAAATAAAGGGGATGTTAATCAGTGGTTCACTAGTGGTCTTCCTGAGTGTTTTTTGATTCTGTCATGTCAGGGTTGTGGGTATGAAAGACCAGGGTTGTTTGCAGAACTGCCTTTGATTTTAACAAAAGGAAGAGCTTGTATTGGGAGGGCAACAGTGGTATAAATTCACTCCCCAGAATTACCTTATCCATAACCAATTAGTGACAAAAAATTTTAAATTGATTAGAAGCTTAAATGAACTATTGCACAGATTTCTATTTGCTGTACATTAGGAAACAAGTTGTTCAAGTTCTGTTGTGACTTGTTAATTCAAGCTACCTTTTAGTATTGATATTTGACATCAGTGTTGAGTTACAGATGTTTCTCTTAGAAGTAGTGAATCTTAAGAACAAAATTCATACTTCCTAAAGGAGAGGCTCTTAACTACAAGTATATAGGCAATCATGTAACTGTACATTTGAAGCCTGAAACATGCTTACTGAAAATCTCTTTCATAGAGTTTTTTCACTCCAATTTAATTTTTTGCAATACCTCTTCAAACTCTGCTCCATCTTTTCAACTGTGTGTAACTTCCTACAACTATCTTTCCTAAGGGTCTTAATCTTGCCATCTTTCAAGGAAAGGTAAATAAAAAACAATTTCCTAAGAACCAGAAAATCTAGTCTGGAAGGGCTGAGTGAGGGTAATAAGCTCTCCAAAATGATACCTTCTTCACCAGTAAAGTTGCCTGCAGAAGTTAGGTTTTCTTTGAAAACACCTGGGCAGGACCTTAGAGGACCAGATGCTATGGATTCTTTTGCTTTTGACTTCTAGCCTTGACACTGACTTGGACAGGAGGCCAAGCTGACGTTTAAGTAGGAGTAAAGAATAATCCTGAAGTGGACATTCATGATGCTTTTCTTGCTACTTTTCATTTTCTGCTATGCAGACAGTGAGAGCATCTATAGTTCTGTAAGGACTAAGACCAGAATATTTTGTCTACAACTAAGAACTTAAGAAAAATTAATATGAAGACAACAGTTGCATGTTTATTTTAGTTCTGTTTTTGCAAAGCAAGCAGAAGGAAATGATTAATGGAGAAGATTTTTTGTTGCATGAACTTGTTTGTAATTCATTAAAAAGAAGTTTATTAATTCTAGGAAAAGAAAGTGTTCGTAGTTTCATTAAAATGTAAATTTTATTATATGATCTGACTGATTCTTCTTAGGCTGCCTTTATTAGGCCCCTCTGTAAAAGTAAAAACCATTCCTTACTCAGCAACTATAACACGTATTTTGGGTTATAAATATCAGGCTAGAGTTTCAGTGAAATCATTCACATTTTTTTATTTCTACTAGCTATTTTAAGTATAAGAATTTGTCCCAGTCCCATTTTCAGTTTCAGGACTGAGACAAATCCATAAATTTAAAATAACTAATACAAAAATATTTGTGAATGATTTTACTGAAACCTTACTAGCATAACTACTTTCATAAAGCATTGGTGTACAGTAATTTGATTCTATAACTTTTATAGTGTTGAATAATGCTGACTTTCAATAGCAAGTCTGTTTGCAGATAGTAAATGCTGAAAACTTACTGGCTTTTCAGGGTCCCTACATTTCTAAACAAACTGAATCAGTTATTATACCCAAAGTCACCTCCATAAATCCTATGCCATATTGTTTAAATAAAGACAAGGGATGTGTTATGTATGTTTTTATACTACCATTTAAAACCATTCTTTTTTTCATATGTTCTAGCATAATGTTGGAGAGAACATGGATTGTTTTGTTTTGTTTTGTTTTGTTTTGTTTTGTTTTGTTTTGTTTTGTTTCATTGAGGTTTTTTGTCTTTTTATTTCGTTTTCACTGGTGTAACTTGAAGTCAATTCACTGTTACTGTCCTTACTGAGGGCAGACTGAGGAGGAGACAACTTTTGGCTACAAAGACTGCACAAGCCAGCACAAGTGGAAGGCAATGTTTTTCATCACAGCATTTCCCACAGTAAGTTACATTATTGATAACTACCTTCTAGTGAAGTAAGGCTATATTTATACACCCAAGATTAAATGATTAAAATTGCAGCTTAGGAGAAAGAAGGCCTTTTTCCCAAGGCCTAATGCAGAAAATTTAATAGTGAATTTTGAATATTTGCAGACCTTTTAAAAAGTAATAAGTTTTAACTTTATCCACTTAATCTATTTGAGTGGATAAATTGTTCTATGATGGATGTAGACCTGGATGGCCTAAGGGATGGCCATGCTTTAGTCACATTGCCCAGAGGATAGTATGTCTCTAAGCACATTATTCTGAATATTTTTAATAATGAAATTATGTTCCATGACTAGAAAGCTATTGAAAACTTTGGGAAATTTTCCACTGTGAATTAGGGAATGCAAACTTTAAAATTAGGAATGTTTCAGTAGTGGTGTACCACTGGAATACTAAGTACTCCAGAGAAGTGCCCTAATCCACAAGTTGTCAGTTGTTACATGCTTTTGTTCAATGACCTTTTATCCTGGGAGCTGAGAAATCTCTCCTACAGGCTAGTAATGAAGCCAACCTGTGCTTATGAAAAGTTTCTGTTAATGAATCAGTATTTTCCACTGAATCCAGTTCCTATTTGATGAAAATTTTTGTCTGTCTTGGATGCTGAGGCTCAATGTATTTTCTGGTTTTGAAAACAAAAATACAGTGCAAGGGTTTCTGTGTAATTGGTATGGAGTATGCCTCTTCTAGGATGTTAATATTCTTTTTAATATCACCATTTGGCCAGAGATACTGACATAAAAAAGGAGTCCTGTGATGAACCACTCTGTTGAAATCCCAGACACTGGAAGTAAAAGCTTTCCCTCAGTTTTAAAACTTCCTTTCTCATTTAAATTAGGCCTTACCATTAGTGAAAGATACTGAATAAACTGTATATTCTAGTCTCAGTTCTCTCACTGGCTGTTGGCAATCTGCTCTACAGAAATTTCTTACAGCCTTGAAAATATTTATCTTAGAAGTTATGCCAACCTAACAGAGTCAGAGAAGATTTTAATCTCTCTTCATGCACTGCCCTGGCACTGGTACTAGACTTGTCAGTGTCAAATATGCATTTTCTAAGCTATAATCTACAATCTGTCTGCTGAGAAAGTGTATGTAGAGAGGCACAGTTCAGACTCCTCAGTTTATCTCTCTGCTGCATTTGAAACAGGAATAAATATTCACAAATATATATATTTATACGTATACGTATTTATGGTTTTACTGTTTGGGATCTTGTGGAAACAGGTAGTTATCAGTAACTAATTAATTTCACACATAAGTATGAAAAACTCATCTGCAAATTGAAGTTGAATGAATATCCCTCATGCATCTGTATTCCTATGTCCTGTTACATAGAGTAAGAAGATTTGTGTTTCTTCCTTATGTGGTGGATACAAACAAAATCATGCCCTGAAAGAATTATTTTTCTCCTAATCTTATTTCCTCAGTCCTATTTCCTCTCTGGCCTTTTAAATTTTATTTCTTTCTTTATCACTTTTAACAAATGTCAATTAAATAGTGTATGGGTTACTGAAAGTAATTTATCTACCAAGACTCTCTGAAATGGCTTTATAATACATATCAGCTGCCGGTGCACTCTTGAGAAATTGAGATTAAATCAAATGAAATCTTTACTTCTGACCATCAAAGGAAAAAAAGCAAGCAGAAGTATCTTGCAGAGGAGATTAAGTCATGTCATTGACAGACAGCTTTCTGCATGCCTAGCTTAAATGATAATAAACTGGTGCTCACAGGAAGGATGAGGAATTTAAAAATACAAAGAATTTGAATGCTTCCAAATTTTTACAAGCAGTTATGCTCACAGGTTGACTATCAGCAACTGGTGTTAATCCAGAGATTGTTTAAGTACTTACGCTACACTGTGTATCTTCAACATTCACTCTGCAAAGAATCCTCAACAAAATTAACCTCTTTTTATTTCTCCAACCTCAGCACTTCTTTAATTTTATGACAATAGTATATTTTTTTTTAAAGTTTCTTATCTCGGTGCACAGGCATTCCAGCTTGATGGCTCAGGACATTTATGGCATGTACTTTCCAGTACTTGCTGAACATTATGAACCTAGCTTTATGAGCTAAGGTATTAAAGCTCTCATGCTCAGAGTGTAAAGCTGGAAAACAGACAAAGTGAATTGGTGATGTATCAAAATATGTGTAATATTAACATACCGTAATCAGATGTTGTTTTCTATAAAGTATCGTCTTAGTTACAACATAGCTGGCTGTGGAGATCATAGTTGGTAATGGCAAAAAAAGTCATTCTGCTAATGTGCTGACATGTATTTCATCAGCTGGCACTGAAATGGAAAGATTTCCTCAATGAGTGTCTTCCTCCTGAGATGTGTATTTGACAGAGTGACAGCCCACTAAATGATGTCAAGAAATACCTAGACAGAAAGTTAAAACTGTGAGTCTGAAAATGTAAATCAATGAAAAATAAAATAACAAAAACAAAATTCCTATCCATTTGGATCTGAGATTTTGTCTGTGGGCTATTTCTATGACATTATTAGTGTTTCATCAAGCCGGTGGACATTACAGGCAACTTTAAATACCAGTAACTTTACGTGTAGTAAAACCAATGATCCTTAAAATTACAGTACCCTCAGCTGTAGTCGAGGACCAAATCATGTTGCTGATGTGTCCCTGACTGTATCTAAGCACTATTCGCAAAGTTAATTGATAGCTTCAACAAAATCACCCAGTCACCTAACTAATTTGGTTAAGCATAAGCATTACTTATCTTCTCTGCATGAACTTACTGCATACTCAAGTGTATTCAGTGATGAATTCTTGAACAGGAATACATGGAAAATCATGCTGATTTTTCAGTATGCTTTACACTCAGTCCATGTTATTTCAAAAGCTAAATTAATTTCACATTTTTATCCATTCAGAACACCTACTTTTGCCTAAATTTAAAATTTTTATTTTGTCCACATTTTTTTCTTTTCTAAATGACAGTTTGCAATGTTCTGAGACAAAATAGTGCTGTGTAGGTTTATGAAAACACATAATGAGTTTTTACATGGTGTTAAAGCATGGTTTTATTCAGTATGGTCTACACTGACAATGCTTTTGACACTCAGGAAACTTTATGCATAAGCTTCTTCAGCTGTGAAACTGGCTCATCTCCTCTTTATATATGCAAGATTCTCCTCCCTCTCCACCCACCCTGAGATGTAACTGTACGAGCCAAATCTCTCTTATGACATTAACACGTGCTGAAATTGAAAACCTGTTGCTTACTCCCTTACACCCAGGACGACATACGGCACTCCAGAGCTTCACTTTAACACTGAAATCCTACCACTGAACTACGTTTTCAAGTAAAAGAAACTCTGATGCAGAACATAGGACTTCATCACTTGAGTATCCTTCACTGCGTTGGTCTTTTTAATCTCTCACTCTGGTATTAGTATATCCACTGACAGAGCCACTATGTCTTTAATGTCTTAAGTGTGTTGGAAGAACATGTATTATTGTGAAAGTTCAATATTTCTCTGCACAAAGGCTTATTAAATGTGAAGGAATGAATAACAATGCAGGCTAATATTGTGAAAACTAGCTCCCTGGGCTGCGATGCTCTTCTGTATCTTCCATGTAACACATTTTCTCCTACACTGTCTTACAGAATTTTGTCTCTCTGCTGATAAAAATGCTCCAGAGAACAGAAAAAAATAGGTGTTTCCTGAGGAAATGAGGCTAATTTAGCTTAGATATTCTGGTTTGGTTTTAGAGAATAAGTTGAATGACCTTTTTATATTCATAACATCATCAGTACAGTCCATAATAAGTTTATTTACAATCAGAGAGACACAAACAAATTCCATTTATTTGATTTTTTTTTCAGTTAAAATATACACTAGGGCAGGTCCTGAAATTGTCCTATTGAAATAAAAGACCCTAAAGGCTCTTAGCCCACAGGGGGAAAAAAAAGCCAAAAAGTATATTAACCTGTGAGAAAAATCAAGAATAAAGTTATTTTCACAATTGCATTTGTATTTAGTTCATATACACACATTGAGATGTATGTGTACATTTGTAGTCATATACACACAGAAATGTATAGAAATACGAAAACTAAAATTATTTTCACCAGAAAATTAGTCAGGGAAGCAAAAGAGAATAAGGTGAGTCTGTGGCTAGAAAAAAAAGTTTTGCAATAAAGAGAAATACACAGTGTCCTAGGAACAAAAATAAACACAGCAATGATATTTTTTTTTGGTACACGTGGACAGTAAAAACACAGATAATAATGCAGCAGAAATCAAAAGTCTTATATTTATTACTCTTATTTGGGGAAAATGACAATATAAAAAAGTAGTACAACACTTTTAATCAAGCTAGAAGACTTTTGAGAGCAGCAGGTTCAGGGAATTTTCATACAAACATTTTAAGAAAGTTGACAGAGAACCTCTTTAGGTTATTAATGTTGATCTTCAGTAAGTTTTAAAATTTCAGAGAAGTTCCACAAGGCTAGAGGAAAGATATTCTTGTGCCAATATTTTAAAACAGCGAGCAGGTAACTTAAATACTTGTAGGCCTGTCAACTCTTCATTGATCTCAGAGAAAAATAATAGAAATGATGAGTCAGAAATTACTGAATAAGGAATTGAAGGCTAGTAACATAGTAATGAAGCTGGGGTTTGTTTATGGAAAACAGATATTGTAAAAGCAAATTTTTAATATTTTTTACAAATTTAGTTGATAATAATTTATTTCACATAAGACGTCTTAATCTCATATCAAGAAGTAATTTTAAAGTTTCACTAATGTAACTCAATCCTCTTTATTTAATTTTCTTTTTCTCTCTTTATTGCTTTTATGGGGTAAATTTCTTCTTTCCTTCCGTTTCCCTTTCCTTTTTCTTTTTCTTTTTCTTTTTCTTTCCTTTTGCCTCTCTCTTTCCCTTTCCCTTAATGTCTGCAGGTCTGTGAATAACATGACATCTCATAAGAGTGTCAAACATGCTTTCTTACAGTTTTGCATTAATTTCATGAATAGAAATTTAGGGCCAGAATTCTCTGTTTTTTCTTTCTGAAATGTCAAAAGTTTCAGCAGGTAACATTCAGGAGCAAGAAGATACCTTTTGTCACAGAAGCAAGATATCACTGCTTCTTTGTCTAGAAAATATTTTCACTTTATAGGTACTTAAGGTGAGATTTTCAAAGCTTTGTAGGTACAACATGTAGGTATCTCAAGTCAGAATTTCTTATGAAGGACATGACAAATTCGACCTAGCCTTGAAGCCACTCTAAGCCAGGACTGGAAATAAATATCAAAGTCAGAAATTAGGAAAGCCAGTGGAGCCAGTGAGCATAAAAATAGAAAACAAAAAAACCCAAACAAACAAAAACCCAAACAAACCAGAGTACCCAATATTGCCAGTTAAGACAATGACATATTTGTCCTCTTGGATAGTAATGGTGGCAGTAATCCCTGTAAGTGGATCATTAGCCCTTGGTTCCAGTTGAGAAAAATGCAACACTATGTCTTCTGAATGGCTGTCAGCAGCTATGGTCTTTTTAAGGATCTGAAATTGACTGTGTATTGATGTTTCACTTTGTTGGACTGCTGAATGAATCTTAGACACCACATAAAGCCCTATAATTAATTGAAAAAACAAGTGTTTCCCAAGGCCCTTGGTATTTATGTTTCTTTATCAGTGAGATGTTCTAGATTTTGTGAAGCTTTTAAGTAGCTTGATAGGTACCTGAGAGGCCTCAGAAAAGGAAGGAGCTGTAGATAGACACCGTAGCTAGAAAACGAGGGAGTCTGATAAACAGAGGTGGGCTCTGGTTCATGCACACATTCTGTGCGTGCACAGAGTCTGGTCCAAGCTATCCTGGTATCATTTTGAAAACACAAAAGATAGTTCTCCTTTTTTTTTTTTTTTCTTAAATCCTCTAGGTGTGCTTATCTGTCTCAGTGGGGTAAGTAGACGGGCTAATCAGCTCTATGTAATAGGTTTAAAGACAACCTGCTTGAAGCATGAGATTAAAGGTGGTACTCTGTCAGAAACAATGTCAGAAAGGCCATGCAGGTGGAAGGTTTCTGTTGGAAATGGCTAACTGTTTCGCTAAAAGAAAAATTTATGATAGAGCACCTTTATCCACATACAGCTGCAGATGATGTAGCTTAATCCCATATCGTTAGATTTTGGTTTAAAACAACACATTTCCTAAATGAAGTCTGTTACTGATGTTAAAATCTGATGCAGCCTTACCAGAATATAGTGTATTAGAAAAAAAAAATTGTTACATGTAGTTATTAAAAATGAAATTGAGAAATATTAATTTGACTACTTCATTTTGATCATAATTTTACTATGTAGGTAGCAAATGTGATGATTGCTAGTAGGACATTTCTATGGTTTACAGTATTCTTAAAACAAAATATACAAGAGAGGTAAGCTGTGTGGGTTTGGAGAACAAGATTTTAGTCCATCCACTTATTTGAAAATTGTTCTGTGAGTGAAAAGGGATAACTCTCAGTCATAAACAGCAAAGTTAAAGCTTAACTGTGAAACAACTTCAAAAAGTGCCTTCTCATCACCAGTTAGTGGCAGGAATTTTTTTTTTCCCCTGAAATAGCTTAGAAAATATAAGATACTCCTGTTCACAAAAACCCATGTCGCAAAAAATACTTGCAGTTCTTTTCTACTTTTAAATGTTAGCTAATTAGTATTTCATGCATTCTGTTGACAATTTTCAAGAAATCATGAAAGAATTAATAAACATTAAGAACTACTATTTCATTGCTGTATTATGCTTCGATTTGATACCTACACCCGATTACTGTACTTAGGCTTGCTATCCTAAAACCTTGCTCTTTTCAGTAGATTACTCATTATTTACCATAAAATGCCTTTGTTGGTCAGTCTTCCTAGATGCTCCAAAAATACACTGGCCATTTTTCTGTTGTCTCATGAAAATATATACACAGGAAGGCAATAATGATTCTATTTTGGAAGTTAATAATTCTATTTTGGAAGTTAAAAGAGTCAGAACGTATCTCAAAATGTGTCTTAAGCTATTCTGAAATATTTTGGACTGATGCTGTGTTTTCTGGATATTTTTCCCCGTTTTGATACATTATGATAACACTCACAGAGCTTTGTCTGCACTTTCCTTTGGCAGGAGAAATTGTTGATTGAACTGTATGTAGATTGTTATTCAGTTGCAGCTTCCTAATGAAAATGCATTAGTATAATAGACGAACAAAACAGTGATAATAAAAGGGAGACATTTGCTTGCCCTCATTGTTTTACATGTGTTTTTCAGCTGTTTCTTAAATTGTTTCTTTCAGCAGATGTACTCAGTACAACTCTGAACCTGAATGAACTCGGTTTGTCTATGTCTTAACATTGAACATTTTACCTGCAAAGACAGAGATAAGCCTTATATTAGCAATTTCTGTGTAGCCTGTGTAGTCTCATATCTTTATATTAACAGCTAAAATGCTGAATACCAACATTTGGTGCTAAGCAAGTTGAATTGTTGAAATATATGGGAATTAAGCATAATCACAACAGACCTTGTGTTTCTAAAGGTATAAATTCAGATAACAAACATAAAGGAGTACACTCTGTGCTTGACACACATCTTTTGTTTATCACATTCTGTGGGTCCAGGGACATCTTGTAAATATTCTTTGACTCATATAACCTGGTTTCATTTTCAAGCCACAACAAGGTACATGTTCTTTACTCAATTATTTGTGTAATTTTCACATAAGTTTGTTATTACGTTTCAAAGAAAAGATGGTTTTACCCAAAATCAGCCTTTCACAATGTTGTTCCCTTCTTTGAATGTCTCTGTTACGTGTTGATTCCTGTAGATTTCCGGCAATATTGACAAGTAATCTATAGATTGTACCATAGGGAAATAATATTCTCTGTAATAGAGATGCTATTCTATCTCACTTCCTTCATATACATGTAGGACAATAGCTAATTCTTTTCAGTGTTCATATCCTAGGAGACACAATAGCTGTTTATGAATCTTGTATGTCATCAGTTGAACACTTTCAGAACGGATTTCTCTGACAGACCTCATGTGATGACAACTGAGCCAATATAAAATAACTGTGCAATAATGCGGAGTAAATCCTGTGATCATAGAACAATTAAATAAGTAGATGTTCAAGCTAGTAATTTATAATTAATGGATTGTACCTTTTTTTCATCTATTTCGTATTTTATAAACAGATAAGATTAGCCAGCATGACTTTTTCTATTTAATAAGTTAATAAAAAAAAATTTTAACGAGTTTGTCACTAAGTACATGCCATGCCAAATCACATAATTATTTCTAGCCAAAGGCAAGATTCAGCGTGCTAATGACAGTAAATTGTGATACAAGGATTCTCAGAAGTAGCTTCTGGTAGGTGTATATACAGGGCAACTGAAAAATACAAAATGTTAACTACAAAAGACCTAGCACAATCATATGTCATGGTTACAGCTAGCAATTTGTTTGAACAGAATCTTATTCCTTTAAATCTTATTTAGCACATTCTATTCAGGTTCCAATGCAAACAATATCAAGCTAACAATGTTTTAGATTTAAAACAAATGAACAAACAAACAAAAAACATATAAAAGAGAACAAACCAGTCAATTAATTTAGTTCGTGAAGACACCTAAAACTGATAATGTATTGGTGATCAAGGGGTGGTGCCTTTTTAGACATATCAGGAAAAAATAACAGTTCAAGAGTTAGAAAACCTCCTAGAATTTTGAATATGTATGTGTTACATGAGTGCTTTTTTATATTTCACATCTGCTTTGGAATGCATCCTGCTTTAAATATTTCTAGAGTTTTAGGTACTAGACAGTGTAAACAGACTTAGGTAAGAGTATCAGCTAAAGTATATTGTTATGTGCTAACCAGTGGAGGATCTGGGCTTTATGCTTTATTACTGTGAAACTTTTTTTAGTATTTAATTAACTCCTAACTCTTGAGGACTATATGCACAAATATTGGATAAAAAAGTGGTCTATTGTATGTTTTAGATAAATTAATGTCACACAATAAAAGGTTTGTATAAAATGTGGAGAAAGCATCACAGAATGACATCTCTCTTACGAGAAATTTAATAGAACAGGATAGGAACCATGTAGGTTTTTTATCAACAATATTTTCCCGAGAAGTTTCTTCTTATCTTCATACTGTGAGTAATGTCTTCTTTGACAACATGTCATCTTTAATACTAACTACGATTAATTTTCCTCAAATTGCCATGTATTAGTTTTCTAATATTCTTCTTAAAGCATATCTACAGCTAATTTTCTATTCTAATGTAATACTTTACTTTTATTTTACTTTTATTCCAAGTGGAATATGTAATAACAAAAAAAATACACTATCTTTTAGGACTGTCACTACTACAGTCTCAGACAAATACTGGCATGAAATACTTGAAGCCTTCAAAACAGACGTGTCGGTTTGACATTCTTTAATGCCATCAGGCTAGCTAATGACATTGGAGATGGATATTAAAATGTAGAAATATCCCTATAATCGAGAATCATAATTGACTTATTCACAGATGAATTTACATAAAGGCTGAGCTCAATAACCATGATATCTTTTTTCAGAGGATGTAATGAAGGAGAAAAGAAAAAGATAGATTTATATTTTCTATATAAAATAGTAAAAAAAAAATAAAACCACCAAAAAAACACCCTAAACTAAGTTAAACTAAGCTAAGCTAAACTAAATGAAACTAAACTAAACTAACATATTTTCACTTCTGATGTGGAATTACTCATCAGAGGCGTATCAAGATTGACTATTTCTAATTCAGACATCAAGCATTTTCTTAGATTTTAACTATTTCCTCTGCAGTGATGTAATAAATTAACCTTTATGTTGTTTGATGTTCCAACTATCTATAGGCCAGAACTGTACTGAATAACAAGAAAATGAATCTAAAATTAATTACTAAAAAAGGTCCTCAAAAGGAAGAAGATGCAAAATTTACAGCTGACACTAAAGACACAGTATTTGAGAATTATTTAAAGATAATTTTAATACAAAGCTGAGATTTCATATACTCTGAGAAAGTTCGAATCAGTTTTGTATCAGCACTATGATCATTCTGGATAATCTGGTGGGTTCAAACCTTCTAGAGAACTTCTGTACAATGGCAAGGTTGCTAACTGCCTCACTTTAAGTAATGAACTAACTTATGACTAGTGAGTTAAATAACCATCAAGGAATACATGTCTTCGTACTCAGTAACATATCTTCTTGTCATCTAACATACCTCTAGCCATGTGGGAGAAAATAATCCAACATTTGCCAGCTGGTATTTTTTATTTGTATGGGCCACTGCCAGCTGGCTGTCATTTCCTCAGTCACAGTGGAATGGGAAACAAGCTTCTTGCTGTACATACATGCCCATTTTATTTGTACTTTGCCCCAGGAATAAAGTAATTGTTGCTGTAAAACACTGTTCACACCTTAACCAGAATTCATCTATGAACCCTGAGAGAGACGGATGTAAAATTGTGCCAGATGGTCTTTTGGCTTTGACTAGCCAATTAATAGGTGGCTGCCAATTTGCTGTTCACACTGGAATAGTTAAGAAAGAAAAAGTCTACTGACATGTAAATTAGATTCAACATCTATTGCTTATTCTGATCACTCTCTGCTTAATCGATCTTGGGCACTATAACTGGAAATGAATCAATGTGTCTTGTTATCTGTCTCTTTGTCAATGCAGGTTTAGTTTTTGTCTACAGGGTGCTGTCCAGCCTAGTTATGTCTCTAGTGATATCTCTCCTAACTGTTTTCCTTAGATATTGAATCAAAAGTTGATCAGTTTCTTCTTTCTTTAAGGTTTATTTTGTTCTGTTTTGGTTGTGGTTTTTTCTGTTTGGTTTTTTTTGTTGTTTTTTAAATGTTTCTTCACAGTCAGCCTAAATGTTCCCTCTGTTTATTTTCTTGTTTCATAACACTCCTCCTTTATGGTTTTGCTTTTCTGTTTACCTCTGTGGCACTTTGCAGTCAGACACAAGTTTCTGTACTCCCTTAAGTGGTGCAGTTGTACTCTCTCCTTCCCCTTATTACCAAAAAATTACACTTTCTCTCATCAATACCTGTGAATGTACCATCATTCACGAAAGAGAAAACTCTGCTTCCTGAAAAGCGGTTCTTACTTATAGATACCTGCACTACTATTACTTGCTGTTAGTAAGCTTGGCTCAGGAACTTAATGTGAGACTGTATTCTAATTTACCAGATTTATCCTGATTGTAATGAAAGATCTAAGTTTCAGTAGATTAGATAATAAATTTTACTTCTAGTTCGCTAAATGAAAAATGCAGGTCATTCCCTCACAGATATCACCAGAATCATCAGCCATTTGATGCCATGTAGCGAAACAGAAAGGACACTTTCTCTGAAAACTTCAGAATATTTAAATTGCCCTGACACTGGGATCCTGTCTGGTCATTGATGTTGCATGACATTCTAAAGCCCTGAAATAGCATTATACGGTTTCCTTTATGCTGAGTGCCCATCTGAGCTGGCTGTCAGGTGCTCACTAAATAATAGAAAACTCTACAACTGTCACTATTACAAGGGCAAGAGTGTAAAGCCTTGAGGAGTAGGAAACAACCTCTTAGTATTTCTGATTCTGTTGACAACACATTCCCCAGAGACTTGCCGTCTTGCAAGCAGCAATTGCACAGGTTAATCAATATAAATTCTTTCTGACTGTTTAAGTTTTTTCAGAAGGAAGAGAGACATTTACAAAGTAACCAATTTTGTTGCAATTACTTTAGACAGACAAGAATGCGGATGTTTCACAAAGGATTATATTACTTCAGATCAACTAGTCTCAGAAGGCCAAGACAACCACTAAGAAGCCATCTGAAATATGTACAACTTTGATTATATCTGTCCAAGAAAGATTATTTCAGTTTGAAACAGGTCAAGAAAAGGTCTTTAGGTGTAACCAAGGGAATTGGCAGTCTGTATTCAAACTTCCAGAACCTAACCTGATAATCTAGTAAAGTGGAGCCAGAGAAGAGAATAAGTATTTATCAATGTTTCTTTGAAGGAAGGATAGGATGAACATGAGGTAGTGAGCAGTGGTAACAGAGATCCTACACACCGGAATGTGCATAAACAAATTATGAATAAATTTAAGCTTGAAATTAAAAGGTAGACATTAACTGTCCCTAGAGTTTTTGAAAACAACAGTGGGAAACTTATATACTTGTGAACAGGAATATAAGAAGTGTTTTGGGAACAGCTGGGATCCGGAAGGAGGAACTCCATATAAAGTTGCATGCAGTCTTAGCAAGTGTTAAGGGTTAATTACCTGTAAGATAAACCATAGACTTACAGAATGGTTGAGGATGAGAGGGACCTCTGGAGCTATCTCGTCTAGTGAGCCTGCCCAAACAGGCTTTTCCAGAGCATGCTGCCCTGCACCATGTCCATATGGCTTTTGAAGATTTCAAAGGACAGAAACTCTCTCCGTAAGCTCTCTGGGCAACCTGTTCCTATGCTTAGTGATCTCCACACTAAAAAGTTTTCCCTTGTGTTCAACAGAAACATCCTGTACTTCAGTTTGTGCTTTCTTGTCCTGTATTGGACACCATTGGAAAGAACCGTCTCCATCTTCTTTGTAACCTCCCTTCAGATATTTATATACACTCATTAGATCCCTCTAAAGCAAGAGATAGTTAAGAAAAAAAAATATTAGAATTTTCAAAAAGACTGGTTAGTCATTCACTGACTAATCAGTCGTGTTTTACAAAAAATTCTTTCAAAGCTCAAATTTCTGATATCCCAAATTCTTTCAACTGCCTGGTTTGTTTTACTTTTTTGGTTTTGTGCTAGCAAAGCTGGTTTTCCCTCTGCTGCAGTCCTAAAGTACTCTTGCATTCTTTAGTAACAGATAGAACAAAGCTTCTTTTGATATACCAAACAGGTAACCTTGAGGACAGATAAATGCTCACCTTGAAGTTTTAGGTAAGCATATGAAGTCAGCATATGCAGATTCTTTGGACATAGTATTACCATGTTTCTGACTATCTGAACCGTAAATGGTAGCTGCTGTAAGAGTCAGCACAGTGATGCCTTGTTCTTTGCAGACTGCTATAACACTGTGAATCATTTGTGACACATCTGTGTTACTATAGTTTTCAGAGATGGTAATTTGAGATATTTGATCACATTGGCTTGTTTAAATCCAGCAATCTTTGCCTCTACCTAAGTGCAATAATTCACAAAGATGTTATATGACCATCTGTTTGCTGAGATGACTTGTTTTGAGTTTCTAAATTGATACCCACATTTATAGCTTTTGTTCTCTGGGAAAATTTCCTTCAAGTATCTTTTTTTGCTGTGGCAGTCCTGAAAACTTAGAAAGCCTGCCATTCTCAGTTACACCATCTGTAAGTAAAAAAATAGAATTTAAGATTACTTTGCTGTGGTCACACAGTCAAATCACAGGAGGATTAACCAACTTTATCCTTAAAACACTGTTAGAATAATAGTGTCATTCTGCATTTGTAATTATATATTCCACTAAGTAACAGATATATTTATTGTCAGTGATGACACTATAAAATGGACTGAATCAAAACCTTATTGCTACAGCAAACATGTTTCTGAATGAAACTTGTTCATTGCTTATTAAAACCAAGCAATGTGAAAGATAGATAAAATATGAAGTACACTCAGAGCTTCATAAATGCAATTTATGACTGACCTGAGAAAGCATAAAGGAGGCACTGAGAATTATGCCATTGCCAATCCCAAGTCCAAAAAAAGAGAAGACAAATAACTTTAAAAAAAGTCTCTTCAATTAGTCTTAGAACTTAGTAACAAGTGGTAATAATAGAACACTGAAATTAATAATTTCTTCAAAAACAAATGGTGCAGACATCCATGGAGGTTTAATTATTTCTTACTGTATGGTTTTGTCACAAAAACTGAAAACACTGAACAAGAGGAAAGTAAATATGATTTCTATTCACTTAAAAGTGACTTGTTCTGTGGTTTGACACATAATGCTCTGGTTTTCTGTTCAAATGTGGACAACTTAACCACCTGTAGGACTAGGGAAGTTTTCTGTAGTCAGAATTACTTCCTCTGTTTCAAAACTAATCTTTTCTATTATATTAATAACTCTTACTATTTCCTTCTTCATTGTTATTATCAGAAATAAGAGAACTAGTTAAAATATATTCAACTCCTAGAAGCCTTTAAGATGCACATCTTTATTTGCAGATAAAATATCTCTACTTTTCAGGTAAAGCATTATTTTTCAGATTTACACTATCTCTGCATTTCCTCATTCAAAATATCTCTTCTTCTTGCCAGATAATCCAGGTTCAGAGACAATTTTTTGGTGATTATTTCTCTGCAGTTGAAAATAAAAATAAGAACAGGTGACTCATGATGCAAATCTTGGTGTTTCCCAGAGCTTCTGAATGCAAAACACCATATTCCTTGCTCTTAGTACAACCCTATTTGGTGAAAAAATGTTATTCCTGAGGGCATTCGCTAGGAGCATTATCAGAGTTACAATTTTAGCTGTCCTTTCGTCAAACCAGCCATCAATGTGGGGAACTTGTTTTCAACAGCTTGTGTCTCCTATCCAAAGGTCTTTTGTGGGAATACAATTCTTCATAATGTAGCTCAGTGGACAGAATTAATATCTGTTAAGAGCATGTTTTCCAAACAATTTCCAGTATTAAAGAAGCTAGACCAAGATGCCTGCATAGTTTCATGTTTGGTTGTCTGCACTAAATAGCCGTAAAGATTTAAACTGTGTTCCCAGTGCCCCCATTAGCGTTTTGACTTTTAGTTGTAGAGCAAACTAATCTTTAATCTAATGCACATTAGACTTTCGAAGCTCCAAATCTTGGGTAATATAGGAAGAAAAACTAATGATTATCATAAGATTCAAATTTTAAAAATACATATTTTTTCTGGTATTCATAGATCCCTTTACCCTTGAGGTTCTAATTAAAAGAATTCAGGCAGCTCTAAAGAAGTGCATTGCAAACAATGATTCCTGTTATGATAGCCTGTATAACTTTTACACGTAGGAAAAGAATCAAACTCAAGAAATAAAAATATCTATTATGTAGTCAAAACTATTACATAACATTTGATTATAAAGATATTACGAAAATTGATAGGTAGTTAAATGTGAATGAAGCAGCTTATATGACAAATAGTTGAATAAAGCAAGCTGTTTGAATCTTCATACCAGACCACAAGTGAAAATTATTCTGGTAATGCAACCTATATTTAGATGAAGCACTATGACAGATTTTTTGCCTTATGCTGAAGGCATCAAAACTTGCATGTGAATATATTCCTGGGGAAAATTTAACACTGCGTAATTTTCTTTCCAATACCTCACCCTTATTAGAGTATATCTTCTTTACGTATGTACTTTTGTATTGTAATTATGTAAACCTTGTAGGCTTTTCTTACACTTTATTAGGGTCATTTAGTTGTTGGTAGGCTGGAGAACTTCAATAACACGGTGAACCCTATGTCACTTCTTGCATGTGATTTTTATCTACTAGAGATTGTGTTCTGCATTCTTTTTTTTTGTGGAAGATGTTGGATTCTTAGTGACTTTTCATTGTGCTGATTGTACTGCTCAATACTGAATGTATTTTGGTAGCAGTGTTTGGTTAGGTTGATTTTGGGTTTTCACAGCTGAACTTCTCAGCTAGTACAACTGCAGTGTCATTTGTTGCAGTGATGTCCCAAAACAATTACTCAAAGTTGTAAAATAAATATAAAACCTTTCCTTATCTATTAAATGGTGGTATCTCTGTGATGTGCATAGTCTGCTGCCTTAGAAACAGAATTCATTTCCCACACAATAACACAAATTGTAATTTATTAAACTTTATGTAATGTGAAAATATACAGATAGAATAAAGTTGTCATGATTTTAATGCATTTACAATGATGCATGTTACATGGAATATCACTTGCAGCTGAGGTTATTGAGACTGTTCTGTGAAAATTTCTCAAAAACTGAGGTAGTGGTGCAGCTTTTCAGGGTAAGTAATTTGATTTAGGTTATGTATAAAAATTAATTTCGAAATCCTAAATCTTAATTATGTTCTAGTACTTCTGGTTTTAGTAATTAGTATTATAGGGAATGATACCAGTAATAAGGCCCTCTGTATGGCCTGTTCCCAGTTCTGCTCTGGGAAAGCAGTAAAATAAAACCTCAAAAAAAAAAGTCACTCAAGTAATTTTGATATGTTATCTGTTCTTTTATTCTGCACTCATTCATTATTAATTTGGTTTAAACAGTTGTCTATTTTTTCTGAGGAAAAAAAGCCTGGAGATTTTTTTGCTTCAGAAAGCCTTGGTGAATATTAGATATATTTAGTAGCCAGAGGTCAATCCATTATATTCTGATGAAAAGCAGGACAAAAATGGCTGGAGCTTTTCTTCCATATTGATCTTCATAAAAAATGTAAAATATTAAGAAAGGATTTCACCTCAGTGATTTCTACTTACTATATTAACCGTATGTGGTGCGTTGACCCCAGCTCCCCATTACTCATTTCACTGGAGTGTGATGCTGGGAGAGAATTGGGTAAAAGTGAGAAAAACTCATAGGTTGAGATGAAGACAGTTTAATAAATGAACAAAAGAGAAGAAGGGAAAAAAAATAAAAGAGTTTTGCAAAAACAATCACTCACCACCTCTTATCAGTAATCTGATGCCCAGCAAACTTTCAAGAAATAGTTATTTTGGAAAAACAGCCCCCTGTTTTATTACTGAGCTTGATGTTATATGGTATGGAACATCTCTTTGGTCAACTTGAGTCGTCTGTCCCAATCTCTTGTCCAGTACCGGCCTTTAAGCTCGGGGGGCAGTGTGAGAGAAAGAGGAGGCCTTGATGTTGTGCAAGCACTGTTCAGCAACAGCTAAAACATTGGTGTGTTACGACTGCTGCTTTGGTCACAAATCCAAAGCAGAGCACTTTAGGCTTCTATGAAGAAAATTACTTCCATCCCAGCAAAACTCAGCACTCTCAAGCCACTGTCACATGAGGATTATGAAAGCAATGAACAAGGATGAACATTTGATTCTATGATTCTATTAATCTATGATTCTATGATTCTATGATTTGAACAATTGTGTGTGTGCATCTGAACACATCTGTGTGACTACATTTGGTTATTCTTCTTAGTGCTTGATCTGCATTTAGTAAATTAAAATATTTTGTTTGAAAGTAAGCCTGCAGTTAGAATAGGACAGAAACTGATGAAAACAGAATCTAATGGGATAAACAACATTTTATAAGATGAAAAAATCAGATTTTGTTTTTTTAGAGGATTGTTAAATTCTAATACATTTCCTGCCAGAACAGACAGCACTGTCTCTGAAGTAATGTGGCAGGGAGGAAATTAAAGTATTTCAGAAAGTCTGAGTACAGATGTTGGTAAACTGAAACTAGTTCCTTTATAGGCATATGAGATCATACAACCGGAGTGTTGAAATGCAGGGATACAGGCTCTCTAGAAAGGACAGACAGGGGAGACGAGGAGGAGGTGTTGCCCTCTATGTCAAAGACAAGCTGAAGTGCATGGAGCTCCACCTGGGGTCAGATGAGGAGCCAACAGAGAGCCTGTGGGTGAGGACCAAAGGGAGGGCAAGGACAGGGAACATTATTGTGGGGGTCTGCTACAGGCCACCTGACCAGGGAGAGCAAGTGGATGAGGCCCTCTTCAGACAGATAGGAGCAGCCTCACGCTCACAAGCCCTGGTCCTCAGGGGGGATTTCAACCAGGACGGTTGAAATCTGTTGGAAGAACAACACAGCACAGCATAGGCAGGCCAGGAAGTTTCTGGAATGTGTCGATGACAACTTCCTTCTCCAAGTGATAGAGGAGCCAACCAGGAGAGGGGCTATGCTGGACCTTGTTCTCACCAACAAGGAAGGGCTGGTGGGGAATGTGGAACTCAAGGGCAGC
>WKFP01014000.1:182671-192795 GCA_011057875.1 Pterocles orientalis | reverse complement strand
GTGCATTCGTATAGAAGCACTTAAATTGGGCTCCCAAGGAGGCTGGACCTCCTGTGTGCTGCCCACCAGCCACCCTCAGGCCAGCCTGTGAACCTTTTCCAGGCTCTGGGCATTTGTTGCTGGCTTTTCTGTCGTTAAATACCTCTTGCTTATTGCTCATACTGCGTGCACTAGTGTAAGTGCACTTGAGCTGAACTGTAGAGTCCACTCCTACCCTCCCCATGCCACCCCTGGACTTGTCTGTAATTGGCCTGGGAATTCCCCCTTCCCCCTTCGAACCGGGTTTAAAGCCCTCTCGATGAGCCCTGCCAGTTTACGAGCCAGAATCCTTACCCCCCTGTGAGACAGGTGAACTCCATGCGTCACTGGCAGGCCTGGTGCCTCATAAGCCTTCCCATGATCAAAAAACTCAAAATTGCAGCTCTGGCACCAGCCTCTGAGCCAGGTGTTGATCAGGTGTGTTCTCCTGATCCTCTCAGTATTCAATCCCTGCCACTGTGGGGATTAAGGAGAACACCACCTGTGCTCCTGATCTTCTAATCGAATATCCCAGTGCCCTGAAGTCCCTTTTAATTGCTTCTGGACTTCTCTCCACAATCTCACCACTTCCAACCTGCATGACCAATAGTCGGTGGTGATCAGAGGCTGTATCAGACCAGGGAGCTTCCTGGTGACATCTCTAATCCGGGCCCCAGGGAGGCAGCAGACTTCCCTGTGTAAAGGGTCTGGTCGACATATTGGTCCCTCTGTTCCCCTCAAGAGGGAATCACTGATGACCATTACCCTCCTTCTTTTCTTAGCTGAGGCAGTCGCAATGCACGGGGCCGACTGTCTCAGCTTAGGCGACCCCCTGGATGGACCTTCGTCTTTGTCCTTATTTTCCTGGCCCTCTAGCTCCAGTGCCCCATATCTATTGTGTAATGGCAATTGGGAGGGTGAGGAAGGTTGGAAGGGGATTCGCCTACCCCCCCAGGCTGGGACCTGTTTCCATTCTCCCCCTTCTCTTAGGTCCCTTCCTTTGTCCGGCTGGCAAGAGGGGAGGGGATCCTCTGCTTCTTGTGGAGCCTCTGTCTCCTGCCTTTGCCTCAGGGATGGTGGGGTGCAGCTCCACCAATCTATCTCCTGCTCACACCCCCTGATACTCCTCAATCTTGCCACTTATTCCTGCAATTTGGCCACCTGTTCGAGGAGCTGGTCCACCTGGCATACCTATTGCAGGATGGTTTGTCTCCCATCCCCACACCAGAAGAGTGGTTTGGGCACTTCCCACACACCAAGGTTTGTACAGATGCCTCTGCTGTCTGTTGTTCTGTCTGCACGGAGGCGTCAAGCACCGCAGGGGAAGATGGTGCAGACCCCTTGGCCAGAGCAGCAGCCTTAGCTCTGTGACGAGTGCCCACCATTGTGTTTGAAGAGCCAGGGAGGATGTCTGTGCTTCTCCTGGTCTCTAGTACTTCCCTCGGAGGAACCCTGACTGCTCACTCTGCTCCTACAGCTGCCGTGCGAGCCTCCTGGACCCAGAAGAGCTTCTGCGTCCCACTACAGGAGCCACCGCCGCCTCCTCTGCTGCTGTAGGTGTTGCTCTCAGTGGTTGGAGAGCTAGCTCTCTGCCCTCCCGGTGAGAATTTAAGCACTGGGGGAGGGGTGGTGGCTGCGGTCGCCCCAGCAACGGCTGTGCGACTTCAGCCTCTCGCGACAGAGCTGTCGGCGGAAGTCGTAAAGTGCTGCTAGCTACAGTGTTATCCTAGCAAGGAATCTCCCGAAAACCCCTCTTTGCTCGCGATCAGTCGGTCTGTCGGGAGCTAGGTCAGCTCTGAGCAGCTGATTTCGCAACTCAACAAGATTTCAAGATCTTGTTGAAAGGACGGATTCAGAAGAAGAACTTACAGTCAAACTTTTATGGAAGTTTTTACTGTACAGCTCTGGGAATATTTTAGTTTGCTGCCTGCCACTGAATAGGAGCCTCACATTGTTAATATGAAGGTTTTGAACCTTTCTGCCGAAACAGAGACATTTTAACCTGGGCAGTTTGTTTTATGAAAAATTCCCGCAATTCTATAGAGCAAAATACAATCATAAGTCAACAATTTCATAAAAATTAATGCAGAAATTCTCAATATCTATCCTTCTTTATGAAGAGTAAGAAAAGTTATTTGGCTTACAGGTCACAGTCTGTGCTGTCCTCTAACTGCTGGGTGGTGTGTGTGTTGTTTTTTTTTTTTTCCTTTCTTTATGGCCCTTAGAAAATTATGTACTTTGTTTCAAAAGTGAAATTAAATCTAATGATAGTACTACTAATTGAGTGATATTACTGTCCATAAAATCAAGGGAGTAAGTCTGAAGAAAGCTTTAAAAAAAGAACCAAATTTTGCTAGGGACATGGAAGGAGAGACATTGTTATTTAATGGTCTAAGCTGTGATAATGAGATTCCTAAATAGCATATGGTAGGCACAAGTAGATATTCAGCAAAGTGAAGTTTAATTGGAAGTTCTAAAATATACACAGAGCTCCTGTTTGGTCCTGAATCTAAAGATTCCGGGTGGCTGCAACTCTACTCTACAGGGAAATAAAAGTGAAAAAAAGAAGGTGTAGAGTATGAAGCTGAGAAGCTTACCTGTAAAGAGTGATGGGACAGGTAGATGAGAAATTAACTGAACTTTTTCTGTTCTGTTTTGTTCTATGGAAAAGAAATGAAAACAAAACCCAAAACTCTGAAGAAAATCAGTAACTTCTCACAGACAACTTCTTTTCACAGATGGCTCAGGAAAAACACAAACACCAGCTCTTATCTTGGTTCTAATTTAAGGGCTGTTTAGGAATTTTGATTTCATAACTCTCATGGGCAAATAACTCTTTGTTTTGATTAGAGTCTTTCAACATGGATAACTGCAATAGAGTGTCTGTCCTTAACACAGATTTATTCTGTTTCTTCTCTGCTTCTGCCACTGAATCAGAGCAAATTCGGTAATAATTTTGCATATTAAGGACATGTTCTTTTTTTTCCTGCCTTTCTTCAGAGGCAAGTGAGAGTGATATAAACTACAAATTATTAAAGGGTAAATAAATACTTATCTTGGTATGAATTTTAAGAAAACGATCAAAATTTAGTTTCTTAAAGTTAAGGCATACCACGGAATCTGCTGTTATTTGTCTTTTAATTCTTTTATTCACATTTGATTATATTTATTTATTTGAGGTGTTGAAGGATGAGTTGGATGAGGCTTTGAGCAATGTGGGCTAGTGGAAGGTGTCCCTGTTTGTGGCAGGGGTGTTTGAGCTATAAGATCTTTAAGGTCCTTTACAACCCAAAGGACTTTATGTTTCTCCGATTCTACAATTCTTGGATTCTGTGCTCTACAGAATTCCAGTGTAACATTGATACTTATTTCCAGATCATCTGAACAGTTTTGTTCCAAGGTAATATCTGTCGGGCAGAGGAGGGGGAACTGAGGGATGGGGAGGGTTGGGAGAGGGTCCCTGCTCGGCATCGTGGGCAAGCCCCCCCTCTGCCTGTCATGTGTCCCCGTGTTCCCCTGAGCAATAGGTTTGCAGCCTTGGACATTGAAGGGGAGGTAAGTGGGGAGGCACGGGAAGATTCCCCTAAGAGGTTTCCAAGGGCGAGGAAGTTGACTCTGCGCATTCAGACTGCCTCTGCCAGGAAAGAAAGAAGGGTGCTTGTGGTAGGTGACTCCCTTCTCAGAGGAACGGAGGGGCCCATTTGCAGACCGGACCCGAGCCGCAGGGAAGTGTGCTGCCACCCTGGGGCCCGGGTCAGGGATATAACTAGAAAACTCCCGGAGCTGGTTCACCCCACGGGTTACTACCCACTACTCATAGTTCAGGTGGGCAGGGATGAAATTGCACAGAAGAGCCTGAGAACTATGAAAAGAGATTTCAGGGGTTTAGGGCGGATAGTTCAAGGAGCGGGTGCGCAAGTGGTGTTCTGTTCTGTACCTTCTGGAAAGGTGCAGGACATGGGTTGGGTTAAGAAAACACAAGTCATGAATAATTGGCTGAGGGGCTGGTGTCGAGACAGGAACTTTGGGTTCTTTGACCATGGGGCGATTTACTCAGCCCCTGGCCTGTTGTTGAGGAATGGAACTCATCTGTCTCATAGGGGGAAACGCATCCTAGCACAGGATCTGGCAGGGCTCATTGAGAGAGCTTTAAACTAGATTGGAAGGGGGATGGGGCTGTAACGGGGCTTGCAACAGTGGGGCATCACTCTAGTGTTGGTAAAGACCGGGGGTCCTCCCACCCTCCTAGGGTGAAACCAGCGTGCTCAGCTCGGTCCCTGAAATGCCTCTACACAAATGCGTGCAGCATGGGGAGCAAGCAGGAGGAGTTAGAAATCCGTGTTCGGTCAGGAGATTATGACCTGGTGGCAATTACAGAGACATGGTGGGACAGCTCACATGACTGGAATGTAGCCATGGGTGGCTATACCCTTCTCAGGAAAGACAGGCCAGCAAGGCGGGGGGTCGGAATTGCTCTTTATGTGAAAGAACAACTTCAATGTATTGAGTACTGTCCAGGGGTGGGTGACGAGCGAGTCGAGAGTTTGTGGGTGAGAATTAAGGGACAGGCTGGCATGGGTGATACTGTCGTGGGTGTCTATTACAGGCCACCGGATCAGGACGAGGAAGTTGACGAGGCCTTCTATAGGCAGCTGGTAGCAGCCTTGCAGTCACAGGCCCTGGTTATTGTGGGGGATTTTAACTACCCTGATATTTGCTGGAAGGCCTACTCAGCCAGCCATCCGCAGTCCAGGAGGTTTCTCCAGTGCATTGATGATAACTTCCTGATGCAAATGGTGGACTAGGAGAGGAGCGCTGCTAGAACTTATTCTCACGAATAAGCAGGGTCTGGTTGAGGAGGTAAAGGTTGAGGGCAGCCTTGGTGGCAGTGACCATGAGGTGGTGGAGTTCAGGATCTCATGTGGCTGTAATAGAATTCTGAGCAGAATAGCAACGCTGGACTTCAGTAGGGCCAACTTCAGCCTGTTCAAGGAATTGCTAGGGGAAATCCTTGAAGGTACTTGAAGGTAAAGTGGCCCAAGGTAGTTGGTTAGCATTCAAAGAGAGCTTCTGCCAAGCTCAAGATCGGTGCATCCCAACAGGTAGGAAGTCAAGAAAGGGTGTCAGGAGGCCTGCATGGTTAAACAGGGATCTGCTGGGCAAACTCAAGTGTAAAAGGAGGGTCTACAGATCATGGAAGGAGGGGCTGGCCACTTGGGAGGAAAATAAGAATGTTGTCAGAGAGTGCAGGGAGGCAAGTAGGAAAGCTAAGGACTCCTTAGAATTAAACCTTGCTAGAGGGGTCAAGGATAATAGAAAGGGCTTCTTCAACTACATTGCAGATAAGGCCAACACCAGAGGCAATGTAGGCCCACTGATGAATGAGGTGGGAGCTCTGGTGACAGAAGATACAGAAAAGGCAGAGTTATTGAATGCCTTCTTTGTCTCTGTCTATACTGCCGGAGGCTTTCCTGAAGACTCTCGTACCCCTGAAGCCCCAGAGGAAGTCACGACAAAGGAGGATTTTGCTCTGGTAGATGAAGACTGGGTTAAGGACTGGTTAAGTAATCTGGACACCCATAAATCTATGGGTCCTGATGGGATGCACCCGCGGGTGCTGAGGGAAATGGTGGAAGTCGTTGCTAGACCACTCTCCATCATCTTTGGCAAGTCGTGGAAAACAGGGGAAGTGCCTGAGGACTGGAGGAAAGTGAATATCACACCAGTCTTCAAAAAGGGCAAGGAGGAGGACCCGGGTAACTATAGACCGGTCAGCCTCACCTCCATCCCTGGAAAGGTGAATGGAACAACTTATTCTTGATGCTCTCTCTAGGCATATCAGGGATAAGAAGGTCATTAGAGGCAGTTCAACATGGCTTCACGAAGGGGAAGTCATGCTTGACCAACCTGATAGCCTTTTATGAGGACATTACCAGGAGGATAGATGATGGTAAAGCAGTAGATGTGGTCTATGTCGATTTCAGTAAAAAATTCAACACCGTCTCCAACAGTATCCTCGCTGCTAAACTGACGAAGTGCAATCTGGGCGACTGGGTAGTGAGATAGATTGTGAACTGCCTGGAGAAAAGAAGCCAGAGAGTTGTGGTGAATGGGATGGAGTCTTCTTGGAGGCCTGTATCTAGTGAAGTCCCCCAGAGTTCGATATTGGGACCTGTGCTATTCAATATATTCATCAACAACTCGGATGAGGGAATAGAATGCATCCCCATCAAGTTTGCTGATGATATCAAACTGGGAGGAGTGGCTGATACACCAGAAAGCTGTGCTTCCATTCAGTGAGACCTAGACGGGCTGGAGATTTGGGTAGGGAAAAATGTAATGCAATTTCACCAGAACAAGTGTAGAGTCTTGCATCTGGGCTAGAACAACTCCAGGTTCCAGTATAAGTTGGGTACTGACCTGTTGGAGTGTAGTGTAGGGGAGAGAGACCTGGGGGTCCTGGTGGACAGCAGGATGACCATGAGCCAGCACTGTGCCCTCGTGGCCAAGAAGGCCAATGGCATCCTGGGGTGTATCAGAAGAGGAGGTGGTCATAAGGTCAAGAGAGGTTCTCCTCCCCCTCTACTCTGCCCTGGTGAGACCGCATCTGGAATATTGTGTCCAGTTCTGGGCCCCTCAGTTCAAGAAGGACAGGGAACTGCTGGAAAGAGTCCAGCGCAGAGCCACAGAGATGATTAAGGGAATGGAGCATCTCCCTTATGAGGAAAGGCTGAGAGAGCTGGGTCTCTTTAGCTTGGAAAACAGGAGACTGAGGGGTGACCTTATTAACATTTATAAATATGTGAAGGGTTAGTGTCAGGAGGATGGAGCCAGGCTCTTCTCTGTGACATCCAGTGATAGGACAAGGGGCAATGGTTTCAAGCTGGAATATAGGAGGTTCCACTTGAATATGAGAAAAAACTTTTTACAGTGAGGGTGACAGAGCACTGGAACAGGATGCCCAGAGAGGTTGTGGAGTCTCCTTCTCTGGAGACATTCAAAGCCTGCCTGGATGCGTTCCTGTGTGATCTGATCTAGGTGTTCCTGCTCTGGCAGGGGATTGGACTAGATGATCTTTCGAGGTCCCTTCCAATCTCTAGCATTCTATGATTCTCTGATTCTGTGATTTTAATTTTCTGACTCTTTTAGCCTGTTGGCTGAAAAATATTGCAAAGCTCTTCATAATTATCAAGAAAAGTAACACCCCGAGTGCTTGATAGGCCATTTTAGAGGAAAAGTCTCCTATTTCAAAACAGCTGCTGAAGTGTTCTCAGTAACCGTATCTCTGCAGAAAACACGCAGACACAGCGTATATATACACACACACACACATATATATATATGTAATTAAAAAACCCTCTTCTCTTCAAGCCTAGAAGGTTTTGCTTTTTTTTCCATTTATCTCCTTTCGTCATCAAATATTAATATAAGTTGTAGCTCTAAATAAATAAAAGTTAAAAGAGTAGTTACTTCTTCATAGGTTCAGAAGGCTTAGAAATTTTATTACATTTATACAAAGACTGGGACCTTAGGAAGTGTATGATGCATTCAGAAGTAAGATAAGAAAAGATATATTTTGCACCAGGCATTTTATGGTGTAAACCTGCTGAGTTTTTGAACAAGTAAAAATTCAGGTTGTCATCATGATGTGAACTGGAACTTGAGAACTTGTTCTGGCTTAAATGTATCTACTTGGCTCCAAGACTTATGTTAATTGGATACCCCCCAAAAAAAAGGAAAAAATGTAAAAAAATGTAAAAAAACCCTAAAATTATCTGTTATTTAAGATTTCCTTAACTGATTTCTAAACTGTAGAAAATTCTCTAGACAGTGCTAACAGTTAGAAAAGATGCTGTACATCTGACAGTTTTAAAGTCATTATTTACATAACTTGAAAAGTAACAGTTTTCCACACAAGGCAGGACATTAGAATGACCTTGCCCATAAGTTTGCTTGCCTCATAATTTTATTAATTCCTATGATTTTAATTTTCTATCAGAAATATTTCACACTAATGACACACTAGGTATTTAAATGCTTCATCTGGCTGTCTTCAGGCTTTTAAGTATTATTCTCATTGTGCCCATGTGATCTTATTATACATCTTCTGTAGAGTGTATGGCAAAACATATACAAAGCAATCATAAAGTCAGAATATTCATCTCATTTTATAAACCCACTTGTTGGATATAACTAGGAAAAGATCTAACATTTCAGTGGTATCTGCCTGGAAGCATCCCATCACAAGAAGAAAGACTTTCCTTTGTGTAGTTCTCATTTCAGGTTAGCTTTGATGTGCTGTGATTTTACTATAGCCTTAATCTTGTGACAGCTTTCTCTCCATCCCTACGCAAGATGGTTACTCTGTCTCATCACGACTACAATTTTGTGCAGCATTTGCAGATGAAAGCAAATATCTTTGCTTTGGAAGTAGCTGAAATAGTCTTTCAAATGTTGCCCTGAACTTGTGATGTATACAGTGTCGTTATTGTCTGACAGTGTAGTATAAGAGTTAGTAAAGCTGAAAGAAGACTTAAGGAAAATGCAGAAAAACTATGCATGGAGTGTCTAGAAGGTCAAGGAAAGGAGAAGGTGTGGGGCTAGAAAATCACTGGGAGAGGAGATTATACATCACAAACCTCGAGCAATTGGCTACCTTAAAAAGGATGGCCGATACTGAGGGAGAACAATGAAGGTTTCCTGAATAAGTGTTGAAAAGAGTCAATGAAATGAACTCAGGTATTTCCTTAAGACTTTATTTTTATTGACTTACTGGCAAGCAGCTAGATGTGAGTTTAAGGAGTTTTGTCCTTAAATAGAAAATTAGATAGGGGTTCTCATTGTGTGCCTCTCTGGGGATATAATCGGAAACGAGAATCTGTCTAGGGATGTAGACTTAACACACTTCACTCAAATGTTGCTTTTGGCTTGTGTCCCTGTTGACTCTCTGCAATGTTGGTCAGGCTGTTTGGACTGGTTGAAGTTATAGAATAACTTACTATGCACATACTAACATGACCACTTTTAAATAAACTAAGTAGACAGCATTGTGAATCAGTAGCTGGCTAGATTTTTGTTGAATGGTATAATTGCTTTCCTGGCATTAAACGTTTTGGTTAAGGTGGTAACATTATTCCTTCTGAACTAAACACTGTGTGTTTTGTCTCTTGACTTTTTCCTTGTGTCCAGATCTCTGTTTCTTGCCTACACAGTCTTCTAGTACTCTCATCAGAGCTGATTGCAGATAGCTTGAATTAGCTGTGCAGTGAAGCCACAGCAGGCACTGAGTTTGGAAATGCAGGAATAAACCAGCCTATATGATTGCTGCTACCTTGTAGTTGAAACAGAATGGAGACATTTGTAGAGACTTGATTTAACAACTGTTCCTGAGTCACTGAGGAGTTAGATAATAACGTATCATTGATAGGATCAGAAGTAAATTGCTATATTGTGCTGAGGTAGAGGAAGAAATGTACAACTGAGGCAACTCACAGAAGCTCAACATTCAAAAAAACATAGTCATATTATGTATTAATTTAGCAAATGTGAAATGGAATGGATGCTTGCCCAAAGTACTCTTTAAGGGATTGTGTTAGTCAGAACCAGTAGTGTTTCCGATAAGGAATAAAAGCTGCAAGTTCATAGTAATAGAGTCAATGCACAGGTCAGAGTGACTGGAAGGAGTGATGAAGAAAAGGTAAGTGTACTCAAGCTTAAACTCTCACCTTCAAGTTCTCACACTAACTATATCACCTGATGGTATTCTGAGGCCTTAAAAATCACAGAAAACAAAACTGAAATATGTGATTTCTTTTAAATAATAAGTAAATATCGGAAAAGTTAAATGAGTGGGGGAAATAATGACTGCTGAGTTCTGGACTTGACAAATTTGTTTAGTTTTATTGTTTCATTCTACATTAACGTTTTCCTGAAGAGGCAGTGCTAGTGCCTCAGTTCTTTCAGAGCAAATGAGCAATGTAATTTGCCTTGTTTCTGTGGTGGTTATATAATGCATAATAAAATCAATGTAACAAAATACTTTTCCAAGATCATGTTAAAAAAGCATGCACAAATTATAAAAATGCACAGGCCTTTGTAATGATTTA
>WKFP01014000.1:130178-171721 GCA_011057875.1 Pterocles orientalis | reverse complement strand
AAGGGATTGTGTTAGTCAGAACCAGTAGTGTTTCCGATAAGGAATAAAAGCTGCAAGTTCATAGTAATAGAGTCAATGCACAGGTCAGAGTGACTGGAAGGAGTGATGAAGAAAAGGTAAGTGTACTCAAGCTTAAACTCTCACCTTCAAGTTCTCACACTAACTATATCACCTGATGGTATTCTGAGGCCTTAAAAATCACAGAAAACAAAACTGAAATATGTGATTTCTTTTAAATAATAAGTAAATATCGGAAAAGTTAAATGAGTGGGGGAAATAATGACTGCTGAGTTCTGGACTTGACAAATTTGTTTAGTTTTATTGTTTCATTCTACATTAACGTTTTCCTGAAGAGGCAGTGCTAGTGCCTCAGTTCTTTCAGAGCAAATGAGCAATGTAATTTGCCTTGTTTCTGTGGTGGTTATATAATGCATAATAAAATCAATGTAACAAAATACTTTTCCAAGATCATGTTAAAAAAGCATGCACAAATTATAAAAATGCACAGGCCTTTGTAATGATTTAAGAAAGGGCAGTGTTTGATTTCCACCACATCAGGACAGCAAAAAAACAAAGCTGAAAAATTGTCCTATAATATGCCATTCTGCTAGAAACCTACAGGGGGACACATTTATTTTGCTCCCTTCTCTGCGGGGGTGGAATGCAACCACAGTACAAGATATTAATCAAATTAATTTCTTATGGCAGTTTAGTGTGTCTTCCAGTCTGTATAATTTGTATCACTCCTTCACTGTGGGCAATGAGTATAATGTGCAAAGGCATTTGAAATATCTTTATTTACCATATGTGTTAATTACAGTCAATTTGTGTGGCACGGTGTATTTTCTGTCATAAATTTAACATCTTGCCCTGACAGGCAAAAAAAGTGTCTGGGAGGTTATTTTACCATTCTATTATTGTGGCTTACTCTGCTTCTTCTATAATCAGAAAGGGTTTGAGCTTATAGAAGGAGAGCAAAATGTGGCAGCCATGTGGGTTTTGTGCTCTCTTGATGACTGAAAATCATTGGCAGAAATGTGAAAATTCTCTCTGCAGAAAAAGATTGGCTTAATTTCTCCTTTTTCTTTGTTTCTGTATTGCTCAAAGAAACTATTTTTAACAAGGTCCCATTCATTTTAAAACTGGCATTTTACAGTGTAAAAATTTCAGGCTGCAATTTACTCTGCCTTTTCACTGGGGTTTCAATGTTTAATTCTGTTTCCAAATGCACTATGCACTTTTTTTTTTTTCCCCCCTGATATTGCCTTGTTGTTCTTATTGGAAGAAAATCCTCAGAAATCCTCAAATTTCAGACTCTGGGCCCCTATGCAGGAAGGACTGTCATTGTTTCAATCCATTCAGCCATTTTATGGAAACCACAAATATTCTTAGACACTTAGCCCTCTAGTTAGTTGTGATTTAGGGCAGTGAGGAGGCTGTGTAGCAAACTGATTACCCTGGACTTCAGGAGAGAAGACTTTGACCTCTTCAGGGATCTTCTTGGTGGAGTACCATGGGACAAAGCCCTGCAGGGAAGGGCAGCTGAAGAAAGCTGCTTAATGTCCAAGTAAAGGCTCCAGAGCAATGCATCCCAATAAAGAGAAAGTCAGCCAAAATGCCAGGAGGCCTGAATGGACGAACAAGGAACTCCTGGATAAACTTAAACTCTAAAAAGAAGCCTATAAAGGGTGGAAGCAAGAACGGGTAGCGTGGGAGGAATACAGAGAAACTGTCTGAAAACACAGGGGTGGGGTTAGGAAAGCTAAAACCCTCATAGAATTAAATCTGGCCAGGGACATCAAGGGCAACAAGAAAAGCTTCCATAGGTACCACGGGGATAAAATGAAGACTAGGGAAAATGTGGGCCCTCTCAAGAATGAAATGGGACACCTCATTACCCAGGATATGGAAAATGCTGAGGTACTCAGTGCCTTTTTTACCTCAGACTTCACTGAAAAGGGCTTGAGCCACACAGCCCAAAACACTGAAGGCAAAGATAGGGACTGGGAGAATGAAGAACCACCCACAGTATGAAAAGATCAAGTGCAACACCACCTAAGTAACCTGAAGACACACAAGTCCATGGGACCAGATGAGACGCCTCCACAAGTTCTCAGGGAACTGGCAGGTATAGTTGCTAAGCAACTATCCATCATATTTGAGAAGTCCTGGCAGTCTGGGGAAGTTCCCACTGACTGATAAAAGGGAAATATAACCCCCATTTCTAAGAAAGGAAAACAGTAAGACCCGTGGAACTACAGACCAGTCAGTCTCACCTCTTTGCAAAGAAAGGTCGTGGAGCAAATCCTCCTCGACATTCTGCTGAAGCATGTGGAAAATAAGGAGGTGATTGGTGACAACCAATATGGCATCACCCAGGGAAAATCATGGCTGATAAATTTAGTGGCCTTCTACAATGGGGATACAGTATTGCTGGATAAGGGAAGAGCAACTGACATAATCTACCTGGATCTGTGCAAAGCATCTGACACTGCTCGGTGTGACTTTCTTGTCTCTAAATTGCAGAGACATGCTTTTGACTGTTGGACCACACAGTGGATAAGGAATCAGCTGGATGGTCGTGCCCAAAGATGGGTCAATGGCTCAATGTCCAAGTGGAGACCAGTGACGAGTGGCATTTCTCAGGGGTCAGTATTGGTACTAGTGTTGCTTAACACCTTTGTGGGAGACATGGACAGTGGGATTGATTGCACCCTCAGCAAGTTTGCTTATGACACCAAGCTGTGTGGTGTGGTGGACACGCTGGAGGCAAGGGATGCCATCCAGAGGGAACTTGAAAGGCTTGAGAGGTGGGCCTGTGCAAACCTCATGAAGTTCAACAATCCCAAGTACAAGGTCCTGCATGTGGGTCAAAGCCATCCCAAGCAGAAATACAGGCTGGGAGGAGAATGGATTGAGAGCACTTCTGAAGAGAAGGACTTGGGGGTTTTGGTAGATGAGAAGCTCAGCATGACCTGGCAATGCACACATGCTGCTCAGAAAGCCAACTATGTCCTGGGCTGCAGCAAAAGAAGCACAACCAGCAGGTTGAGGGAGGTGATTTTCCCCCTCTACTCCATGCTTGTGAGACTCCACCTGCAGTACTGCATGCTGCTCTGGAGTCCTCAGCACAAGAAAGACATGGACCTGTTAGAGTGAGTCCAGCAGAGGGCCACAAAAGTGATCAGAGGGCTGGAGTACCTCCTGTATCAGGGCAGGCTGACACAGTCAGGGTTGTTTAGTCTGGAGAAGAGGAGGATCCAGGGAGAACTTCTAGCAGCCTTCTGGTACTAAAAGGCAGCTTACAGAAGAAATAGGGAGGGACTCTTTATCAGGGCTTATAGAGACGGGACAAAGACTAATGGATTTAAACAGGAAGAGGGTATATTTAGATTAGTAATTAGAAGGAAGTTTTTTTCCTGGGAGGGTAGTGAGGTGCTGGAAGAGGTTGCCCAGGGAAGTTGTGGATGCCCCATCCCTGGAGGTATTCAAGGCCAGGTTGGATGAGGCTTTGAGTAACATGGTCTAGTGGAAAGTGGCCCTGCCCATGGGAGGGGTTTTGAAATTAAATTATCTTTATGGTTCCTTCCAACCGTAACCATTCTATCCTTCTATGATTCTATGATTTTATGATCAAAAGGCAAGCTCCCCTGACTTAATGAAAAACAGTCATGACTACCTGATAATATCACAACTGTAGGTAACTTGTGTGTTAATTTCAGAAATCAGATTACAGGGTGAAAAGACGATTTTGTTCCTTAATGTGTCCTTAAAATTTTTTTTTGTTTTTATTTTTTACAGGATTTCCAGTTTGGGCCAATAATCAAAATTTTTGATGCAATTTACTTGGAACTGAAATCAGCTAAGACAATCTTTTGCAAAAGGAAACCCTTTTTTTGGCCTGCACTAATTTTTCCCAAGAAAAATAAAAAGAACTTGTTTTTTTTTTTAACGGCCTAGATACCTTGAAGCCACATTTTGTTTAAATGTGGTAAGGCTGCCTTGATGGAAGCCCTTTGTTTATCTTAGTTTTGCTTTCAATAGTGATCACTGATACTGCATTCCACAACTCAGTTTTTAAAAAAGAATGTTAGAATAATTTTCCCTTGTAAATGGTTTTATGTCTCCTTTCCTTCTAGCTTTCCACTATAAAATGGTTATGTGTTTTGTATGTTTAGTTATTAGTGCAAAATAACGATTTGTGTGCAGTGGAATTTAAAAATGGTTTTTATTGTATCTCAGTAAATAAAAGAGGTGATTTTCTTCAAACATGATCTTGTATCAGAGGCATTTCTTTTTGATTAACTTATTCTTCATTCAGGTAATCTAGACCTAAATACCTTACTGTTTCTCTGAGGACATTGTTAACATCTGTTTCTGTTTTAAAGTGGCAATAAATATCAACATGTCTAATGATATGTCTACTCTTATCAACAGTAATGCATTGATATTTCTCTTCAGAATAGTTCAAATAATTCAATTGTTCTATTATTCCACTCATAAGTAAAAAACAAAAACAAACCAATGGAATACAAACAAGAAGACAGTGCTTATCTCCCTAAGGGGAAAAATAGAACTAGATAAAAGGAGCTATGTAAAATGAGACAAGTATTGAAAATTGAAAGAGTTAAAAAACAGGCAGGTTCAGTTAAGTAAAACAGGGAAATAATGTGGTAGTTATGGCATGGAATATCTAAGGTGAACAGCTCTACAAGACATAACTCAAAGCAGAGATGCGAGAGCAAGCCTCAGGAATAAAATTTAAATAGATTCAGGGTGAACCGTGGGAAAGATACGATTGTGCCTGTGTCTATGAGGAGTTTTAAAGGGGACATTTTCTGTTTGCTTACTTGAGGCTTCATATATGCATATATACAAAATATACATATATGTATATATATAGTCATCAGAGAATGGTTAGGGTTGGAAGGAACCATAAAGATTATTTAGTTCCAAAAGCCCTGCCACAGGCTTTGAGACACCTTCCAATGGGTCAGGCCACTCAAAGCCTCATCCAACTTGGCCTTGAGCACCTCCAGGGATGGGACACCCACAGCTTCTCTGGGCAACCTGCTCCACTGCCTCACCAGCCTCACAGTAAAATATTTCTTCCTTCTGTCTAGTCTGAATCTACTGTCTTTCAGCTTAACACCATTACCCCTTGTCTTATCACTATGGTCCCTGATAAAGAGTGCCTCTTCATCTTTATTGTAGGTTATCTTTAAGTACCAGAAGGCTGCTAGAAGGTATCCCTGGATCCTTCTCTTCTCCATTCTAAACAACCACAGCTCTCTCAGCCTGTCTTCATAAGATACGTGCTGCAACCCTCTGATAATCTTTGTGGGCCTCCTCTGGAGTTGCTCTAGCAGGTCCATGTCCTTCTTGTGTTGGGGGCCCTAGAGATGGATGTAGTACTCCAGGTGGGGTCTCATGAGAGCTGAGTAGAGGGGGAGGATCACCTCCCTCAACCTGCTGGTTATGTTTCCTTTGTTGCAGCTCAGGACACAGCTGGCTTTCTGGACTGCAAGTGCACATTGCTAGCACACGTTGAGCTTCTCATCAAACAACACCCTCAAGTCCTTCTCTTGAGGGTCCTCAGCCATCCCCAGGCAGAGATACATGCACGCCAGATGTTCACTAACATCAAGGGCAATGCCCTCTCCTTGTCTCTTCCTGTCTGTGGAGGGTTTGCTCTTGGCTGGGGGCTAACCCACACACCGTTTCACTCAGTCCTGTCTCCCCCCACCCCCTTCACCCCTCCTCTCTACCTTAGTATAGGGGAGAGAATTAAAGGGGTAAAGGGAAAAAAAGGACTCGTGGGTTGAGATAAGAACAATTTAATAACTAAACTACAATACTATTGGAAATAATAGTATATACAAATATACGGATGAGTGATACACAGTGATACTACCCCCTCAACCCGATGACCAAAGCTCAGCCTGTTCCTGACTAATGATCCCAGAGAAGGGAGAGTCCTGAAACCGCACTCACAGAACAGAGATGACAGTTTGAGCACCTCAGACCGAGGGATGACTGGGGTGGAGAGTGGGGAAAAGTCCTTGGGAGAGCGACCATCTGGAGCAAGATGACCTGGAGCAAAAGAGATCCAGAACCAAAAGGGATGATCTTCCAGAGACTCCTCACCTATATACTGGGCATGACGACTATGTTATGGAATAGATTATTAGCCACTTTGGGTCTCAATCCTGAACCTAAGTTCAAATCCTAGGCTAGTAACTGGGGCTGTGCTCCCTCCTATCTTCTCCTGTTTGTGGACAGCCAGAGAAGCTGAAAGACCCTGGCAGCCACACAAACATCACTTTTTATCAGCTTTCTTCTGAGCACAAGTCCAAAACACAGCCTCTTGCTAGTTATTATAAGGAAATTTGACTCTGTCTCAGCTTAACCCAGGACATTCTCTGCCCCTTATTGCATACCATTCATGTCACATCACTGCTTCCCTTAACCTATGGACCACCCCTCCATAACTTTATTGAGTTCACTTAGTCCATGACTTTAGGCTCCATCTAGCATGGCAATCTTTCAAGGCACAAAAAATGATGAAGAGTCCACTCACTTGGTAGACCATGTTGCTGGATGTAGCAGAAGGATGTCGCATAGTCTCCGTTGCATTCTGCACTATCTGATATACCCGCCACAGTTCAAGACCATGGTCTGCAAGTTGAGGATGTCAATGTCAGGGAAGTTGCCAGACATCAATTCTGATTCTGTTGAACCTGCATGATTCTTAATAGAATATCATTAGTATAATATGTAACAATCATAACAATGACGATATGCAATGGCAGGGTTATGCAGAAGCTAACACTGTACAACTAAATTTTATCAGCCACTTTCACCCATCACCAAATCGTCTTGAGGTACACATTGAACCTCGCCGTCCTTCTGCATCACTCACCGAGTGCACCCAGGTCCTTGAGCAAAAGCAATCCCACGGATGCGTTTACCTTTACCCGAGGCAGGAATAACCCAGACTGTCTTCCCCAGCATGTTCTTGATACACACAACAGGGACTTTATCCCCATCTACAGCATGTAGAAGTTCTGACTGGGCAGGACCAGCTTGATTGGCAGATCCTCTCGTGTTGACTAGACAGGTGGCTTTTGCTAAATATGTATCCCAGTTTTTGAAAGTTCCACCCCCCATTGCTTTCAGTGTAGTCTTTAGCAGTCCATTGTATTGTTCAGTCTTCCCAGAAGCTGGTACATGGTAAGGGATGTGACACACCCACCCAATGCCATATACTTTGGCCCAAATGTCTATGAGACTGTTTTGGAAATGAGTCCTGTTTTTTGATTCAATTCTGTCTGGGATGCCATGCTGCAACAAGACTTGCTTTTCAAGGCCCAGAATAGAATTCTGGGCAGTGGCATGGGGCACAGTATATTTTTCCAGCCATCCGGTGGTTGCTTCCACTATTGTGAGTACATAGTGCTTGCCATGGAGAGTTTGTGGAACTATGATTCAATCAATCTGCCATGCCTCCCCACGTGCATATTTAAACCAACGTCCTCCATATCAGAGAGGCTTTAGCCGTTTAGCTTGCTTGATCGCAGCACAAGTTTCACATTCATGGATAACCTGTGCAATAATGTCCATAGGTAAGTCCACACCTCTATCACGAGCCCATCTGTGTGTTGCATCTCTTCCTCGCTGACCTGAGGCATCATGGGCCTAGCGAGCTAAAAATTTTTCACCCTTATGTTGCCAATCTAAGTCCACCTGAGACACTCTGATCTTAGCAGCCTGATCCACATGCTGGTTGTTTTGATGTTCTTCAGTACCTTGACTCTTGGGTACATGGGCATCTACGTGAGGGACCTTTACAACCGGTTTTTCTACCTGGACAGAAATGTCTTGCCACAATGGGGCAGCCCAGATGGGTTTGCCTCTGCGCTGCCAGTTACTCTGCTTCCATTGCTGCAGCCACCCCCACAAAGCATTTGCCACGATCCAAGAGTCAGTATAGAGGTAGAGCACTGGCCACTTTTCTCGTTCAGCAATATCTAAAGGCAGCTGGATAGCTTTCACCTCTGCAAACTGACTCGACTCACCTTCCCCTTCAGCAGCTTCTGTAACTCATCGTGTGGGACTCCACACGGCAGCTTTCCACTTCTGATGTTTTCCTAAAAGACGACAGAACCCATCGGTGAACAGGGCATGTTGCTTCTCGTTATCTGGCAGTTCATTTTATGATGGGGCCTCTTCCTCATGTGTCACTTCCATCTCTTCTGGTGTCATTCCAAAATCTTGGGCCAATTTCTGATCACTTCCAAGATTCCTGGGCGATTGGGACTCCCTATGTGAGCTTGTTGTGTGATCAGTGCAATCCACTTACTCCATGTAGCGTCAGTTGCATGATGTGCATGATGTTAAACACCCAACCCAGCACTGGTAGCCAGGGTGCCAGTAGGAGCTGCAATTCTGTACCAGTCACTTCTGAAGCAGTTCGAATGCCTTCATATGCTGCCAATATCTCCTTTTCAGTTGGAGTGTAGCGACCTTCAGAACCTCTGTATCTCCAACTCCAAAACCCTACAGGGCACCCTCGGGTCTCCCCTGGTGCCTTCTGTCAAAGGCTCCAACAAGGACCATTCTCCCCGGCTGCGGTGTAGAGCACAGTTTTGACATCCGGTCCTGTCTGGACTGGTCCCAGGGATACTGCCTGGACTATCTCCCGTTTAATTTGTTCAAAAGCCTGTTGTTGCTCAGGGCCCCATACAAAATCATTCTTCTTTTACGTCACTTTATCAAGTGGGTTTACAGTCTGACTGTAGTCTGGAATACGCATTCTCCAGAAACCCACAACTCCTAAGAAGGCTTGTGTTTCCTTCTTGTTTTGGTGGCGACATGGCTGTTATTTTATTGATCACATCCATGGGGATGTGACGTCATCCATCTTGCCATTTTATTCCCAGAAACTGGATCTCTTGTGCAGGTCCCTTCACCTTGCTTCATTTTATGGCAAAACCAGTTTTCAGGAGAATTTGTGTTACTTTCTTTTCTCAAAAACTTCTCCTGCTGTGTTGTCCCACATGATGATGTCATCGATGTATTGCAGGTGTTCTCGGGCTCCACCCTGCTCCAGTGTGTTCTGGCGAACAGTGGGGCTGTGTTTCCATCCCTGGGGCAATCAATTCCAGGTGTACTGGATGACCCTCCAGGTGAAAGCAAACTGAGGCCTGCATTCTACTGCTAAAGGAATGGAGAAAAATGCATTAGCAATATCAATTGTAGCATACCATTTGGCTGCCTTTGACTCCAGTCTATACTGAAGTACTAGTATGTCCAGCACGACAGCACTCAGTGGTGGCATGACTTCATTCAGGCCGCAGTAGTCTACTCCATTCCCCGTTAGACTTTTGCACTGGCCATATGAGGCTGTTAAAAGGTGAGCGCGTCTTACTGATCACTCCCTGGCTCTCCAGCTGGCGGATCAGTGTATGAATAGGAATTACAGAGTCTATTGCCGTGGATGAACTGTAGTAGCAATTGGCACCTGTTGTTCATTGACCTGTAGCAATCCCACAACAGAAGGGTCTTATGAGAGACCAGGCAAAGTAGACAGCTGTTTAACTTCCTCTGTCTCCACAGCAGCTATGCCAAAAGCCCACTGATACCCTTTCGGGTCCTTAAATTATCTTCTCTTAAGATAGTCTATGCCGAGGACGTACAGGGCATCTGGACCAGTCCCAGTGGAGTGCTTTTGCCGGTTCCTCACAGTTAGGCTTATTTCAGCCTTTAACACAGTTAATTCTTGGGATCCCCCAGTCACCCCTGAAATGGAGATGGATTCTGGCCCTCTGAAGTTCAATGGCATTAGGGTGCACTGGGCACCAGTGTCCACTAAAGCCCTGTACTTCTAGGGGTCTGATGTGCCAGGCCATAGAATTCATGCAGTCCAATACACCCCATTATTACTAAGGATTATCCCTTTCCTCCACCTGGCTGGAGGCAGAGTACCTCTAATACTCTTCCTCATCAGAGGATTCACAGTCTGATCTGTGCAGTGCCAGACCAGAGGTCCCTTCACCGGGATCAAGGGGGGTGAACTCAGTCTTTCAAAGTCTGAGGGACTGTTGGTTGTCTTCTTCTATTGCTGCAGCAACTATGCTGATGTCCTTCTTAGGTGGCTTCTTCTTGACAGATGTCTTCCCTGTTAGATCATGTACACAGGCTTCCAGTTTAGAGATGAGTTCACCATCCCACTTCCTCATGTCTTCTCCCTGGTCACACAGAAAAAAACAGTTTGCCCTGTGGTGTATGCTTTCTCCCTTGAACAGGGGAACGCTTTCCCTTGAACAGGGGAACGCTTTCTTCTAAACTCTGAAGCACTGGGCTGCACAGGTGGGGAGTAGGCCCTATCTTCTCTAAATTTCTGGGGATCCGGGGATAGCGGCTCAGACAGCTTCTCCACAGCTGAGATGCAAGCCTGTGAGGAGGCAGTCTCTTCATATTCCCAGAGCTGGATACTCACAGTACTCATGATGAAGTCTTCGGCATCCATTATTTCTAGTAAGTGACAATATGGTGATGGTTCATTCTCTGCAACTTTGCGCCCCATGGGCTGTGTGCACTACACTTCATCTGGATCTTTGGGAAACTGAGGGTCTGCTGGATCAGCCTCCGCACAGCCAGTTCTCTCGGGTGCTGGATGCTACTCTCCTTGTTGGCCCACTTGGCTGGTTTCCATACAATATCTTCCTAGGCTATATAATATCAAATCCTAGGCTAGTAACTGAGACTGTGCTTCTCCCAGGTTCTCCTGTTTGTGGACAGCCAGAGAAGCTGAAAAACCTTGGCAGCTGCATAAATATCATTTTTTTTATCAGCTTTCTTCTGAGCACAAATCCAAAACACAGCCTCTTTCTAGCTATTATGAGGAAAGTTAACTCTGTCTCAGCTTAACCCAGGACACTGTCCTTCCTAAAGAACCTGTATCCTTCCATTCCAACACTCTAGTTGTAGGAGCTGTCCTATCACATCTCCATGATGCCAATAAGTTCATAGCCTAAACCGTAAAATGACTGATGAACAAGAAACAAAAAAATGGTTCAAGGAGGGTTTATCTAGTCCTGAAACATCAAATGCTTGGTCCAGTTTGATGTTCTTGCATCCTTAAAGTAGAATTTAAGATTTCATTTAAAAGTAAATGTTCTTAATCTCTTCGTCTTCTCCAAATTTGAACCAATTAAAAACTGATGGAATATCATCTTTATCAGTCTTTAGGTATCCTGAGTTAGTGACTTCGAAACAGAAACCACCTTCCTTTCTCTCCGTAAATTTCTTTAAAATTTTAATCCTGAAATGTAATGATAGTTGTTAATTGTCATTGTAAGCCATAAAAATGGTAACTATTCAGAAATGCTTCAGCTTAAACAGACAGGAATAGGTAGTTCTTGCTGAACTGATGTACAAAATAATCAGTCCAACAGAAACGTTAATTTCTTACGAGTCGGATCTGAACAGTAATGTTACAACTTTATTAAGGAAGGGAAGGAAAAGCAGAACTTACTCTATTTGAATGGGAAATTTGAATTACGGGATTATTTGATCTAAGTTTTTGTGTTCCTTACGTGTAAATTGGTCATATATCTCCTACTTCTGCCCCCAGAAGCTCCCTAAGAAGATAGTAAGCAAATAAAATATACTAATAATATGAATGTTGAAAATGTTGTACTGATTATTACTACTGAAAAACTGGAAAAATGATAATGCAATATTTATATTACAGTTTGAAGACTATGTACTATCTCCTAAATCATGAGGGCAAACAGCCAGTGAGATAAAGCGAAGTATTAGTTATGTACTCGTTAAGTGAATACCTATTAACCTAATTACCAGTGAAGCAGAGGGTAGAACAAAAAATAGATGATAGTGAAATTTATAGTTTATATATTAAGTGATGTATACAAGCTCTTCAAATTAAAAATTAATCCTTGCATTTTTTAACATTACAGTTTTAATTTCCAGTCCTTGTAATATAATAACAGTTCTGTTCCATGTTAGTAATATTTAATATTATTTATGCATTTAGTTTTTATGTTTTAATACACTCTACTTTTGGAAGTTATTGTCAATTATGTTTGGTTTGGAGAAGTCATATAAGGTAACAAGTTTCCTCAAGTTCTAAAGGATTAAGAATTCTATGTCCTGTGATTTGTTTTGGATAGTTCAGTTATTCTACAAGACTCAAGCACAGTACAGCAAAAGTAAAAATTGCATGTTTGTGCAATCTCTCTCTGATTAGGTGCTCCAGGTCTGTATGTAAGAAGGCCATATGTTAAAATAACATATCAAAACATTGACTAAAAGTATTACAATTTAGGTCCTTCCTGTTAGATCCCTTGAACTGCTATAAAGAAGTTTGATCTAGCACTAACTTTCCATAATTTCTTCATCAAACTGGCATTGGAATGTTAAGTCATAGAATCATAGAATTATAGAATGGTTTGGTTTGGAATGAACCTTAGAGATCTCTAGTTACAAACCCCCTGCCATGGACAAGGACACCTCCAACTAGACCAGGTTGCTCAAAGCCTTATCCAGCTTGGCCTTGAACACCTCCAGGGATAGGGCATCCACAGCTTCCTCAGGCAGCCTGTTCCACTGTCTGTCTCACTGTCCTCACAGTAAAGAATTTCTTCCTAATAACTAGTAAGAATTTCTTCCTAATATCTGCCCTCTTCCAGTTTAAATTCATTGCCCCTTGTCCTGTCACTGCATGCCCTTGTAAAAAGCCCCTCTCCATCTCTCCTGTGGGCCCCCTTCAGTTACTGGTAGGCTGCTATTAGATCCCCCTGGAGCCTTCTCTTCTCCTGGATGAACAACCCCAACTCTCTCAGCCTGTCCTCATATGGGAGGTGCTCCAGCCCTCTGATTATATTTGTGACACTCCTCTGGAACCAGTCCAACAGCTTGATGTTCTTGCATTGGGGGGGCCAAGAACTGGATGCAGTATTCCAGGCGGGGCCTCACGAGATCAGAGTAAAGGGACAGAATGACCTCCCTCAACCTGATGGCCAGCTTCTCTTGATGCAACCCAGGATCCAGTCGGCCTTCTGGGCTGCAAGCACACACTGCTGGCTCATGTTCAGTTTTTCATCTACCAACACCCCAAGTCCTTCTCCTCAAGGCTGCACTGGAGCTATTCTCCACCCAGCCTGTATATGTGCTTGGTGTTGCCTCGACCCACGTGCAGGACCTTGCACTTGGCCTTGTTGAACTTCATGAGGGTGGTACAGGCCCATCTCTCAAGCCTGTCTAGGTCCCTCTGGGTGGCATCCTTTCCCTCTAACACATCAACTGCACCACACAGCTTGGTGTCATCGACAAACTTGCTGCAGGTGCACTTGATGCCACTGTCCTTGTTGCTAACAAAGACCTTAAATAGCACAGGTCCCAGTGCCTATCCCTGAGGAATGCCACTATTCACTGGTCTCCATTCGGACACTGAGCCATTGATGGCAACTCTCTGAGTTTGACCATCCAGCCAATTCCTTATCCAGTGGGTGGTCACAGAATCATGGAATCATAGAATGGCCTGGGTTGAAAAGGACAACAAAGATCCGTGAGTTTCAACTCCCCTGCTTTGGGCAGGGTTCCCAACCACTTGAGCAGGCTGCCCAGGACACCATCCAGCCTGGTCTTGAATGCCTCCAGGAATGGGGCATCCACAACTTCGCTGGGCAACCTGTTCTAGTGCCTCACCACACTCTCTAAATCTCCCTTCTCTTAGTTTAAAACCATACCCCCTCATCCTCTCTCTATCAACTCCTGTAAATAGTTACTCCCCCTCCTGTTTATAGGCTCTCTTCAAGTACTGGAAGGCTGAAATGAGGTCTCCCTGGAGCCTTCTCTTCTCCAAGCTAAACAAGCCCAGTTCCCTCAACCTTTCTTCATAGGAGAGGTGCTCCAGCCCTCTGATCATCTTCCTCCGGACCCGTTCCAAGAGCTCCAAATCTGTCTTGCGCTTTGGGCCCCAGGCCTGGACACAGTACTCCAGATGGGGTCTCACAAGAGCAGAGTAGAGGGGGAGAATAATCACCCTCTCATTGCTGGCCACCCCTTTTTTAACGCAGCCCGGGACATAGTTGGCCTTCCAGGCTGCAAGCGCACACTGCTGGCTCGTGTCCAGCTTCTCATCCACCAGGACCCCCAAGTCCTTCTCCGCAGGGCTGCTCTCAATGAGATCTTCTCCCAGTCTATATGAGTACCTTGGATTGCTCTGGCCCAAGTGCAACACCTTGCACTTGGCCTTGTTGAACTTCAGTAGGTTCTCACTCAGTCGCCGAGATCAGCTGCTTCGAAGCCAACACAGCTCCAACAGATCGACTGATCGAGAGGTACAGGGAGGTTTTCTGGGAGATTCCTTTGACAGGAAGCCCCCGCGGCAGTGGAATATCCTCCCTCCCACCGACAGCTCTCCCACAAGAGGCTGACGTGGCACGGGAGTTGCCGGGGCAACCGCAGTCACCATCCCTCCACCAGTTCTTAAATTTTCACCGAGAGGGCAGAGAGCGTGCTCTCCACCCACAACGCATGCGCAGGTCAGGGGCATCACGTGTGGCTCGTGTAGTGGGATGCTGAAGTTTTGTCGGGTGCAGAAGCCTCACAAGGCGACCCTAGGAGCCCAGTGAGCAGACAGGGTTCCTCTGAGGAAGAGGGAAGAACTAGAGACCAGGTGCTGCTACAGTGGGTGCGGGAGGTTGTGCGGCAGAGCACAGGAGTTCTGCCCTCCTTGCTTGTGAGTCCTACGTATCTGTTTGTAGTCTGTGACCGCTGTTTCTGTCATGGTCTCCACCAGGCAGAGAGCTTGCCCCAGAAAGACTGTGGTGACCCAAACGGAGCGCCTGTTCCAAACTGTGGCTACACAGGTCTCTGGCTGCAGGGAGTGCCAGAGCCCTCTGCTGCCGGGGGAGGGCAGCGGACATTCCACTTGCATGAGGTGCAAAACGGTGGAAGATCTCCTCACCATGGTGGCTGAGCTGAAAGATGAGGTGGAGAGACTGAGGGCCATCAGGGACTGTGAGCGGGAGATCAACTGGTGGAGTAACTCCCTGGTGTGCCAGAGGGAAAGGCACCGGGGAGATACCCCACAACTGGGGGCGGAACCCCTGCCCTGTCAGGAAGAGGAGCAGGAACTGAGGGATGGGGAGGGTTGGGAGAGGGTCCCTGCTTGGCACCAAAGGGCAAATCCCCCCTCTGCCTGTCACGTGTCCCCGGGTCCCCCTGGGCAATAGGTTTGCAGCCTTGGACATTGAAGGGGAGGTAGGTGGGGAGGCACGGGAAGATTCCCCTGAGAGGTTTCCAAGGGCAAGGCAGTCGACTCTGCGCATTCAGACTGCCTCTGCCAGGAAAGAAAGAAGGGTGCTTGTGGTAGGCGACTCCCTTCTCAGAGGACCGGAGGGGCCCATTTGCAGACCGGACCCGAGCCGCAGGGAAGTGTGCTGCCTCCCTGGGGCCCGGGTCAGGGATATAACTAGAAAACTCCTGGAGCTGGTTCACCCCACTGATTACTACCCACTACTCATAGTTCAGATGGGCAGTGTTGAAATTGCACAGAAGAGCCTGAGAACTATGAAAAGAGATTTCAGGGGTTTAGGGCAGATAGTTCAAGGAGTGGGTGCCCAAATGGTGTTCTGCTCTATACCTTCTGAGGAGGTGCAGGACATGAGGTGGGCTAAGAAAACACAAGTCATGAATAATTGGCTGAGGGGTTGGTGTCGAGACAGCAACTTTGGGTTCTTTGACCATGGGGCAGTTTACTCAGCCCCTGGCCTGTTGTTGAGGGATGGAACTCATCTGTCTCACAGGGGGAAACACATCCTAGCACAGGATCTGGCAGGGCTCATTGAGAGAGCTTTAAACTAGATTGGAAGGGGGATGGGGCTGTAATGGGGCTTGCAACAGTGGGGCATCACTCTAGTGTTGATAAACACCGGGGGTCCTCCCACCCTCCTAGGGTGAAACCAGCGTGCTCAGCTCGGTCCCTGAAATGCCTTTACAGAAATGCGTGCAGCATGGGGAACAAGCAGGAGGAGTTAGAAATCCGTGTTCGGTCAGGAGATTATGACCTGGTGGCAATTACAGAGACATGGTGGGACAGCTCACATGACTGGAATGTAGTCATGGGTGGCTGTACCCTTCTCAGGAAAGACAGGCCAGCAAGGCAAGGTGAGGGAGTGCTCTTCACGTGAGAGAGCAACTACAATGTATTGAGTACTGTCCAGGGGTGGGTGACGAGCGAGTTGAGAGTTTGTGGGTTAGAATTAAGGGACAGGCTGGCATGGGTGATGCTGTCATGGGTGTCTACTACAGGCCACCAGATCAGGACGAGGAATTCGACTAGGCCTTCTACAGGCAGCTGGTAGCAGCCTCACACTCACAGGCCCTGGTTATTGTGGGTGATTTTAACTACCCTGATATTTGCTGGAAGGCCTACTCAGCCAGCCATCCGAAGTCCAGGAGGTTTCACCAGTGCATTGATGATAACTTCCTGATGCAAATGGTGGACGAGCCGACTAGGAGAGGAGCGCTGCTAGACCTTATTCTCACGAATAAGGAGAGTCTGGTTGAAGAGGTAAAGGTTGAGGGCAGCCTTGGTGACAGTGACCATGAGGTGGTGGAGTTCAGGATCTCATGTGGCCGTAATAGAATTCTGAGCAGAATAGCAACGCTGGACTTCAGTAGGGCCAACTTCGGCCTTTTTAAGCAGTTGCTAGGGGAAATCCTGTGGGACAGGGTACTTGAAGGTAAAGGGGCCCAAGATTGTTGGTTAGCGTTCAAAGAGAGCTTCTTCCAAGCTCAAGATAGGTGCATCCCAAAGGGTAGGAAGTCAAGGAAGGGTGCCAGGAGGCCTGCATGGTTAAACAGGGATCTGCTGGGCAAACTCAAGTGTAAAAGGAGGGTCTACAGATCATGGAAGGAGGGGCTGGCCACTTGGGAGGAAAATAAGAATGTTGTCAGAGAGTGCAGGGAGGCAAGTAGGAAAGCTAAGGACTCCTTAGAATTAAACCTTGCTAGAGGGGTCAAGGATAATAGAAAGGGCTTCTTCAAATACATTGCAGATAAGGCTAACACCAGAGGCAATGTAGGCCCACTGATGAATGAGGTGGGAGCTCTGGTGACAGAAGATACAGAGAAGGCAGAGTTACTGAATGCCTTCTTTGTCTCTGTCTATACTGCCGGAGGCTTTCCTGAAGAGTCCTGTACCCCTGAAGCCCCAGAGGTAGTCAGAACAAAGGAGGAGTTTGCTCTGGTAGATGAAGACTGGGTTAAGGAACGGTTAAGTAATCTGGACTACCCATAAATCCATGGGTCCTGATGGGATGCACCCGCGGGTGCTGAGGGAGATGGCGGAAGTCATTGCTAGACCACTCTCCATCATCTTTGGTAAGTCGTGGGAAACAGGGGAGGTGCCTGAGGACTGGAGAAAAGCAAATGTCACACCAGTCTTCAAAAAGGGCAAGAAGGAGGACCCAGGTAACTATAGACTGGTCAGCCTCACCTCCATCCCTGGAAAGGTGATGGAACAATTTATTCTCGATGCTCTCTCTAGGCATATCAGGGATAAGAAGGTCATTAGAGGCAGTCAATATGGCTTCACCAAGGGGAAGTCATGCTTGACCAACCTGTTAGCCTTTTATGAGGATATTACCAGCTGGATAGATGATGGTAAAGCAGTAGATGCAGTCTATGTCGATTTCAGAAAAGCATTTGACACTGTCTCCCACAGTATCCTTGAGGCTAAACTGAGGAAGTGCAATCTGGACGATTGGGTAGTGAGATAGATTGTGAACTGCCTGGAGAAAAGAAGCCAGAGAGTTGTGGTGAATGGGATGGAGTCTAGTTGGAGGCCTGTATGTAGTGGAGTCCCCCAGGTTTCGATACTGGGACCTGTGCTATTCAATATATTCATCAACGACTTGGATGAGGGAATAGAGTGCACCCTCAGCAAGTTTGCTGATGATACGAAACTGGGAGGAGTCGCTGACACACCAGAAGGCTGTTCTTCCATCCAGCGAGACCTAGTCAGGCTGGAGATATGGGCAAGGAAAAATTTAATGCAGTTTAACAAGAGCAAATGTAGAGTCTTGCATCTGGGCAAGAACAACTCCAGGTACCTGTATAAGTTGGGTACTGACCTGTTGAAGAGTAGAGTAGGGGAGAGGGACCTGGGGGTCCTGGTGGACAGCAGGATGACCATGAGCCAGCACTGTGCCCTCGTGGCCAAGAAGGCCAATGTTATCCTGGGGTGTATCAGAATGGGGGTGGTCAGTAGGTCAAGAGAGGTTCTCCTCCCCCTCTACTCTGCCCTGGTGAGACCACATCTGGAATATTGTGTCCAGTTCTGGGCCCCTCACTTCAAGAAGGACAGGGAACTGATGGAAAGAGTCCAGTACAGAGCCACGAAGATGATTAAGAGAATGGAGCATCTCCCTTATGAGGAAAGGCTGAGAGAGCTGGGTCTCTTTAGCTTGGAAAAGAAGAGACTGAGGGGTGACCTTATTAACGTTTATAAATATGTGAAGGGTGAGTGTCAGGAGGATGGAGCCAGGCTCTTCTCTGTGACATCCAGTGATAGGACAAGGGGCAATGGGCTCAAGCTGGAACATAGGAGGTTCCACTTGAATATGAGAAAAAACTTCTTTACAGTGAGGGCGACAGAGCACTGGAACAGGCTGCCCAGAGAGGTTGTGGAGTCTCCTTCTCTGGAGACATTCAAAGCCCGCCTGGATGCGTTCCTGTGCGATCTCATCTAGGTGTTTCTGCTCCGGCAGGGGATTGGACTGGATGATCTTTTGATGTCCCTTCCAATCCCTAACATTCTCTGATTCTGTGATTCTGTTATTCATGGGCCCACTTCTCGAGCTTGTCCAGGTCCCACTGGTTGGCATTCCTTCCCTCTGTTGTATTGACTGCACCACTCAGCTTGATGTCATCTGCAAATTACTGAGGATGCATTCAATTCCCTCATCTATGTTGTTTATAAAAATGTTGAAGAGCACAGGTCCCAAGACAGACCCTTGAGGGACACCACTGGTAACCGGCCTCCACCCAGACAGAACCGTTCACCAGAACCCTTTGGCTGCAACCAGCCAACCAACTCTTTATCCATTGAACAGTCCATTATTCGAATCCATACCTCTCTAATTTAGAGAGAAGGATGTGGTGAGGGACCATGTCAAAGGCTTTGTACAAGTCCAGGCAGATGACATCTGTGACCCTTCCTTTGTCCACCGATGCTGTCACTCCATCATAGAAGGCCACCAGATAGGTCAAGCAAGATCTACCCTTGGTGAAGCCATGTTGGCTGTCTCAGATCACCTCTTGGTTTCGTGCGTGTCTTAACATGGCTTTGAGGAGGATCTGCTTCATGGTCTTCTCAGGCACAGAGGTGAGGCTCACCAGCCTGTAGTTCCTGGGTCTTCTTTTCCCTTTTCTTAAAAATAAGAGTAATGTTTCCCTTTTTCCAGTCACTGGGGACTTCACCCAAGAGTCATGATTTTTCAAATATGATGGAGAGTGGCTCGGCAACCACATCATCCAGTTCTTTCGGAACCCTGGGATGCATATCATCTGGCCCCATAGACTTACATACAGTCAGTGTCATGAGGCGGTCTCAGAGCTGTTCTGCTGTTACAGTGGGAGAGATTCTGCTCCTCTCACCCTCACCTAGAGGTTCAGGGTCCTACAGACATGAGAAGCCTGACCACCAGTGAAGACTGAGGCAAAGCCCTTACTGAGTACCTGAGCTTTTTCCGTGTCAGGGGATGCCGGTTCTCCTTTTTTATTAGAGGGGGAACACTCTCCTTGGCCTGTCTCCCCCTGCCTATGTACCTGTAGAACCACTTCTTGTTATTTTTCACTTCCCTCGCCACGTTCAGCTCCATCTGTGCCTTGGCTTTCCTGATCCTATCTCTACAAACATGGACAACACCCCTATATTCTTTCCAGGCTACATAACCCTGCTTCCATTTCCTGTATGTTTCCCTCTTTTCCTTCAGTTTGAGCTGCAGGTCCTTGCCCAGCCACGCCTCCTCTGCTTGATTTCTTCTGTTGGCAATGGAGAGCTCTTGCACTCTCAGAAGGGTGTTCTTAAAGAGCTGCCAGCTCTGTTCAGCTCCCATGCCCTTAAGGACAGTTTTCCAGGGGATCCCATCCAGTAGTTCCTTGAACAGCTGGAATTTTGCTCTCTTGAAGTTCAGGGTCCTGACTCTGCTTTTTGCCAGGCCCATATTCCTCAACATCACAAACTCCACCAGGGCATGGTCACTACAACCCAGGCTGCCCCCAGTCTTAACCTCTCTAATGCTCTCCTCTGCATTGGTGAACACCAGGACTAGTAAAGCTTCCCCTCAGGTTGGCCCATGTAATGTCTGGAGCAGGAAGTTATCTTCAATAGACTCCAAGAGTCTCCTGGATTTTTTGCAGCCCGCAGTGTTGCTATTCCAGCAGATATCCAAGTGGTTGAAATCCCCCATCAGAAGAGCCTGAAAGCGTGACACCTCTTGCAGCTGAAGCAAGAAGGCCTCGTCAACAGGTTTTTCTCTGATCAGGTGGCCTGTAGTAGACCTCAACCACTAGATGTCCTTTGCTGGACCGGTCCTTGATTTTAACCCATAAGCTCTCCACCTGGTCACGACTGTCTCTCAGATGCAGCTCTTCACAATCTATCCACGCCGAAACAACTCCACCTCCCTCCTACCCTTTCTATCCCTTCTGAAAAGCCTGTAACCCTCAGTCACAATGTTCCAGTTGTGTGATTCATCCCACCATGTCTCCGTGATAGCAACTGGGTCATACTTTTCCAATTGAACCACAGCTTCCAACTCCTCCTCTTTATTTCCCATGCTGCGTGCATTGATATAGAGGCACTTCAGCTGGGCTGCTGGCCTCATTACCTTCTTAGAGGACCCCTCTGGGACACATTTGGGGTTTTCCTCGACTGCTGCCCAAGGTGACAGCATTCTCTCACTCTTTTTCGTTGCCCAGTACATCCCCTTCCCTCATCATATCTACTTTAAAGCCCTGCTAATCAACCCAGACAGCTTTCTTCCTAGAATATTCTTGGCCCTTCTAGTCAGTCTCATCCCATGTAATGTCAGTATTCCCCATTTCTCAAAGCTATGCCCCAGATCATAATGCCCCAGATCACAATGCCCAAACCCCTATGACACCATCCCTGAAGCCATACATTTAGCTCGTCTGTTCTCCTCCTTCTGTCTGGGTCCAAGTCCCCAACTGAGAGAAGAACACTGCTTGTTCTCCCAATCCTTTAAGCAGTCTCCCCAGAGCCCTAAAGTCCCTTTTGATTGTCCTTGGGTTTCGTTTACCCGTTTTGTCATTGCCAAGACGAAAAAAACGTAAAAGGCAGTAATCAGAGTCTTAACAGGCAAGTGTTGTTCCTAGCAACATCTCTCACCCGGGCCCCAGGCAGGTAACACACTTCCCTATGGGACAGGTCCAAGTGGCATATCTGGCTCTCAGTTCCCTTCAAAAGGGAGTCCTCTATGACAACAGCACTTCTTTTTTTGATTGATGATGCTGTGATAAGGGTCTGACTTGTCCCAGGTGACCCCTCTAGGATGGATGGGCTTTAATCCATGTCCACGTTCCCCTGCCTTTCCAGCTCCAGAGCCTCATACCTATTGTGTAATGGCAACTGGGAAGGTGGGACAGGCTGAGATGGGGTCCGCCTGCTCCCCTGCACAGGGACTTGTCTCCATCCCTTGCAGTCTGTTAGGTCCCCACCTCCTGTCTGGCTGTAAGAGGGTAGACAATCTGCTAGTCCTTGTAGGGCATCTCCCCCGTGTTTTTCTTGTAGAGATGGCAGAGTGTGACTCCACCAATCTATCTCCGCCTCACAGTCCCTGCTGCGTCTCAACCTTTCCACCTCCTCCTTAAGCTGCACCACCAGGCTGGTCCATCCAGGCTATATGTCCATCCACTAAATTTATATTTTTCCAATTCGTCCACCAAAGTGTCCACCAGGACAGTGTCAAACGGTTTGCAGAAGTCCAGGTAGATGACATCAGTTGCTCTTCCTTCATCCACTGTTGCTGTAACTCCATCATAAAAGACTTCCAGGCTTGTCAGGCACAATTTGCCCTTGGCGAAACCAAGCTGGTTACCAGCCACCTCTCCTTTGTTTTCCATGTGCCTTAGGAGAGCCTTCAGAAGGATCTGTTCCGTGATCTTGCCAGGCACAGACTGGCCTGCAGTTCCCTGGGTCTTCTATTTTACCCTTAGTGAAAATGGGGATTATGTTTCCCCTTTTCCAGCCAGTGGGAACTTCACCAGACTGCAATGACCTTTCAAATATGATGGTTAACAGCTTGGCAACTTCATCTGCCAATTCCCTCAGGAAACATGGATGAATCTCATCAGGTCCCATGGACTTGTACACCTTCAGGTTCTTTAGATGGTCTCAAACCTGATCTTCACTTACAGTGGGTGATTCTTCCTTCTAAGTAACAATACAGATTATATTAGTATGGGACAATAATTTAATTATCATTAATTGTAGTAAGAATTAATTCTAATTCCTTAGAATTCTTTCCTCTCACAAATCTTAAGTTTTGTATTAGAAAAGGAGGCTGTGACCCTGCAGAAAGCCTGTTCTGGAGCAAGGACCTGGCAGGACCTGTGACTACCTGCAGAGGAGCCCACACTGGAGAAGGGTTTCTGGCAGGACTTGTGACCCCATGGGGGACCCACAGTGGGATCAGTCCATTCCTGAGGGACTGAACCCTGTGGAAAGCACCCACACTGGAACATTTTATAAAGAACTGCAGCCTGTAGGAAGTACTCACTTTGGAGAAATTAATGGGGAACTGCCTCCTGTGAGTGGGATCCCACGCTGGAGCAGGAGAAGTACATGAGGAGGAAGGAGCAGCAGAGACAAAATTCTACAGACTGACTGCAATCCCTGTTCACTGTCCCCCTGAACTGCACAAGGGGAGGAGGTAGAAAAGTCAAGAGTCAAGTTGAATCTGTGAAGAAGGGACGGTTGGGGCCAGAGCTTTTAGATTTGTTATTATTTCTCATTATTCTCCCCTCTCATTAATTGACAATAAATTAAATTAGTTTTTCTGAGTTGTCTCTTTTGTCTGTGGTGGTAACTGAGTGATTTTCTTGTCCTTATCTTGACCCATGAGACTTTGTTGTATTTTTTTTTCTCTCCTGTCTGTTGACAAGTGGAGGTGATAGCGTGGCTTGGTTGGCACTTGGTGATCAGTCAAGGTTAGTTCACTGCAAAAGGGAAGGTCGTTTTCATTGGAAATTCAACCACTCGACGGCTAGACAATGTAAATATTTTAGATTGTCCTGCAGTCATATTTCCTCTCATCTTGTGATGAAGGTTTGAAGACAAAAATGTACACCAAAATCCTTTACGGTTATCAGAGAGACTACTTCAGCTTCAGTAACTGAGGTGTGCAACTCTGGAAATAAATAGTCCCACAGGTAATAAAAAATTCAAAATGGTGCTGTGTACAATACGCTAACGTTTAAAAATTGAGGCGTCAGTGTAGTACATGTAGATTTTTTCTGGGGATCTCAAATCACTTGCTAACCAAAGTCTTTCCTCTGAAAACTATCACAGGCACAGGGCTAAAAGTCATTGTAGAGCCTGACTGAACACTGAATATTTTAATCTTAGATGCCCCTCTTCTCCTATGGAGGAATCCATCTTCCTACTTTTTGCTTTCTGTATAAGATTCAACAGAGCACATAAACTCTATTCACAGTAAATCAAACAGATGCAAAATGTCAAATAAATTATGGTTTTATTAATCATAAAACACCATTACACTGACCCAGAAGACAAATAAATTGAAAACTAATAGTAATAAATTCAATGGGAATTGTAAGTGTGTGAGTCTAGTGTTATACCTTGTTTCCCTGATAGCAAAGCTTATACCTAATGTTGCATAAGCCTGCTGCTTAAACGTTTAGAAATCCTTCTATGTGGACTTTAAGAAACTGTAGTATTGTTGTTCCTCTTCTGGATGAGAAATTATGTCCAAGCCTGTCAACTTGCACTGAGCTAATACAGTTCTTCTGAGAAACATCCAAACAACATAGTGTAAGGGCAAAACCTTTCCACCACAGCTGTAGTACTATTGTTTACACTTGTATGTCAACATAAATTAGGACTTCAGAATATTCTTCGATATGTTACTTGACTCTGCACACTCACTATTACGATGCCAGGCACTCCTGGGCAATCGGAAGGAACACATGGACGAAGGACAGTTCAGATCTGCCACAGCCCTAGTCTCTTTGAAGTGACTTTTGAACTTTGAATATGAAAATGCTGCTCTGAGCACATACACACCTCCCAGCTGGACTGTTAATTAGCCAGGCATTGCAGAGCTACTGATTTTCCACTCACAGAAGAGCTTCTTGTGACAAAACACTTTTAGGGTTGCCGACTTGCACGCGAGATTAGTTTATCTTGCAGACATAGGGGAGCTCTCCATCTTCTTGCGCATACTGGAATGAAAGAGATTTGTGGCTTTTCATGCAACTGCTGGTGTTCAAGAGAACAGCAAAACCACCTGCTTGTAGGCTCAGTGTGTGGAAGATCATGGTTATTTCTACCGTGGGTGCAGAAAGCTACTTTATTTTTTTTTTTTTACATGGGAGAAGCCATCCCACCAAAGATTGCAAAACATTGCCTCCTGTTTGGCTTGGATGAGAGCAAACAAGCATTTTCATGTAAAAACTAACCACAAGAAACCTTACCCAGTGTGTTCTTCAGAAATTACTCAAGGAAGACTTACATGGGCTGTGAGAGTTGTCTCTTTCATTTTGGATTTGAAGGCATAAAAAAAAGGATGATATGTATATACATAATATTTTATGATTGAGGAACATTTTAAAAATACTTAATTGATAAGGAAGATGAGCTCAGTATCTCCACAACTGAAAGCATATATTGTCATAACCCCTGACAGAGAGGAAAAGTTTACTATCTAAAAAGAATACATTAGAATATACCAGCTGTTTAGTTGTAATTTTTTGTAAGGACTAAAATATAATGTAAAGTGAGTTCTAACTTAGAACAGATAAAGTAATCTTTATTTTGTCAAATGTGTCTGTCTCCTACTCTGAAATAAGAAAAAAAGTGCTGTTGCATCACAATCTGTTTGCCTGTGATTTATTTAGTCAATGTAGAGTATAGACCATTGGGCCGACTTGAAAATAGCTTTTTCTTCAGTGGTATAACCAAGCATGAAGAAATTTCATGATCAGTCCCATGAAAATAACAGTTCCTTAACTATAGGCAAGAAGAAGCTATTCAGTAATTTTTCTTCTTTCTTTAAGGATGTTCTTTTTCTTTCCCATTTTCCATTTTTTTCCTCTTAAATTGGACCTGAAATTTAAATATATATACACAATTAAGAAATCAAGAATGTGGTTGAGATCAGAATTTTTTTCTCTGAACCTGTCCCTTTCTTTCTTAATGTTATATTTTCTCCTTGTTGTTACTTCCATAACACATTTCTGAAGGGTGTGTCAGCGAAACATAAATGTCTGAAAGTGGCGCTAATGAACCTTGACAATGACAACATGAGCAGGAATGCTGGGAAGGATTCAGAGGATTGAAAACTTCTATAATATCTGGGTTAGCATTTTCAGACAGATGCATCGTATCTTGGATGTATGTTTTTAAACTATCACTTATCATTATCATCATCATCACCATCACCGTCTCTATTTACTCTTTTCTGTTGTTTTTAATTATTTTCTACCTGGATGAAAGAATCTTCTTTTACTATAAGAAGTATAGTATTTCTTATTCTCATTATTTGAAACCATCCTTTTGAAATAACAGATTAGGAGTCATTCAAAGGAAAAATTTAGCACAGTTTACACGATCTTGCTGGGTGCAGAGGTGAGACTGACCAGCCTGCAGGTCCCTGGGTCTTCCTTTTTTCCCTTTTTAAAAGTGGAGTTTATGTTTCCCTTTTACAGTCCATGGCACTTCACTGGACTGCCATGTCTTCTCCAATATGATGGATAGCATCGTAGCAGCTTCACCTGGCAGATTTCTCAGGAAATGCGATTGTACCTCATCAGGTTGCCATCCTCCCCTCAAGCAACACAGGGGGACAGTGAATGAGGATTGCAGTCAGTCTGTAACATTTTGTCTCTGCCACTCCTTCCTCCTCACACTCTTCCCCTGGTTCCATTGTGGAATCCCAGCAACAGGAGATTGCCTTCCATTAAATTCTTCAACATAGGTCCTTCCCACAGACTGCAGTTCTTCAAGAAGTGCTCCAGCATGGGTCTTTTCTATGGGGTGCAGTCCTTCAGGAACGGACTGCTCCATGGGATCACACGTCCTGCCAGAAAACCTGCTCAACAAACTTTAGGGGACAGTATTCTGTCCACTGTTGAGCACAGAAGTAAAGACTCACACTTTTTACCCAGATGGCGGTGGCAGAGACTACATCAAAAATATAAGTGCATGGCAAACTTTGAACAGCTGTACAATTTGCCCCAGCTCCGTGCATTTAAATTTATCTTTTTCTTACACATCCCACCATAAAAAACTACAAAACAAACAAATAAAATACCCACAATTGTAAAACATCTATAAAGCTCACAAATGATGACTTTCTGAAATCCTTTTCAGCCTTTTCTCTCCTGTGACTGTATGACTCGCCTGCTAATGCCTCTAGGGATTTAACTATGTCTCTAAGGGGTTTAATGTTTGAATGGTCTCTCATTAAATGTCTAACACAGCAATGCCTGCTTTTTTCTCTTTGTTTCATTACAGTATTGTCTTAATTAGTTTAATGGAAGATTAAAATAAAGCTAAAATATCTACAAAGTAACAAAATTTAGGTTTATAGGAGTGTTTTTATTATTTCTGAAGATATTTTTCATGGCCTTAGAGTCATAGCTGTCCCATATCTTAATATTTTTAGTACTTGCTGCCAAGTGAATAGCTAGTAAAATTACAGAGTTATAAGCTGAAACAAACACAGTTTTTAGACATTCATATGTGTCATAACATGTTTCATAAAATCAGATTAGAATTTATAGGCCTATAACTTAGGTTGAGACAAAAATAAATTAAACAAGTAATGAACATTCAAATGAAAATACAATTTCCAAGCTATTTAATTGATGTACCTGATAACACTTCACTTTCATGAAGAGGGAGGTTAAAGTCTAATTACACGAAATATGAAATCGTTACAGATAGGTCTTCAAATCCAAATTCTTTGTAGACATTAATATGGATACTTTCAATATGAAAATTGGATGAATGTCTCTTGTAATTTAATCCACACACAACTATCTATATAACAGGAAATATAACAAGGGTCATACTGTATTCTTAACACAGAGAAACCAAGAACAGAATGAAAACTTGTTCTTGTCTCTAAAGATGGTGATTGCTCAGACCCAGTGTCAGATACAAAAATGTTAGGAAGCTTGCATAACCTCTGGCTGTGCTGTATCAAGGCTCTGGATACAGTATTTCAATCTCTAGACCTGTCAACCTTATTTATTTTATTCTCAAGCACTAAAATGAAGAGAAAATGCAATTTTCCTAAAACAACTATGGTACAGTATTGTTCTTAATGACATTGTAGAGCAGCTGGATATATAATAAACCTTCTCCACTCCTGGCAAGAGATCACTTTTGAGGAAAGTGCATTCCAATGAAATAGAAACTCAAAATTGGGGAAAAAAAAAAAAAAAAGGGATAAAACCAATTAAATATGCAAAACTGAAAAAGAAACAATTTAGTCAAACAACTAAAAAGACTTTTAAAAAGAAATACTGTCAGGCCTAAAGTTACGCTTAGGAATTTTTAAAAATTGTTTCTCCTTTCCTGTTGAGTGGGTAATTTCAGTGTCAGTTATAGATTTCTAAAACTCTTTTACCTACTCAAATCTTATCCAACAGTCGTATCAGCAGGAGATACAAATGATTCTTGTGGTAATCCTGAGCAGAACATTGTACATAGATCCGCAATGGAGTTAACCTGAGTATGACCAGTCCAGTGCTGTGCTGCGTGGGGCTGGGCATCCAGTGTGGTCTTCAGGCTGTGTTGTGCTGCACAGATCCCTTGGCTACAGGATAACCTCAGCCATCTTATAGCAACAGAAGAGCCTGCAGGCATCTCTCACTCAGTACTGGTGATAATGCCACAGGTGTGACTTTGCCTTTATCTAAAAGCACAACAAGAAGTTCTTGTAAGAACATGAATTCTCTTTAACAGTAGAAATTATGAATAGAGTTGCTACCTTGTAAATAAAGTCCTATAATAGTTTGAATGACTGAAAGGGGAAAATCTCTGCTGTGAACAGTGCCTGCATGGCAGGCTACATGTGGAAAACAACCCACTAGATCAAAGAATATACTACTTGTCAATACATTTAATTTTTTTTAATCCCATGTCTTTTTATACTTAAAAGTCTTATCAAAGCATATCTAAAAATCAATCTAGTTTCAGTTGCCTCTACAGTGACCATTTTCATCTTGTGATAATATTTACCGTGTATTTATTGTTCTCCCTCTACTGAGGTGTCAGTTAAGGCATGTCATTCTTTCCCTTTTGTGATTGTTCAGGGTGGAAAATTGCAAGAAACCTACTATGTAGGGTGTCTTCATAAGGGCAAGGGGGATAAAAATCCAATAAACTTTATTTTTGCTTAGTAGTTGATATTTCATGACCTTTTTGTTCAAACTTCAGTCTGGTTCATGAACCTCTGATTGTTAAAGTCAGTCTGTGAAGGTCTTCAGTAGAACCTATCAACCAGAGTATGTGCTCTAGATCAACTAAAGACTTCTTTTTCCCCCCACTGGCAATAGTGACTTTTGATCTTGCTTATAACTACTATTCCTCTTATCTGTACTGTTTAAATTCTGGAAAACATGTGACAATATCTGTCTTGTCGCAACTACTTCTAACACACAGGTTTTCAGTCTTCTGCTGATCTTTCTTTTCACTAATAACGACCAACCATCAGGTCTATGATCTTTTTTTTCCTATAATAGAAATCAACTGTTATACTGACTATAATAGAGTGTACATAACTGTTCAATACTGGTAGGCTAGGGCTCAGGTAGTTTATGTCTTAGTGCAGGAAATAAAGACATTTGTCAAGAGTAAAGGAGGAAACGGACTAATCATAAACTACTAAGATACTAGGCAGCAGTGTACCTAACAATTTTAATGTTGCCTGATTTCAGTTTCATTATGTGTTGTACTGTTTCTTTCTAGAGGAACTAATTTTCATTTCAGAACTCTAATATGTATTTTGAATCAGCAACGTATTAACATAATTAATACTGTACTGGTATAAAAAGGAATGTGTCATTGGCATGTGCTGTTTGAACTGTTTTACTTAACAAATTTAGTAAAAGAAATTTATTATTTTAAACTGGTCATCATAAATCCTATTAAAGTAGTAGGGTTGCTTTTACCCTTTCTGGTCCATATTTGCTTTCTGAAATTCATGAACAGATTAGTCAGAAGCACTTGTGTATTATAACTGCATCCAAACAAATTCTTTAGCTGATGACACATTGATTTTCAGTTTTTTTAAGTGAGCTTTGTTTTGGCGAATGATTTCAGAAAAAAATAATATTGCATATGAACCACTCTAAGGAGATATGTTCTTCATTATGTATATACTAGTGAAACAGAAATTTCAGATCACTCACGAGTTTACCCTTCTTGTAAGTGCTTGGAATGAACATGATTATATTTATGGAGAGGTAGCCTCTGTATTCAGAAAGTAGTTAGGGTTTGTGGAAGCCTTAATCAGCTATGCTAGAATCAAGGTCTCCAATACACAAAAGTCATCTTAACGTATTATCTTACTGTGCTATTATTTGAATGTTAGAACAGGGTGCGATACAGAAGAAGTATCCACTGACGGAAGAACTTGCTTGTTCTGTTTCAGATGAGGTAGATATGATAAGGCAATTAGGAATGAGGTCTTGCAGCCTGCTGGCTTTCTGCACATTGAGAATAGAGAACCAGTGCACTGATGCACTGCCAGTGAAGGTCCAGCTGCTGCAAGCTGCATGCGCAGATTGAGTGGACACTGTCATTTCCCAAACACCTACTTTGTGGTGAGTTGAATGAAGCAGAGTTGCCTCAGAAAGGGTCCAAATCTTCTCCAAAGGCATCTTTAACTGAGGCCTTTGGACTGTTAACCATATATAGAGAGCAGCTAAGCACCAAAGTGAGTGATAACAAAGGTCTCTTTGGAGCATATTAGGAAAGTGGTGCAATTTTGATCTTCATCAATATTTCAATTGTTGTGACTTCTTGTTTTATGCTCATTGGCCAACGATATTATGCAAATATATGCTGATGTCTTGGTTTCGGCTTAGACAGAGTTAGCTTTCTTCATAGTGATTGGTGAGAGCCTATGTTTTGGATTTGTACTGGGAAGAAGACTGACAACGTACTGATATAGTTGCTGCCAGGACAGCCAAGGACTTTTCAGGAACTCTGCTCTGCCAGTGTCTGAAGGTGCAGGAGAAGTTGGGAGGGAGCACATCCCCAACTACTAGCCTAGGATTCAATTTTAGGATTGAGACTCAAATTGGCCGATGGTATATTCCATATCATGCACATCATACCCTGTATATAGATAGATGAGGCTTTGTCCAGAATTGCTCTCTTGCTCCAGTCATTCCTCTCTTGCTCTGGGTTGCACCTCTCAGGGTTGTCTCGGTCTCGGTCTCTCAGACACTAGGGTTCCTATCTCCATTTCAGGATTGCGATTTTGGGACTCTCCCTGCTCTTGGATCATTAGCTGGTAAGGGGCTGAGCTTTGGTCATCAGGTGGTAAGCAGTTTCACTCTGTGTCACTCCTTGTATATTTTTATATATTACTACTATTATCATTACTATTGTTTCCAATATTATTGTAGTTTAGTTAATAAATTGTTCTTATCTCAACCCATGAGTCTTTTTTCCCTTCACCCCTTTAATTCTCTTCTCCATGTCCAGGAGGTGGGGAGGGTAAGAGTTCGGTTGTTGTGGTGTTTTGGCTGCCAGCCAAAGGTAAAATCATGACAAATTAAACTTAAGACAGTGCCACCACAGCAGAGACATCCTTGACTACTTATGGCCATTACAATAATTCTGATTGTGGTAGGTTGACTCCAATGAGCAGCTAAAGCACCTATCCAGATGTTCCCCACTTCCCCTAGCAGGATGGGGGACAGACTTGGAAAGACAAACATGAGAAAAACTCACTGGTTGAGATAAAGACAGTTTACAAAATGAAGAAAAAAGAGGACAATAACCCCAAGACAAATGAGTGATGCAAAGGCAATCACTCACCACATTGCAGTAGCGGACTGATAACTACTCAGTCTGCATACAAAAGTTACTTTGGAAAAACTTCCCTTCAGTTTTTATTGCTGAGTATGACATTAGGGCATGGAATTGCACTTTGGTTCAGCCTTCCCATCTCTACCTCTCACAACCTTTTGCCCACATCCAGCCTACTCACTGTGGGGCAGTGTGGGAAATTGAGAAAGACTCAGTTCTGGGAGAACACTGTTCAACAATAGCTGAAACATTGGTGTGTTATCAATACTGTTTTAGTCATAAATCCAAAACACAGCGTTGTATGAGTTAAAGTAAAGAAAAGTAGCTCCACCTTGTCCAGACAGTATACTGACTTGAACTCCCATTTGTAACTGCTTTTACACAAGACCAAGAGACATGTTTTTTTGGAAACTTTTTTAATGGTTTAACAGTCCTGATTGAAAATGGTAACTGTATTGGTCTTATATATTTGGATTTTTCCAATGCATTTGATGTAATGCCACAAAGAATTTTTTATTAAAGTACTCAGAAGACACAGAATTTACAAGACACATATTGTAAAGATTAAAGATTTCGTATGAATCAATGATAAAGAGAAAACATTTATTAGGCAAAGATATTAAAAATCAGATTTTTATTCATCATAGACTCTGTGTTTTGAATGTGTTCAGAGCAAAATAGATCAATATTTTATCCACAGTGAAATTCTGGTAGTTTATTTTAGGTTTAATTCACACTACTTCTTTTCTGTTTGTGATTCTTTTCTATACACAGGTTATTGACCTTGGTTTTGTTTGTAATTGAATCAGGGAATGTTTGGTAAATGTGAATACAAATTCACTGGGTTTATTTAATTGCCTATTATACCTATTTAGTAACAACACTAGCAAAACTTAAAAAAATATTAAACAATGACAAACATAGTCTACTCTCTATATGTCACAATAAAATACACTACTATTTAGATAAATACTTCTTTTCCTTAAGCTTCCAGTAAAACCTATAATTTCAAAAAGATAACAAAGCACCTAGCTATGGCAAATCTATCTGAAAGAGCAGGTAGCTAAGAATGTTATTATGCACACATTTGTTTGTCTTCTCAGATATGCCAGCAGTGACCTTTTCAACATTCTCACTGCATGTTTTATCAAAGAACACTGTCTCGACTCTTATGGGATCTTGCTCCTAACTACAGGTGCTCTGTATAGTCTGTGCAACTGGAAATCTGAGTGTCACCCTCAGTCTAATGCAGCTTTCAGCATGACAAAGAGAACTGATGACAGTTTCCTGAGGCCCAAAATCCTGGTAGCTTAACTATGTGAACCTGAAGGAGACTTGTACCAGGGGACTGAGAAAACACAACATAAATCCTGTGAGGTTGGAGCACACACATAAGGTCGTTTATCATCTTTTGAAGTGAGCATTTGCTAAAATTCATACAACTTTGAGAACAGAAGCTTCTGAGACTTTGAAATTAGGACCTTTTTTCTCTCTTCTTTTTTATTTTTTTCCTGCCAAAACATAAACTAAATATATAATTAACTACCAAAATGAAAACATTGCATTTTTTCAACCCTTCTCAAGAAACAATGATAATTTTCTAATTGGATATATGTAATTCTGCCAACACGGAGCAGTTTCATAGATCTATCTCAAGGATAGTCTTTACTCCAAAGCACAAAAACATTAGTATTTTTCAGAGAGTGAGTTGAAGGAGATTTTGGTGGTTTGGTTTTTCTTTGGTTTGGGGTTTTTTGGTTTTGTTTTTTACATTTCTTACTACTGTCTTCTAACTTAAGTTTTTTAAATAATTGATTATTTTTTTCCCCTGAAATAATTCATTTAGAGGTGATCACCTAGCATAAAAACGTTTGGAGAAGGGTTAAGATCCTGACACAGTCACAGATAACAGAAAAAAGCCCCCAGCAATAATGACAAATTTTCATCAGCATTGGTTTTTTTTGCTGACCTAGTCAGCATTGTCTGTGTTATCACCTATCTCTTTTATTTTTAAGTACAAAATTAAAATTAATGCCAGATGGGTTTGAAGAATTTAACTTCAAAATTAAAAAATAAAAGCTGGCAAACAACTGTATGATACATGAAAAAAGTACTCAAGGAAATCACATTCATGTAAGCTAAATGATTTGTTGTCTCCACATATAGTCAATATATTGTCTGCTACACTGTGACTTGACTGACAACCTTTTGTACTGCAAAAGGCTATTTTGAACGGTGTGAATTGTTATGTCATTGACAGAGACTTTGCATACATCTTTACTAATGCAGCCCTTTTTTGGCAGTCTGCCTGTAATCTCCTCAAACATAGAGTTCCCCATATCTTGAGTGAGCCAGCATGGATAAGAAGGCAGAAACTAAATTTAATCCAAGAACTGGAGGCAATCACAGTGACGTATTTTTTACTTCAACTTACATTTCTGCTTTCTGAATTGTAAGTAGCAAGCTTAGTTCGTTCAGATGATTTCGAAAGGTCTGAAAGGAAACTCATATTGTGGTCTTGGTGAGCATTAGCTGGTTTTCTTGCTGTTTGACTTTGAGGCAATAGACTTTATATGCCCCTTTTTCTGCTCCATTACCCATTTACACATTTTAATTTCTACAGAATCTCTTCAAAACTTAAAAAAATTAAATAGATGCATATTCCTCATCACCTTATTCCACTCCATTGCCTTCTTATTACCATACTAATTGATTACTTGTTGGGTGTATAACTGAAGCAAATCCTGATAATAGGTTATCTCCCTCTTTCATATAAGATGTAAATTAGGGCAATAAAATATATTTCACCATATCAGAATCAGTCTTTAAAGAGGCAGGAAAATCTTCTGGCCTCTTTGACCTTCATGGATATGGATTTCATCTACTGTTCCATGTTATAGAGAAAACACATGCAGAGACAACAGAAGTTCTGTCACCACATTAATGTATTTTTATCATATATTTTTTAAAATGTATTTAAAAAGCCTTTTGGTGTTGTATGATGAGTCAATTTTTCCTGTACAGTCAGTCCTCGGTCCTCTTGCTAAGACATTATCTGGATGCCAGTTAGCGTCAGTTTCATTGCACTGGAAATTTCCATTATATGGGCTACCAGCATTGCAAATACACTCAGCTCATATATTAGCTCCACAAGGTCAAGAAATGTCATCTCTGAAGAGTAGTAAGCAATGACAGTCTTGGTAAAACTCAGACATTTCACACACCATTGGAATCCATGACTTAATAAAGAACATCTATGTGTCTTTACTGGTAACCTATGTTCTTTGTGTTTAATGACAACTCACTAAAAGCATGTCAGCTGTCAGGTGAAAGGGTCAACCCACTCTTTCAAGGAACATATTTCTACAACTTAGTGCTAAGAATGTAAGTCTTTATTTTCAAAAATATGTAATGAATCAAAATATACCGGTAAAGCTTTCCCAGACCGCAAAATTATTCAGTGACCTCGTAAAATTACTTGACACTTCAACTTCTGTTTTCAGAATGCATTCACAAACTCTTCTCCATCAGTTTTTGACAATAGACTAAGGAGTGTAAGGGATTTTACTTTGTGTTACCAAAACTTGTAGTTTGTTATTAGTGTATCTAACCTTGAAGATTTAAATAGTATTTTATTTGTACTATACAGATCAGTAAGATAAGAAAACAGGAAATAATTAAAAAGGTACTACAGTGCAAGCAAATACTTTATTAGAAGCAACACACTTGCAATGTATGTCTACAAAATAAGGGTAGACATTAGATAAAGATATACATTATCTCACATATTCATTTATTTTGGGCCCAATAATTGAAAAGCTAATAATTTTGTTTCAGTACAAGTCTCCTGAAACCACCTCTCTGGAATTTTGTCTTTCACATTTTATTACACAAGCTCTTGTCATTTGTTCTGGGTCTTGAGTTGTACATTTTAGAACAATTCCAATTTTGAAAGCTTGCTTTGGAACATGTACTTTGACCTAGCAACCATCAAATATCTCTGTTGTGAATTCATAGATTTTTGAGAATATAGTTTTAAAATCTGGACTTAACCCTAAAACACCAGGGCAGAAGCTTACACTACAGTATGTGTTCTCAACAGATGATGCTAAAGTTAATGAACAGTTCAAAGATTCAGAAAGATGAGAGCTTTCTAGTCCCTTTTTTTTCCCTCTCATTTTTTACTCCAATGCTTGTAATTCAGATGTATGCAACCTGCATTGATCATAAGGTCCAAGGCTATATCTCCTCTCTATCTAAGCACCAGATGTTCTTACAAGCATGAAAGATGACCTATTTTATGTATCTTATGTCTCCCCCAAGTAATAATCACTTTCATAATCAGCTGTGACCACCGACCACACTTTTGTGGTAGATTACTGGCATTCCAAGTACAATAACTGTCAGTTACTTTGGTCCTCAATGAAAATTAATTTGTTTGATCCTTAGCATAGCAAGTTGACAAATTCAAGCCATTCCAGTGATGTGGCAAATTTATTTCCTTTTGAAATTGCTGAAAACACACTGTTGTAGCCTGAAAATATCTCCCAAATGTACAGATTGAAGACCAGGTAAACAAAGCTAAATGTTCCTTCAAAGAACAGAATTACAGTGCTTGTTTCTATGGAAAATGCAAGCTTTATCATTTTTAACAGCTGCTAGCAGTTTAAATACAGGGCTTACCACTAGCTTTTTTTCTCTCTCAAAGTACGTACATACTTACATACGTACATATTTTCAAGATTATATTTATAATTATCTTCTGCTTGTGTCTGTTTCCCAGTGTGTCATCTCACTTTTCACTGTGATGGCATTTTAAATTGATTGAACACTTTTGCTGTCAGTTGCTGCAGGAGTACATGAGTACATTTGGTTGCCTTTGGTCTGCCTTTGTTATTCACTGCCTTCACAGAACAGACAAAATATGAAATTAAAATTAAAATTATGTGATTTAACTTACCATACAGGTGTTAAGAGCTTATGATATCTTTCTGCCCAAAATATACTTCTTTGAAGATATAGAGTAAAAGAGCCTTGAAAATACTGCTTCTTACTATCTAAAATAAGAAAATGAAAGAAATAACCCATTATTTTTATTATAGGTTTACTTAAAATATTAGATCAGATACTAGCACCTTAAAAATACATTTGTCACATGTTTTTGTTCCTAGGAAATCATTGTTATTTCAGGATTCATGCAGAGATTTATCCTCTAACATTCACTATCTATAAACAAATAGAAACTAGTGCTAAAATTTACTTCAGATGCAGCATCTTTATCCAAGTTATTCAGCAGCAGTGAGACTATAATATTCAAAATTTGTTAGAGATTCTGCTCTTTTTCATTGTCCTGTAAATAGAATCATAGGATCAGAGAGTGATTTAGGTTTGAAGGGACCTTAAAGATCACCATGGGTAGGAACACCTCTCACTAGATCAGATAACTCAAAAGCTCATCCAGCCTGGCCTTGAACACTTCCGGGGATGGGGTATCCTCAGATTCCCTGGGCAACCTGTTCCACTGTCTCACCACCCTCACAGTGAAAAATTTCCTTCCAATATCTAATCTAAATCTGCCCTATTTCAGCTTATAACCATTACCCCTCGTCCTGTTGTTACACTTCCTCACGAAGAGTGCCCACCAATCTCTCCTGTAGGTGATCTTAAGTACTGGAAAGCTTCTATTCGGTCCCCCGGAGGCATCTTTACTCCGGGCTGAAAAACCCCAGCTCTCTCAGCCTGTCTCAGAATCACAGAATCATAGAATCATTAAGTTGGAAAAGACCTCAAGGATCATCAAGTCCAACCGTCAACCCAACACCACCTAACTCACTAAATCATGTCCCTAAGCACCACATCTGGGTGTTTCTTGAACACCTCCAGGGATGGTGACTCCACCACTTCCCTGGGCAGCCTGTTCCAATGCCTGATCATTCTTTCAGTGAAGAAATTTTTTCTAATATCTAGCCTAAACCTCCCCTGATGCATCTTGAGGCCATTTCCTCTTGTCCTATCACTTGTTACTTTAGAGAAGAAGCCAGCACCCACCTCAGTACAACCTCATTTCAGTAGTTGTAGAGAGTGATAAGGTCCCCTCTCAGCCTCCTCTTCTCTAGACTAAACAACCCCAGCTCCCTCAGCCACTCCTCATAAGACCTGTGCTCCAGACCCTTCACCAGCTTCGTTGTGCTTCTCTGGACCTACTCCAGCACTTCAGTGTCCTTGTGGTGAGGGGCCCAAAACTGAACACAGGATTTAAGGTGCAGCCTCACCAGTGTCGATTACAGGGGCACAATCACTTCTTTAGTCCTGCTGGTCACACTATTTCTGTCCTTGTATGGGAGGTGCTCCAGCCCTCTGATCATTTTCATGACCCTAGGACACGTTACTTTATGCTTTACTGTGACTTTTCCAGAAAACTACTCAGGAACTATTTTCATTCTAAGATGTGTCAAAGCATTTTAGAAGACTGTACTGCATTGTACTGATTCATGACGTTGCTGTAAAATCGCTGATGTTATCAGTATTTACTTCCTTTATAAACTTTTTCTACATTAACAAATTTCTTTAAAAATTTTGACATTTTTCAAGAATATTTTTGGACAGATAATTCTGTTCTTGTTTGAGCAAGAGAATCTCTAAAGACAGCTCTAACATTTATTTTTAGTTTTATTATATGATCCTGCTTTTTCTGATCTAAATTCTTGTGTACTACGTGTTCTATGATTTTCAGATTATTGAAAATAAATAAATAGGTGGATAGATGAACAGGTAAATACACATAGATATGTTAGATTCCTAGTGCCTTAACAAGGCTTCATTATTCACTCTTAATCTACATTTTGTCTCATCAGGAAGCTAGTCTGAGTTTTTTATACATTGACTGAAATTTATTGAACTGTTATTTATGGTCAGGTTAAATACTGTGCCCGTCTCTTCCTATCCGCTTAATTTCAACAGAGGACAAAGCATTCAGGCTAAGACGCTTACTGTAGTTTTCTTTGTTCTAGTATATTTTTTTGCCAGTGGGGAAAAATGCAGCCCACTCAATCTTAGAATTTTTTTGTCCTCTTTGGTAGTCTTGAGAGCAATGGTGAAACACTGAGATTTGTTTTGAAGGACAGACCTTTACAGCGGGAAAAAAACAGTAACTAAAGAACAAAAGTTAAAGAATACAGGCAAACATTAGGAGCACAGAACTTGAAACTACAGCAGGAAAAGAGACATGAAGAAGCAAGAAACAAGAGGGAGAGAAATTATAAACACACAGAGTAAAGAAAACAGTAATAATTTCATATTTTCAGAAACTGAAAATAAAGAGGAAAAAAAAAAAAGCCTGGCCTGGGTTTCAGTGTAAATCCTTATAACTTGGACCAATAAGAAATAAGAGTTTGTTGGATGTATTGACAGGCTCTCTTATGAATAGGTAATCTAGAAAGCCACAGACTGATTCATGGAGCATACTGTTACTGACATTACCTGTGTCCATTTTCTCAAATCCATCTGGGGTCCATGAAAACAGAATTATCAGTACAGGAAACAGAACGAATTCTAGTTGAGAAAAGTAACCAGAATTTGACACTATCTGCACACAAATAGAACAGACTTGTGTTCTCCTCTGAAGATCGCGAGTATCACACAAAAATGTTCATACAGTCTAAAACATGCCTTAGCTGTATCTGTATGATTATTTCAGGTAAAGTCAAACAAATGAGTTTAAATCAGTGTTTTGTAGCTTAAGGCAAACTACTTTCTTTTGAAAATAAATTATTAATATGCAATATGTACCTTCACATCATCAGTCCTTAGATCTTGGATGAATCCAATTGTAGGTTGGTTAACTAACTATGGGAGGATCTGAAAACTGTTTAGGTAAAATGTTCTCATGAAGTTGGTTACAGATGGTCTTAAGCTGAAGAGCAGGAAGTTCCTGACATTGATTTTAACTTGTCAGCTTCCTGCCTAGGTGAGGTGATACAATGGTCATTTCATGGACAGACTTGATGTTTGGCAAGTGTTGACGAACATACCGACGGGTGACAGGCAGCTGTGGCTGAAACTGAACTGATTGCACAGGCTCACCCTAACAATTTATGCAGTAAACTTTAATAATTGCCTTTCTCTCCTTAACTAGTGACACTTCATTTTTCCTGTTGTCTCCACTTGTTGCCCAGATCATTGTAGGCTCTTCTCTCGGACTTCCACTTCTTGAATTCTTCGTAAAAGTGGTCATCTGACAGAAATTGTACTTTCACAAAATGAATTGTCCTGGTTCAAACTTTCAGCCATGCCAAAAGATTCTCATTGTCAACTGGAAAAAACTGAAATGTTAGAGTACCAGTTGGCAGCACATTGCCACATATTGCCACTTCCATATTCTTTCATCTCTGAATATCTCTGAATATCACTGCTATGTTAGAAGATATGCGAGTATCAAGTACTTTCAATTTAAAGCTTGATACTGCCTCATATTGTTGTCTGAATTGTAGTAAAGATGTAGTGTTCCTTAGCAATTCATTTTTTTTGGTATTATATTGTATCATCAAATTGTTACAGGAATTTTGACTTTCCATGTCCCATTAGAGCTTTTCATAAGTTTGGTAAAAAATAACAGGCTACTAAGATTCAATGTGGAACATCAAGACACACTCCTGAAAGTGTTTTTCTTGAAAGGCTGCAAAAGCCAATCAACTCTATTTTTTGTGAATACCAAATTGGAGATGATTGAAAATACTTATTCTTTTGTATAGTAGAGTAGATTTATTATTATTATTGCTAATTGTGTCCTGGCACAATACTTTTGGGATCAAGTCCCATGTTCATATGCAGATAGTTATGCCCACCTGCTTTCCAAGTAACTCTTTTTTCCTATACTGCTCGTTCTGTGAAGACTGAAGAGAATGATGGTCTTTCATCACAAAAAAATGTCACAAGAGGTGTAGAATTTGTCTGATGTAAGGAAAACGAAATTGATTTCAGGTTCTTTGGAGGTATCACCTTACTCTGTTAACCTATCAGAGTTTTCAAAAATGGAAATAACTTTGCTGTTCTACTTTACCTGAGTAGTCTGTTTTCACAGCCTCTGTGTTATTCGACAGTTTCTTTTAAGATCATTGTGATAGGTTTAAAGTCTCTGTAATTCCTCAGGAGTGGTATGTGATCTACCTTTTGGTCTGAATTCTGAAATCAAAATGTAATTTAAATGTTTACAGGCTGAGATGAGCTAGTGTGTTATTGGAACTGCATCTTTGGTCTACAGAGGGTGGACACAGAGTTTTACTTCTGCTATTTTCAAGAGGTAGTGAGTCCAGCACTTCCACTTGACAAGTATTCTCGTCAAGGAAGGAAACCCAAGACATAAAGAAGGTCTGACAGCAAAAGACACAAGCTTTTAAAAAGGATGGTTCCCAAAGAAGAAGGAGATTTGCAGCAAACAGGTAATTTCTCTTGGGTGAAATTAAGATGTAGGTGAGAACCCAGAAACAACTGGGCTGCACAAAGTGGCCTGCCTTGGTTACTCTAGTCAACAGAACACCCGGCAGGTAAAAAATGAGGCCTTTCCACATTAATTTATTCTCCTTGAAATGCATAATAAGCATTCTTCAAAATACAATGATGTCACAGAAACCCACAACTGTAATCTTGCAGGGTGGGAGATGGATCATAATGCATTTACATGTAGAATGCTATATCCACAATAGAAGTGTTTCTCCGTTGTCCAGGTATTTAGCCTCAGGATGGGAGAAGACTCTTCTGTATCAGATAGGAATAATCTCAGTTCCTGCAGCATACAGAACATAATGACTGAAGAGGATTTTTGAGGAGATCCAGAAAGGAAGGAAAGAGTAACCCTGAACCACTGCATTGACGGCAGCATGAGATTGTGTTTGCTTTGATTTACCAGGTGTAAAAACGTTTTGTCGTATTATTTTTCACAATGCTGTATTTATTTCCTTTTATGTTTTATTCATTGATATTCGGTAAAATATCAACATTATGTAAAAAAGATTAAGAAGCAGAAAACAAGACAACTCCACTGATGTATGTATAAAGGGGAGAAGACAAAAAAAGAAAGAAAGAAAAAACATCTGAACTCTTAAAAGGTTTCAATACATAGCTAATGAGTTTGCTTTCTCCCACACGTATTTCCTATATTGGGGAAAAAAAAAAAAAAAAAAAAAAAAAAATT
>WKFP01014000.1:49221-77169 GCA_011057875.1 Pterocles orientalis | reverse complement strand
GGGGGGGGGGAGGGGGGGGAGAGACAGTCCGGCTTCTAGCTTGGGATTTGCTTTTAGGTTAAGATTGAGAAGCAGACTGACCAATTATTCCATCCCATGCATGTCATACCCAGTGTATAGGTGAGGACCCTTCCGGGAGAGCTCTCTCTTTCACCTCCCTTGGGCTCCAGATAGTCTCGCTTCGGGTGCCTACATTTGCACTCCCAAGGCCTTTTCCCCCCCCACTGTCACTGTTAGTTCTCGGCCCAGGACGCTCATTATCTCTGTTCTGTGAATTTTGGGATCCTCCCTCTCCAGGGGGATCGTTAGCTGTTTTTTTCCCCTGCTTCAGTCAGCTCTCAGCCTGGGACGCTTAGGCTGTTATCTCCATTCTGTGACTGCCTCCAGGAGCGGCGCATCCCCCCTTCCCCCCCCCCCCTTTTTGGGGAAATCGTGAGTGCAGTTTCTGGGGATCATTAGCTGGCAACAGGCTGAGCCTTTTGGGGAGGGCAGTATCATTGTGTATCACCCATTCTCTCCCTCCTCCAGAGTCATTGGGTGGGAGTGGTCTGGGCCTTTGGTCATCAGGTGAGGAGGGGCAGTATCACTGTGTATCACATTGCATATTTGTGTATAGTATTATTTCCAATATTATTGTAGTTTAGTTATTAAATTGTCCTTATCTCAACCCACGAGTCCTCTTTGCCATTTACCTCTTTAATTCTCTCCCCTATGATTGGGTGGGGGCGGGGACTGTGTGAGCAGGTGTGTGTGGTTTGGCCCCCAGCCAAGGGCCAACCCACCACAGAAGCACACCAGTTCATCATGAATGAATTTAGTCCTGAATTTTAAAAATAGGTAAATGCTCTGAAATTTCATTAAACTCTTTTCTGGAGTATATTTAAGTTTCAAATAGACACAAATAAATATAATGTCTTGGACTTTTCCCTTTCATTTATAGTATGAAACATAAGCCTATTGTCTACAGAAATCTCCAAGGACTGCAGTTTCGGCTAATGAAGCAATCTGCACATGGAAACACTGAAAGCTTCGTTTCAGCTAAATGTTTATCTTTTGACTTTTTCAAAATCATCCTTGTTATCTGCCTCCTCACTGGAAAGCTGTCACTCAACAGCTGATTCCTCAAGCATGTTGACAGATGTCTACTTTGAAATATCTGCTGGATGGCCAATGCATCACGAGATGTTAAATTACGTTTTCATCTGGAGAGAAGCACTAAGCTGTTAAACTAGCTGTGAACACTGGCTGCCTAGTGACCTTAGCACAGAAACAGTGCTTCTACCCATAAACATTTTAAGGTCATGGGATTTATTCCAGTTCCTCACAAAGTCTGACATTTTGCAGAAGCCAGAAGCAACTTTGTACTGAATTTTATTACCTAGGAAATATCTCCCTTTGGTGTCCATTAGTGCGGGTCAAACTAATTCAGACTGTAAGACCATTAAACCTGATAAAGTTTCAGAGCAAAAGGATTTCTAGTGTTGCAGACGGTGGAGTTGTACCAAGAATACTTTTTCCCTCATTTGTTATACATCTATTAATGAGAATTTATACCCTGAGTACTTTGATAATAAAATTTCCTCAAAAATACAACAGCACACAGAAAACTAACAGCTCGTTCTCCTCTCACTGTTGGTTTGGTCTTCTGCTACTGGGGCAGTATCACGTTTCCCTTGCGATAAATTGGTCAGAATCAAAGCAGATGCTACAGAAAGGCCTGTATGTTGCCATGTCCCTACTGTTCAGCAGCAATCCTTCCCCACAAAACTCTTCCACAGCTACAGCTTGTGTAAATTTCTTCGAACTTGTGTGTCTGCTGTTATGGGCACATTGTTGTTTCCTGATGCATTCAGATTTACATCCTGATGGATTAGAGTATTAGGAATTCACCTTTACTTTTTTATGACACACATGGAACCTTTGTTTAAAGATCCCATACTCAGCTAAAAAACAGTGAGTTGAGTATATACTTATTCCAAAAGCAATTGTAGCTGGAAAAAAAGTGTATAAAACTTTTTAAAGTGCATAGAACTTAAATATAGTTTACTGCTTTTTTTCACATACCCTTGGCCATTTAAAAAACAATGCACCAACTATTATCGGTGGAAGTTAATGTTGGAATTACAACCCAAGAGAAGTAGGGAAAAAAGCCAATATTTTGATTTGTCAAAATCAAAATTAAGATTGGAACATAAATTCAAAACACCAACAAATTACTTCTGGACATATACAAATAGACAGAAACTTACACACACACACACACAGACACTTGTCTGCAAAGCTGTGTATTTGAAATCAGTCTATGGCAGACTACATGAGAGAATCTGACTGATGTTTGTAAAAATTCATTTTTGGTATGTACTAGATCTTAAGACAAAGTATTCCCTTTTTTATTTTTTTAATAATTTTCTTCCTTTTTTTTTCAGTTTCTCATCAGTCTCCATTTTAGTTAATAGGCCAAAAATAATATGATGAAGAGTATAGCATTCAGTTCAGATGGAATGATTTTAAAGAATCTGACCCTGAGTTTTGTGCTCTCTGACTTTTGTAATCATTTAATGAATTAAACTGTGGACTATAAAATAAACTTGTACAATTTTAAGTTCATGTAGGCTGCTTTATAGCTCACTTTGTAAAGCTGAATGTTAAATGGGAGACTAATGTCATTGGCTATCCTGGGACTGATATATCTAATATTCATAAAGATCTGAAAAAAAATGAATCTCAGACCCTGCATCAGTCTAAGTGAAATGTGATGCTGAATGCCAAGAAGAAGATCTGACCCTCTAGAGTACAACAGATATAGTTAAAATTAATATATTAGGACACTTCATAACTTCAACATTGCTGATACACGAACTAAGATCTCCTCTAAGCTTAATAAAAAAAAGCATGATGAACTACTTTGGTATAAGAATTAAATCTCTCTGTAATAAATCTCAGCCCGGACTCTTGCTATGCACAAAACCCCTCCAAATACTTGAGTATATGAACCAGGAGATTTATCCTGGATTTATTTGTAACAGAGATATTACTGGTAACCTAGCTCTATTTCCAGTGAAATGTACTACTTTATCATTTTTAAAAACTGAAATGTAGCTATAAAATAACATTATTGCATTTTGTCACATAAGTCCCAGACACTTGTTCTTTGCATATTTCCTGCATTTCTGGGTAAATTCTGATGTGCATGTTTGTGGCCCACAAAGATATAATCTTCTCAGGAGCAGTTATTGAACATAAAGTCTTCAAGAGTGTTGTCTGTACATTTAGCTTAAATTAAGTCAACATTTAGACTCCTCAGAAGTGGGAGAGTTCTTTAAGTCTGAATTCCTAAAAATATAGCATTATAAAATTCACTTTGTAAGATGCTTTGATTTTCTGTATAGTAATTTATAAGATAGTATTGTTAGATTTTCTTTAATAGCTGTATAGGATAGACCTATATTTGACAATAAGAAAACACTATACATGTCAGTATATGTACATTATGGTGTTAAGTGTATACAAATATGCATGTATATGCACAAATTTGATGGAGAAATGGGTTTTACTTGTCTGCTTGTACTCTACAAAAGAGCAGACTGGGCAAAGACAAGTTTGAAATCATAGGCACAAAATCTCACATTGTAAATATAGATCAGTCCCGAAACTGTAATCCCAGAAAAGAGATAAGAGCCAGAGTGTCCAACGGATGGAGAGCCAACCAAGAGAGTGAGAAGACCTCTAGAGAGGAGCGACCCAGTGTGAGAGAGATTGAACTTCCGGACCAAACGTCACCTATATACTGGGCATAACATGCATGATATAGAATATACCATTGGCCAATTTGAGTCTCAGTCTTAAAGCTAAGGTTGAATCCTAGGCTAGTAATTGGGGCTGTGCTCCCTCCCATCTTTTCCTGCACCTGCAGACACTGGCACAGCAGAGATGCTGAAAAGTCCTTGACTGTCCTGGCAGCAAGTGTAAGCAGCAGTTTGTTATCAGCCTTCTCCTTAAGCACAAACCTAAAACATAGCCTTTCACTAGCTACTATGAAAAAAGTTAACTTTATCCCAACAGAAATCAGGACAACTGAGTAAATATTATCTGATGAAGAAGGTGTGATTCAAAATTTTGGAAAGCAACAGAAAAATTGGTTCTGATTTTAAATGTTTCCAGAGTATAACTTTAAGTATAACATACATGAATTCTGGTAGGAGAAGGAGAAGAAATTATTTCAAAAGCCTATACCTTCCTCATATTCTTAGGTGAAACAAAATCATTAGTATAACATGTTATAATAATGAATGGCATAAGAATGTTAAAATGAATACATAAATAAATGAATGTTAAAAATGGACTACAAGTATTTTTATTGTGATAATTTTTTTAAAACTCAAACTTCAATGTGTATATTATGTTCTTGTCTATAAGTCATGAATAGTATGAATGCGTTTGCCAAGATGTAATCTAATCAAAACGAGGATCAGAGTAAAAATGACATTATCAGTTCTTATTCTACTTTGAATCAAACTCAGTAGTTTCTAAATACAATTTTCTTTCTTGCTTCTTCCAGCTTAATTTTCTTCTGATAGTGAAATTTCCTATTTACTCCAATGAGGTAGTCATGCACCTCATATTTCCTCTTATCACCCTGTACAAGTGCTCTTTTGGTCTTAATGTTTTCCAGTTTCTTTTTAAAAAGAGTATTCTCTTTGAAATTTATTCCCTTTGCTAAATCCTCATTAGTTTCCTTTCTTTTAATCCAGAAGCAGTACAGGAAACATAGAACTTGACTTTAGATTTATTCTTACTATTGTTGCCAGACCTCTTTTGTCAGCCAATCCCCACTCTTCTCAGGGGATCTCTCTGTCCATTTATGGAGTCATTTATGGAGTCATTTATGACTCTTTTTGTAACAATTAAATATTAAAACTCTGAGGTTCAACTACTTTAGTCCTTCAAGAATTAGACAGAAATTAGAGAGCAAGGGAAAGTAGTTTTAAAACTAAATAGTTAGAGGAGCAATCTTTATTCAGACTAAGCTTAGTCAAGCATGGCACCTATTGCGGTTTATAAAACCACGGGGGCAATTTCCTAAACACCTGGTGGGCTGAGGCAGGGAACTGGGAGGGTTTCACTCACCACCTAGGGTCACGGGCAAGAGACCGATATGACTCATGAAGAACAATAAAACAACTGGATTTATTAACTATTTGCAACAAGAAGCAGGATATTAAAAGAGAGAAAACACATCTTACACAAAGGCACTTCTCCCCCACCCCTCCCTTCCTCCCAAAGCCCAAAGGCTTTGTTCCTGTACCTTCTCCCCCCCGGCAGCTCATGGTGGGGGGAAAGGTGGGGGGAAAGGTTGGGGAAAAGTGGGGGGTGCAGTCAGTCTGAGCCACCCTTTCTCATCACCGTTTTTCCCCATTGCCATGTGGAGTTTTTCTGATGTGGGGCTTCTAGTTCCTGCGTGGGGTCCTCCACGGCTGCTTCCAACAGGGCTTCAGTCCCCCGGCGACTCCCTCAACTCACCATGTGGCAAGAGAGAGAGAGAAAATAGCACAGAAGCTCTCTCTCTCTCCGTCTTGGTGACCAGAGTGCTGTGTGGTTCCATTATCTCTCAGATCCCGCTTCCTTTTCTCTGCCATCAGAGGTCTTCATCGGCTCTCGGGAAGAAGGACTCCCAGGCGAGCCATGGCGGAGGCTGGGCTATGGCAGATCGGTTCACAGGTGCCGAGCAGGGAGGGGGATGGCCAGATTTGCCACCCAAGCCATGCCCTCCTCCTGGGCCATGCCAAGCGAACCTATTGTTCAGTGCTCCTTCTTAAATATGTTATTTGCAGAGGTGTTGATTGGCTGGTCTGGGGTGGGAGCATGCCCTTCCCCCACTCCTCCTGTTACCAAACGTTTGGCGGGGGTGGGAGGGTAGCTTGGAGCCACCACTTAAACCCCTCCCTTTCCGCCAGACAAAACCCATAACAGCACCTTAGAAGTTAAACTCACACTATCATACATACTAAATTTGTGACTTATTTTTCTCCCAGTTGTGATCGAATTCATTGATCCTGTTTTGAGAACCAATCTAAAAAAAAACCAAGCAAAAAATCATCCACATCAATATTTACGTTTAAAATAAACACTTTACACTTTGTTAACTGCAGACACAAAAAGAGATTTAGAATAGCAGTTAAACTGAAAGATAATAAAAGTTTCCTAAAATGCAACAGGGTACGGTGGAGAGCTGGTATGTCTTCATGAGTTGGTAAGACCAGGAGACGGTGAATTATCAGGAACACGAAGATCAAAAATCACCCCTTGGATGTATCATATGCAAAACTCCAGTCATTCATGGAACTTACATATATATTTGGCTAAAAATAGGGAGAGAACACAACTATTAAGGAAAAGAGACAAGATGCAGAAGCCAGGGTTTTTCTTCTGCTAAAGAACATCTAGTTTTCCAGTAAACAGACTTGGAAACAGACTTCAGAAGCAGCATTTCCCCAAAAAAGCTAGGGAAAATTCCAGAAATTTTCATGCCTGACAGAGTAAGAAGGCATATCTCCTTTCTCTTGTCTTTTATCTCATTTGAGTGTACAAAATTGGAGTGTCAGTAATGGACTGAGGATTTACATTAAACAAAAAATGGGTGCTGACTGAAGACTGTTATAGCTGTTGCTGTAGAGGATAAAAAAAAAAAAAAAATGTTTTCGACAACCGGAGCTAAAGTCCATCTGTTTAAACCACTCTCTCTTGTTTTCACTCCATTTTGTCCAGCATGAAAGAAGAACAAAACTGGGGCGACAAAGGAGATTTATAAGCAAAGATTAAGTTAAAACTAATGCAAAGATTCTGTGGTACTTAAAATGTCTATCAAGTAGATTATATACAGTACAGAACACCAATAGAATACAGCACTGATTTATCTGAGGTAATCTCATGCAGATCACTTGGTCCTGTATGTCTTCCTGTAAAAATCAGATGTCAAAGGCTCCAGACTACAACTGAAAGTGACACAGTAGACTTGTAAGTATTTTCCAAGGAGTGTGTGCAATGCCCACAAGCACTGTGTACATGTTGCAGAAGTTCAGATTATAGATGTGTGCTGTATGTCACAATACTTCAGGTTTAAGATAATTACTTTGTTCTTGGCCCAGTTAAATCATGATAACGGAATGATTGTCAGTGAGACCGAATTAATAACTAATAAAAAATTAAAATAATGTGATTACAAAAATGTTATGTTTAGTCTGGCTGAGATGGAGTTAATTTTCCCCATAGCAGCCCCCATAGTGCTGTGTGTTGCATTGGTATCTAGAAAAGTGTTGATAACACCAGTGTTTTGTCTACTGCTTAGCAGCACTCACACAGCATCAAGGCTGTCTCCCCAACACTCCCCCCACCGGTTGACTGGGGTGGACAAGATCTTGGGAGGGGACAGAGACAGGATAGCTGACCCAAACTGACCAAAGGGATATTCCTTACTATATGATGTCTGTTCTGCAGTAAAAGCTAAGGGAAAGGAGGACGAGAGGAATGTTCATTAATATGACATTGGTCTCCCTGAGAAACTGCTACACACATTGAATTTCTGCTTCCTGCAAAGTGTCTGGACATTGCTCGCTGATTAGAAGTAGAGAATAAAATATTTTGTTTTTCTTTGCTTCCATGCATAGCCTTGGCTTTTTCTTTATTGAACTGACTTTATCTTGACTCATGAGTCTTTTTCCATCTTATTTTCTTTCCCTTTGTCCTGCTGACGAGGGCAGTGATGGAGTGGCTTGGTGGGCACCTGGCATCCAGCTGATGTTAACCTACCACAAATGTCCTTGTTCAGTTGTCCTTGTTTTAATGGTATACTGAAATTGAACAATGGAAAATAATCTTTACAGTAGTTCATTTCACTTTTTTAATAAAAACTTTGACTGTTTCTTTCTAGTGTAGCAACCTAATATTTGAAAATTTGAAATGTCCTGGCATCTAATCTACTGATGTTTTGCAATCAGTTCTAGAAAGACAATGAAATGCTAGCAATGACAAACAACAGCATTGGTGGTACATTACTAAAGGGTTGCATATCTTAGAACTCACCACTGATTATTTAATAATTTCAGGCATCTTTTCACTTTGCAGAGAGATACCACCAAAAATATTTTCCTAGCTTCCTTTGAAATAAAGCTAAAACAGAGAAAAACCATAAACATTAAGCTGCTAAATTTGTGATGCTTTTTCAAAAATGTCTCATAATTTTCTTCAGTATGGTTTTATATGCCTGAATCTTCGCCAATTACCTTGCTTCTTACTAATGGTAGATGAAAATGTTTTAATAAGTTACAGTAAAAATGCAGTAGCAACTTTATAATGAAAAAGAAGAGTGTGTGAAAAGTTTTGAAACATTAAACGTTTTTGGAAATTTGATTGTCAAATTACTTTTTAAGTGTAGGAAATGAAAAATACAGTGAGGAAGAAGGCACTATTAGATTTTAAGAACTGGGAAAGCTCTAATATGTTAATTGATGTTTCAGTGCTACAGAAAATGGAAAATCTATTCCTAAAGATTTTAATCTGTAGCCAAATACCACACTGAAATGCTACTCAAATTTGATAAGGTAAATAATACGGTAAAAAAAAAAATAAACACACATACACAAATAAATTAGTATTTATGTCAAAAATGTCAGTGAACACATATCTCTGAGTATTTAAGATGCCTTTATCAGGTCTAACTTATTTATCATTTAAAAATCCACACACTATAGATTTCGAATGTCACGTAGAGATAGATACTTCTGATAAAGTGCCTGCATAGGCATAAGTGCACACATGCTAAGGTTTATGCTTTACATTTCTGAATAAAGATAGGTAAATTAAAATCAATTTTAGTTTCTTAAACCAAAAGTCTAATGGTTTTTGCTTACTTCTGAAAAACATTTTTGTACTTCAGATGGGACATTGTTCCCTGTAAAGTTTGAGAGGTTAAGATCTTAAATACTCATGCAAAACCTAGACATCAAATACATTAAAACATTTTCTAGAGAGATTGTTAGATAACTATCAGTATACAAAGCCTAAAGATAAAACAGAAAAGAAAGCTGCATAAAAATAAAAATTATATTAAATGCAAAAATATGGAAATTAGTGCAGACCCTTTCCTCACGTGGCTATTTCCAAATTGGATTTATAAAATTAATTTTTAACTTTTGATAAATTTCATTTATTTTCCCTGCATTACCTTTAATAACATTTTCCCTTGATCTTAATTCATTTCCCATTAGTGTCTTGGCTTCCAGAACTTTACTTTCTCCTTCTTGCTTGCAATTTAGGAGTATGAGATGTATGTCCGAGGTTTTGCATTTAAAAAAAATCTGTACTCAGTCAGCAGTATTTTATGTCACTAACATTTAATTGGCCAGCCCAGTGACACAGAAAAAATGCACTGAATTACTAATTGACAAGCTAAAATTTAGGATAGGTGGCAGAATGCCACATTGTGCAACTCTGTACTTGCAGAGCATCCATCATTGTTCTTCATGGGTAAATGAAGATCACAACACATGCATAAAAATTTTTACACAATAAGCTGTGCTGACCATGTAGAAGTACATTTCAATGGAAGTAACTGTTGTTGAAGCTTTTTTTTTTGCTTTTATTGTTATTGTTTGTGTTTAGTTTTTCCTTTGAAATAAATACCCATATAGTGTCTGTTTAAAAAATATTTTAAAACTCCGTGTAGTATTCTCTTCTTATGGCATTGAGAAATAACAGTTTAGTAGGTTTAACTTGAAAAGTTGTAATTGATTTATGTTGCAGTTAATTAAATCAGTCACTCATTTTGCTTGTGACTACAGTCCCAAAATAATTGTCATACTGCAGTCACTTTATTTTTTTTCTCTCTTGAATATGTTTAATATATACATGCAAACAGGAAAAATAGCAACTCTCATCACCTTGGTTCTAATGTCACACCAGAAAAGAGCACCATCAACCAGGATGCTGCAAGTCAAGTATGAGGTTGACCTTCCCCAGAGAGTTAGGTCCCACCTGAAATCATTAGCACATTTTAAACATTGTCAGGCGGGGTATTATCCTCAAAAACATCTTAAAGTAAATTTAATATTGTTTGTAGTGCTTTCAAGACCTTGCTCCACATACGTTCTTGACAGCAGAAAGTTGGATTGTAAGCTACCTCTTTCAAGTATCACAAGTAATCTTTTTATATTGACTTTCTTATTCAACTATCAATGTCTTTTTAAGTAGCAAAGGATTTTTATGATGTTGTGGCTTACAGCCATGTTACTTTACTTTCTTTCAAAGCTCTAAAGGACTTTGTCCTTAAACTCTTTCTCTTGAATCTGTCAGCATTGGATCAATTTGATGTACAAGTTTAATTAAACAAAAATAAAGATCTGAAGCATAATACAAAAACGAGTGGTTTTTTGCACTTTATTTTCCTCTGAATTGTTAATTTAAATGAGGTCAAATGAAAGTAGTGAACAAATTTACTCCTATGTAAACACTAACAATACTAATACCCGAGTAAAAGCTCCTCTGGTTCCTTTGGGGGGTGGGAGGCAAGGTTGATTCTCATAAAGCAATAACAGTAACATCTATCAGTCAGAAGAATTCACCTAAACCTGAAAAATTTTGTGTTTTCCTAAAACCGAAAGATGATTTACAATGTGTTGCAAGAGTATATAGATACTATGCTCAGCAGCACTCAGTCATCTACTAATATTTTTACTTTTGCTCTCAGCTTCAGATTACACTATTTCCCATTTTTTTCGTTTATTTTCATGACAGAAACAGAAGACGGCTTCATGTTTTAGAAGGAGAGGCTGAGGCAGCAAAGAAAGACTTCCCTGTTCAGAAGGAAAGAGGGTCAGGGAGAGTGCTTGCTGCTGCAGGAAGGTTCAGAAAACTAAGACCCAGACTCGTCCTGAGGTACACACAGACAGAAAGAGAGGCTGGAGCATGGGAAATTCCAGTCTGGTATTAGAAATATTTCATGGTGATGACACTCAAACTACCAAAGGGGATTGCCTAGAGAGACTGGGATTCTCACTCGGAGATACTGAAACACTGGCCAAATGAAGCCCCTAGTAACACGATGTAAACTGCTCTGTATGGGTAGGTGGATAGTATAATCACAGGTCTTTTCCTACCTAAATTACTGTATGATTCTAGGAATTATATATACACTTCATTTCCTGAAATCTGACTGCTCATTTTCAGGTGAGCTTCATACAAATCTAACCCTATTCCCTCATACTATTGGACTGAATAATTTCAAAGTTCAGTCCTGCTTCCACTGGTAGCTTTTCCTTTGATTTTGAGAAGGGTACATACAGAGACATTTCCTCAAAGTAAGTGTTATTCCAGGGAATCCACTTAAATCCCAGGTGAAAGTGAAAATAGAAACTAATTAGCACAAGCCCTTCTACTCAACCAACTCCATAAAATGATATTCTTCCCAAAGGAGCTGTAAACAATAATTAGCTATCTAGAATCTCAACAGTTTGTGTACTTGTGAATAGAAAAAGTTTACTTCCTTTGTACTTTTTAGAAGTGGAGATTTTATTTAGTAGTGAATTCCTTTTACATATAAACAATGGCACAACTGCTTCAACGTTTACTCACAATTGCTACACTTCCACAACTGGAGTTCAACTGCCATCATTTTTCAAAAAATTTAAAGCTGTACTGCGGAAATCCCCTGAGGTGTGTACTTTTTAAAAGACATATGCATACCTTGTAGCAATTCTCTCTAGTTTTTAAGTCCTATAGGTAAGCTATGATGATGACACAAGAAAGTCTCTGGGCCAAAGGAGAGATTCCTAGAGAGAAGCTGATCTAGCACCAGTGAACCCGGGGAGCTTTGAATAAAAGAAGGAATATATTCTTACTGCTTGCAGGGATCTGAGCTTTTGTGGGGAAAAACACCGATATGCGAAAAATGGGTAAAATGCTGTTGCAACATGCCATATATGCCTGTGTTAGTGTATAGATATGTTACTGGAGAAATCACGATTTTATAGACTGAGTATTCTGTCTGAACTTCTCTAGCTAACTAATATTCTTTGACAGATAATCCACTGAAAGTATTCTGTTGGAGGGGTCACAGCGGGGCTTTAAATAGACATTGTAGTAGACCCTTCTGACCCTTTGGTACTCATGGAATGTCAATGGACAGGAGCTAAAATAGAGTGCGCTTGTAAAAAGTCTTGAAAAAGTACCATAGCTTGAAGGTTTTGAAACAGGTTCTGTGCTATGAGCAGCAGTTTACAACCATGTATTGGATTAATGTAATATTTGTCAAAAATATCTCATCAAGGACTCAAGCTAGCAGATGGGTACAAAATTGCATGTGGAACATTAAACAAACATGTGTGCTAGAGAGAACTTAGTTAATATTTTTGGTCTTGCTTCTGAAAATCCTTAATTCCAAATTAAAATGCACATTTTGTAGCAAGGACCTTTTCCTCAGTGTGAACCTTCTCTCAGTGCTGAGAATTTCCCATAAATTACCTCACAGTCTGGGCTTTCTGTAAGAGAAATTGCTCTAATCACATTGTCTCTGAGTCTGCTAGTGTGCTGGATACCATCTCAAGTACACTTAAATGTAGGTTAATCTTCAACAGCAGAGTACCATGCCTTCCTTTTGTCCTTTTTAAAGATAACACAGTTCACTGTGTTATTCTCTGCTTTATTTCAGGATGAGGTTTCTTTCAGCTTCCAGTGTAGCAGATAACTTTTCTGCTTTCTCAGTCACTGAAAATTAATTAACTTCAAAGCCCCCCATCCACTTTTAAACCCACGATAATCAAGTTTATCCCTGAGAACAAAATCAGTTCATTGCATCCACTCAAACCGTTACCAATTCCCATGAAGACAGGCACTTTACATTCTTCACAGCCCCTAACATTAAATTCTGATTTTGCTCTTATGTTTACAACCAGTTCCCTGTTCTGTAATAGCTTCCACATGATTTTTTAAAAAATATATCAACTTATTTTCTCCTGAGAAAAATCATAATACATTCATTCACAATCAAAATAATTTTAGTCATACTGAACCTGTCCTTTCCCCTGTACACTTCATGTGGTGTTAGCAATAATTTCACTGAATCACATTAATCAATTCAGAAAGGTATGAATTGCAGAAGAATGGTGTTTGGTTTACTATTAGGGGAGAAAGTAGTTCATTTATTGGAGGAAAGATTTCGGTGGTTTTTTGTTTGGCTTTGGGGCTTTTGTTTTTCAGCCAGGACAAACAGTTGGACAGCCTGCAGTAACACTGACTTCTCCCACCTTCAGAATCTTAACTCTGATTCTGATTGGATAGGAGAAAGAGCACTCATAAACTGTACTAAAATGTTGCTGCCAGTCCTTTTGCTCAAGTACTAACTCCCTTTTTCTTGGAGAGTAAGCTCCAAACTCACATATGTTAAATTACATTTCTACCTTTTAATCTGAAGTTGTGTCCAGGTTTTTGGTCTGCCCCTTTTTGCTCACACAGCTTTCAAGCCTAATTATTCATGTTCCCTTCCACCCTGAACAATATCATTATTGTACTAATGCTAATTATCACCTTCACGCATAAAAGTTTTACATCCCCAGCAATTTAATATTTTCTCCTGTTACTTCGCTTCTTGTGAGTTGCTCACCTCTTGATGCTCAACCCTTTGGAGTTCTCCTTTGTTTTCCTCTACACATGTAAGATTTTTCTTGCGTGATGGAGCTAGCCCTTAATTAGCCCTTAATATTTGAAACAGCAGAGTGAGAAAGAGTCTGCTACTTTTCATGGGGTAAAGAATCGCTATGACATCTATCCCACTCAACCACTCTATAATTTCTCTGTCTTAAACTGAATGTATTTGGGGACAGAAAAATCATCACATTTTTTTCTGGGTCTTCACGTACGCTTTACAGTAGAGTAACAGAGCATGTTATGGAGATTTAATGGTAAAAAATTATATTATCAGATCAATTAGTCTATAGTTGTTCAAGTGAAATTCAACATGTGATTAAGATTGTGATACAGACACTGTCGTACGATACTTTTTTTAGTAGCATACACCCTGTTGTCAAAGCTTTTAATAAAAATCATAGAATCATAGAATCATAGAATCATAGAATCATAGAATCATAGAATCATAGAATGGTTTGGGTTGGAAAGGACCTTAAAGACCATCGAGTTCCAATGCCCCTGCCATGGGCATGGACACCGTCCACTAGACCAAACTGCTCAAAGTCTCATCCAGCCTGGCCTTGAATACCTCCAGGGATGGGGCATCCACAACTTCATTGGGCAACCTGTTCAAGGGTCTCACCACCTTCACAGTGAAAAATTTCTTCCTAATATCTCGTCTAAATTTACTCTCTTTTAGCTTAGACCCATTGCCCCTTGTCCTATCACTACCCTCTCTTATAAGGAGTGCCTCCCCATCTCTCCTGTAGGCCCCCTTCAGGTACTAGAAGGCTGCTACTAAGTCTTCTCGGAGCCTTCTCTTTTCCAGGCTGAACAACCCCAACTCTTTCAGCCTGTCCTCATGGGGGAGGTGCTCCAACCTCCTGATTAATTTTGTGGCTCTCCTCTGGACTCTCTCCAACAGGTCCATGTCTTTTTTATGTAGGGGACCCCACATCTGAACACAGTACTCAAGGTGGGGTCTCACAAGACCAGAGTAGAGGGTGAGAATCACCTCCCTTGACCTGCTGCTGATGCTTCTTTTGACGCAGCCCAGGACACGGTTGGCTTTCTGGACTGCAAGCACACACTACTGGCTCGTGTTGAGCTTCTCATCCACCAATACCCCCAAGTCCTTCTCCTCAGAGCTGCTCTCTATCCACTCTCCTCCCAGCCTGTAGTTGTGCTTGGGATTGCCTTGACCCACGTGCAGGACCTTGCACTTGGCCTTGTCAAATTTCATGAGGTTTGCATCGGCCCACCTCTCCAGCCTGTCAAGGTCCCTCTGGATGGTATCCCTTCCCTCCAGCGTGACCATCACATCACACAGCTTGGTGTCGTTGGCAAACTTGCTGAGGGTGCACTCAGTCCCACTGTCCACGTCTCCAAAATAGTTCCTTTCTTCAGCAAAGAAGGGATCTTCAAACATTGAAGTGACAAATAGTGTCACCAGAGTTGTCTACAGGTCTCTGCTACCTCTGAAACCTATTTTTCACATAATCCTTACAAAAATATTTTTTTTCTCTTCAACTGCTCTTGCAGTTTTTCACCTTTGAAGAAACAACACGGGAACTTTGTTTCCGTGTCAGAATTTGATAGGTAAGAGAAAATAAAGTATTTTGAGTCACAGGACCTTAAGCTAAACAACTTCTTCCTGTCCTGCCCTCCACTTACATCAATATAAAAACCAATGTTATCTTGTTTTAAAATATATCTTGCTTTTAGAAAGAGCCTTGAAATGGCATTTACAGATTATCTGTTGTGTTCTATGGAACTCACTTCGTTGATCTCCAGGGGCTATTTAATGTGTATGACATGCAAAACTCAGAATCTTGGCTTCACACTGTACTAACCAGCAACTTCCTTGCATGTGTGTATGTATGTAATTGTGTCTATTCTCAACTGAAAACACTGAAATATTGACATGGTTCATGAAAGACTGTCAGGAACATTTATTTTTCAATGAGGAAGAGGAATACAGGGAAAAAATGAAGGGCCCATTGCAAGTGAGCTCTTCAGTGATACAGAATCTCTCCAGAAAGAAAAATGTATAGGACTTGGCCCTGAGAAGAAAAAGGAATGACTGAGTTCACAGTAATAAAGCAAACTGCAGAGCAATAATTTTAGGAGGGAATGATAAAGATTTGGAAGGAATGTTGCAAAATTTGCTGACAAATTCAGGGTAAAAGTCAGCCTCAGATAAAGGTCTGTGTCAGACGGTGGTCTGAAGAGAAAATAAGTGTCTTCTCTTTCCTTTGACTATTCTGTAAAATCTGGAAAGGATAACCTCTGGAAAGTTAATCCAGGCTGAGACATGAGAGAATAAACTGAAGATGGACTGCGATGAATAAGCTGAAGTCTGAGGCAAAGTAACTCCAAGGCCATACACATATTTTAGGACAGCATCTTATAGCACACCTTCAGTATGATTCTGGAATTGCTATCTTTGTATTCTCTGCTGACAGAGGATTTAAGTCCAGGTAAGGATTTGTGTGCATGGTAAGTCAACACACTGCAGAGCAGAAAATGCAGAGGTGGGGGAGAAGGAGGGAGTTGTGCTCTCCTACCTGTCCCTCTAACGAGATATTTAGCTGACAGAAGATAAGAAACAACCTTCAGGGTTGTATGGTCTCTTTTGGTTGCTCCAAGCTACTTCACAAACTTCAGATCCAACTGGAAACTTATGGGTCTTTCAGTGCTTATTACATACTTTTCTTCACACTCTCTGTCTACCATTTATGCCTCCTGCAGTAAAATTTGCCATGACAAAGGACCATCACAAAAGACATCTACATACATCCAATCACCCACTGAACCGTATCATAGACATTTGCCTTCAGATTCACTTATGTACCTACATGCACAATGTCTTTAGTCATCACTTCCTAAACTTTATCAGTGGTTATCATCAATAAAAATATTCAATTATAAATTATTTATTAGAATTTTTTTTCAGTTCCCTTTCTTTCATAATCCCTTCTTAGTCATATAACTTTTCTAGATGGAGATAACATTTGGCAATAATAGAATCAATGCATATTATATCCTCACCCTTTAATTTTTATATCTAACAACATACTGTCTTTAAGAATTAATTTGTTTTCTCACATATAAATTCAATTGGCTAGTATATATTAAACACAAATCTAAACACTTTTCATATAAATTCAAATTCTGGATATTTAATTCTCAACTTGAAACTGTTTCAATAAATGGATTTCCTTCAGTGATTCTTTTTTCACACAAAAAAGCAAGCTCCTAACATGTAGCTGTTTTTGTTCTTAGTCAATAAAAGGTACAGTTTCATTAACACCTAATCAAACAAACAAACTCCCAAAAAATCCAACCTAAACCAGAAATAAACACAGTCTCTGGCTGCCAAAATAAAATGCATGAAGATAAAGGGTTTATGTGTCATCTTAGATTTGCAGTTATCAGAGAAAAGAAAAATTTACATATTGTGCAGCTGGATTTGGATATTTAAAAGCCTTGATTACGCAAATGACCTAGTAATCTGTGTCTCATAGAATGAAAATATTCTGTCTGCTTGGGCACGTTTTTTGGTGTGTGGAGGGAAGTCAGATTGGGTGTCAGAATTCAGCATCCATTTTCAACCAATACTGGGGTGCAATGTAAAAAAGCAGAAATGGGACTCTGTTTTTAAAAGCAAGTTATGTGTACAATTTCCATGATACCTTTGAAGATATCTTAATGGGTAAAGAAAAGATCACACATGTCCCTGACAATGTAGGTAATATTGTCAAACTACCCATGAAAAAACTGAAATCATTACTTGAAGAAAATGTTTATCTGGTGACAAAAGCATTGTTAAAAAAAAAAACAGTACTATAATTGTTCATAAGATAAATGCCTTGTTTGTCATGTTTCTGAAAGGGTACCACCTCAGATTTCAGAGGCCAATTACTAGTAGCGTAGTGAGAGCTGCAGTTAAAATAGTTTTACAGAATAGGGATGGATAACATAAATATCATACTTACTTTAAAATCTGTTTTTATTCTCAGACTAGCATACATATAGTCTATGGACTTAAATTATATGCATACTTAAATTAACCCAAATTAACAACAATTAAAATAAAACAATGTGATTTAATGCTACAGCAGTCAATTTGACATTACACTAAGTAACAAATATGTTCTTGTAGGACTATCTTATAAGAACAGCTATATATAGATTATAAATTATTGGTGATGCAAACAACAAAAGAAAGAACTGTTTTCCTTTTATCTTTGTACAATGAAGACAGATTATGAAACAAAGACTGCAAGTTCTCAAATGTTATATACAACTAGTTGCTTAGATTTCTTTTCACTCAAATTTATTTGTAATCTGTCAAAAAATTTCAAAACCATGAGTATAAGTATTGAAGGCAGATACATAAATAGGATGACCACACAAGCCCTGTTTCCTTACAAAAGCAAGCTGAAAGTTCTATCTTGGCTGCTTATGGCTTATATAAAAGTTATGGCCTACACAAAATAGTGTGGATTGCACTATTACACAAATAAAGATTAAAAAACGTAGTAGGTTTGAAGAAGAACCCACACAAAATGACGAAAAGTTAAATATTTAAAAGTGTTCAGTGTGTCTAACAGTATTAAAAATATTTAGCTTTTATAAAGCACTGATATTTGTAATACAGGTGGATGTCAGAAAACGCGTGGAAATAAAGAAACAGATGAATAAATTACATGTAGTTTAATAATGAAATTCACCTCAGCCTTTTGCAAGCTGTTTACAGTCACTGCAATATTTGACACCACTGATTATTTCAAGTAAACTGTGAATGTAGCTAGGAAGATATTTCTGATAGGGGTCAAGAGGTGTTGCTGGGTGAATAACAGTGTGATGGGTTGGCCCTTGGCTGGGGCCAAACCACACATACCCGCTCACACAGTCCCTGCCCCCACCCAATTATAGGGGAGAGAATTAAAGAGGTAAATGGCAAAGAGGACTCGTGGGTTGAGATAAGGACAATTTAATTACTAAACTACAATAATATTAGAAATAATACTATATACAAAGATGCAATGTGATACACAGTGATACTGCCCCTCCCCACCTGATGACCAAAGGCCCAGCCCACTCCCAGCCAATGGCCCCGAAGGAGGGAGAGAATAGGTGATACACAATTATGCTGCCCCCCCCCGAAAAAGGCTCGGCCTGTTGACAATGATACTGCCCCCCCCAAAAAAGGCTCGGCCTGTTGCCAGCTAATAATCCCCAGAAACCGCACAGACGATTCCCCCAGAAAGGGGGGGAAAGGGGGGAAAGGGGGTGCACCGCTCCCGGAGGCACTCACGGAACGGAGATAACAGCCCAAGCGTCCCAGCTCGAGAGCTGACCGAAGCAGGAGAAAAAAACAGCTAACTATCCTCCTGGAGAGGGAGGATGCCAAAACTCACGGAACGGAGATAAACGAGTGTCCCGGGCCGAGAGCTAACGGCAACCGTGGGGGGAGGGGGTGGAAAGGCCTTGGGAGAGCGAACGCTTTTGAGAAAGCGAGATGAATCCGGAAGTGAAAAGACAGCTCTCCTCGAAGAGTCTTCTCCTAAATACTGGGTATGACGTGCATGGGATGGAATAATTGGTCAGTCTGCTTCTCAATCTTGACTTAAAAGCAAATCCCAAGCTAGAAGCGGGCTCTCTCTCTGTCTATTGAGAGGAGAGAGGCTGAATGTATCTCGTCCTTGAGAACAAATAGCAACATCCTAGCAATAACTATAAACGTTCTTCTCTGTTCTTCTCTTATCAATTCTCTCCTGAGCAGGAATCCAAAACATAGCTTCTTGCTAGCTATTTATGAAGAGAAGGGAAAAGGGAAAAAAAAAACAAAACTCTGCTCTGCTTAACCCACGACAAACAGTTTTGAAAATGGTTCATGTTTCTAAATATGCATTAAGATCTGAGGCTTATGCTGCTTTCACAGCTTGAGAATAGTCACTGTTTTTAGGAAAAAACCTCTATGATAATCTGACAAACACTGGGAAAAAAAGGGTTATGCTGTGTTACAAGAGCATGTCAGCAGCAGAGTCTTTGAAAAAATAATTATTCTCATTTTTTTGTCTTACAAAGTCTTACATTGCTACTCTGAACAAACGCTGTCTTTCTGTCATCATCAGACTTCCTTCTTGTTTACTCTAAAAATTACATATTTGATAGTTTAATTAGACAAGTAGCCCATACTATATTGTGTATTAACAAACCACGTTTGTTATTACCAAATTTTCAATCAGAGACCTATAAGTATTTTTTTTTGTTTCAGTGGTTCACTGTGTCATTTCATTTGCACCGATTATTTCATTCTCTATGTATTGAAGACTATGTAGAGAAAGAAGACATCTCAAAGAGAATGATTTTGCTTTGTGCAAATTGTCAAACGCTTGTCCCAAAAGGCAAAGCTAAACAATTTTTTTACAGTTATAAAAATTTGGGGTTTACATTTTCATAACACTTTTTTTAGTGTTTGCTACATGTTATTCATGTGATCCTTGTGTTGTAATTTTTTTATTTTTATTTTTTTTTAAATGTTGGACACCAGTTAAAAGCATATAAGCAATTGACATATATACCAGATGTGAAATAGAGAGTTCCAGATGACTGGCTTTAAAAAAAAAAACTTAAGAGACTAAATAAGAAATCAGGCAAAAAAGAAGAGGAAAGGAGACACCGTGGGATTGCCTTAGGCAATGCTTCAGCACACACTACTTTTGTGAACCCTCTGCCACCCGTCAGAGGGACTGTAGTGCACACTTGTCTGTTGTGCATTGGGGACATTCTCCCACTGATACACCTTCCCTCCCTGCCCGTCCAAAACCCTCTCTTCCGCTCTTAAAATTGATAAATCTGATTTATTCTTGTTCATGCAAGGAGAGGAGATAGAGTTTCTAACTTTACAACCAGACAAGAGATGACAAAACACTGTTAAAGCACATAGAAAGGCCAGGTAGTTCACAGTGTTCCCACCAGGTCACAAAAGCCTGGCCCTATGAACCCCTTCCTCCTGCAGGGTGGCCATGAGCTAGTGGACACAGTGGCTAGTGGACACAGTGGCTGGACACCAAGAGGATAAGGAACCCAGTCTCATCCATGGTCGTATGGCCCAAGAAATGGGTGAGCCCCACAGTGCCAAGGGGGCATGTAGTCAGTAACCATGCCCTGAAGCAGGAGAGGAGGAACTTGAATGCTTCCCCATCTCCGGGTACGAGAAGGATTTGTGTATTGACACATAAAGCTCTTATTTTTATCCTGAAACGTCTAATTTGGAAATACTGTATTCAGAAAAAGAACCTACAGACAGACCGAAGTACATGGACAGAAAAGAGTACCTGGACCACATCAGTGCTTGCAAAAGTCAGATTAATGTACCTTCCTAGACACTGATCTTGGGGCACATTGCAGGCAACTTTTTTCTTGTCATTTCTCCTGGTGAATTTTCCATTCTACAAGAGAGCACAGTGGCTGAGTTCTGACAAGCACCTCTGGAAGCCACCTAGTCTAGCCCCCTGCTCAGCACAAGATTGGCCAGATCAGGTGCTCCTGACCACATCCAGTCCAGTTTTGAGTATCTCCAGTAATGGAGACACCACACTCTCCTTAGGCAACCTCTGCTAATGTTCAATCACCCTCACAGTAAAATATCTTCTATGTATTCTTATACAGTTCCCTGAAGAATATTTTTGTTGTGGTTGATTGTTTGGTTTCATACTTTGAGGAAGACTGTTTGACCTTGGGAATATAAAGAATGAAGCACTACTGAGCTTATTTTCCACTGATGTGGACATTTGAAGTTACTAACAAAGTCTAAAGCAGATGTACGATGGTACTAAATCAAGACAATCCAGAGCTTTGTTTTGAAAATGAAAGGAAATATGGAGTTTTGTTACTTATTTGCCTAAAAAAAAAAAAAAAAAATTGAGGAAAAAAATAGGAAGGATTTCTCACTCTAAATAATGAAATGCAACATGGCTATAACATATGCTAACTGTAATAAAAACACTGGAGACACACTAACCAGCTAGAGGTTAACCTGGATTGGACTCATTAGCATAGATCTTTTAACAAATCTAGTTAAAGTATAGATATTTTAATTTTCATAAAGATAGATCAGATTTTCAGAGGTAAAATGTCACCTAAAAATAAAGATAAGCACCTGTTTGGCTTTTCAAAAGTACTTAGATCAAAGTACTTAGTGGTCTGGAAAATTTCTACTTGGAATCTGCTCAGTTTAAAAATCTGACCTTCATGTTGTGAAAAGTCACAGTAATCTCAGTGAGCCACAAAACAATAGTCTGTTCAGGATGTGATTTGTGATTATGCTGAGGGAACAAAAGCAATTGCCAGCTTACACTGTTCTAGCATGCCTCAGCCATCACTGGAGTGGTAAACAACTGGTCAAGTCTCAAGTCATGGTTTATACAGGAAGAAAATCCACATGTTCTCCAGTACTAATGTAAAAAGACAACAACCTAGGACTCCCTGAGAGTACATCAGTTGGTCATGTTAGCTGAGTACTGCAAATAAACAGAGAGAAATACTTAGAAAATGATTCTGTTTCAAAGATCAAAGTACGAGGGAAACAATTAACTGAAAAGAGAAAATAGCACAAACTTTGTCTTAATCTCTCTATTTATTTATGAAAGTCTTTTTTTTGTAACCTTGTTCAAGTCCTGAGATTATGTGACTATTCTTGCAGACCCTGATCTAAGAAAGCATTACAGAGGTTAAGATTGGGGGCAGACTGATCTGTAGTGACCATGCCCTGGTGGAGTTTGTGATGTTGAGGAATATGGGCCTGGCAGAAAGCAGAGTCAGGACCCTGAATTTCAGGAGACCAAAATTCCAGCTGTTCAAGGAATTACTGGATGGTATCCCCTGGGAAACTGTCCTTAAGGGCATAGATGCTGAACAGAGCTGGCAGCTCTTTAAGAACACCTTTCTGAGTGTGTAAGAGCTCTTCACCCCCCAACAGAAGAAATCGAGCAAAGGAGGTGGGCGACCAGCATGACTGAGCAAGGACCTGCAGCTCAAACTGAAGGAAAAGAGGGAAACATACAGGAAGTGGAAGCAGGGTTGTGTAGCCTGGAAAGAATATAGGGGTGTTGTTCAGGTGTGTAGAGATAGGATCAGGAAAGTCAAGGCACAGATGGAGTTTAACTTGGCGAGGGAAGTGAAAAATAACAAGGGTTTCTACAGGTACATAGGCAGGAGGAGACAGGCCAAGGAGAGTGCTCCCCCTCTGATAAACAAGAAAGGAGAACTGGCATCCTCTGACATGGAAAAAGCTGAGGTACTCAGTAAGGGCTTTGCCTCAGTCTTCACTAGCAGTCAGGCTTCCCATGTCTGTCAGGACCCTGCACCTCTAGGTGAGGGTGAGAGGAGCAGAATCCCTCCCACTGTAACAGCAGAACAAGTCCAAGACCTCCTCATGACACTGAATGCATGTAAGTGTGTGGGGCCAGATGATATGCATCGCAGTGTGCGCTTGCAGCCTGGAAGGCCAACTATGTCCTAGGCTGCATCAAAAAAGGGGTGTCCAGCAGGGAGAGGGAGGTGATCTCTACTCTGCTCTTGTGAGACTCTGTCTGGACTACTGTGTCCAGGCCTGGGGTCCCCAGCACAAGAAAGATGTGGAGCTCTTGGAACAGGTCCAGAGGAAGATGATCAGAGGGCTGGAGCACCTCTCCTATGAAGAAAGGTTGAGGGAACTGGGCTTGTTTAGCTTGGAGAAGAGAAGGCTCCGGGGAGACCTCATTGCAGCCTTCCATTACTTGAAGGGAGCCTATAAACAGGAGGGGGAGTAACCATTTACAGGGGTTGATAGGGAGAAGATGAGGGGGTATGGTTTTAAACTAAGAGAGGGGAGATTTAGGTTGGATATCAGTCACTATCTGAACAGAAGATGAAAGCAGAAGTGTCCTGTTGATACACTACTGTAGAAAATGACTTAAGATGTTAGCATTCTGCAGACTGGCAACCATTCTTCCTTTGTGATGTACTACTGTACTACTTATGATATATTATGCTAAGATTTTTTTTGTAAATCAACAGCACTAACGTAAATTTAAAAAGAAAACCAGTAGCAGCATAGACAGAACTTCTTGCCTTGTTTCAGCTGGATGTTTCTTGCAAGGTTGTATTGGGTTGATCTTTACACTTGCAATGTTATTTTTTTTTAATCATACACAAAAAGTTAAGTGAAGTACTTTTAAAAATTTTAACCAGGTTCTGAAACCTTTAGTCCACCCACCCCAGATACATAAATACATATATATAGACACACACACATTTTGTAGGAACCTGGCCTGTGACTCCCACACTCAGGACAGATTGAAAGAATGTAAGCTCTTTTTTTTTGTTTTGGTTTAGTTCTTTTAGTTTATATCATGTTGTAGTTAGGGCTGGCAGCCGGAAGATGTCGCGCTGTACGGAAAGATAGGACTCTCTGAGTAGCCAATAGTGTTCAGTTTGTGATGTCAGCAGACGGAAGTGATGTTGTAAAATGCAAGTTATATAAAGCCTGTTCACCCTTCAATAAACACCATTTGCCATCCACCACATTGGTGTCTGTGAGCAGATGGACCGAGCGGCCTGGGATTGATCGCCATGCCATTCCTGAACCAGGTTGCCACCCCAACAAAGGCAACAATATCAACACTTTTTTTTTTTTTGACACAAGATTAGTCTTTGAGGAAATAACAACCACTTATAATTAAGTGTATAATCACTGGTTAAAAAAAAACCCACAAAATCCTCATAAAACCAAGCCACGATAGTATTTTTATTTACTTGAGACTCTTATTTCATTTGAGCTGACTCAGGGAGAAAATTACCAACTGAGATTATTTTGATCCTTTTCAACTGAGCTCTCCTCCAACTTGTTGTGTTTTTTTTTTTCTCTTGTGTATTTTCTTTGTCTTTGACATCTTCAAATAACCTCTAAGGTGTTCCCATTCATAACAATTGTAGAAGTATCTGGCCCCATCTTCCTTGCTGTTTTGTTCTTCAGTTACTTCAGATAAGTGGGTTTTGCAAAATAAGACAATAGTTCCAAAAATACACTAATAGTTTTCCTGAGTGTTTGTAAAGGCAGGTACATTTATCACCTGGAAGTAGGTGGGGAGAATTGCACAATTTACTCTCAAATCAAAACAATAGCAACTCAAAGAGATTTTTTATATATATTCAAACTATGGTAAAAATTGTTACTATTAAATCACTAATTTGCAACAACTTTAAAAATATATACAAATTTAAGAATTATATTTGATGTGCTTGGGATTAATCTAAAGACCTTATGATAACAGTCTTGAATAAAATATTGTTTGAAAGTACAAAGACAAGATGAGATTCAAATTATGTGTCATACTGATTAGAAAGTAAAGCTATGCTCCCTTGAAAACAGGATATCTTCAATATTGCATTTGTGCAATCAAACTGGGAAAGTGTCTGAAAATAAGACTGATCAGCAGCTGGTTAATAGACTAATGAGGAGGACATCTGTACTCACAAATAAGATGGAAAGGTTTACATGCACCTATATTATTACATAAGAAGAACATGTAGACTTAAAAAATGTATGTGTGGACTAGTTATAACTCATGTTGCTGTAAACACTGGACTTTGGGTGCATCCTTAATAAATAGGTAAGGTAAATTAACCAATTAAGACATGCATGGTAAAGGATAAAAACAAATAGAAAACTAATGATATGTGAAGTGGACTTTTATTTTTTGGTCTTAGGCTGGTACACACTAGAAGAGTATTTTATTACATGGACAGCTCTCATGTCACACACTGTCTGACTAAGGCTTCTGTGGTTTATCGAATCTGAGTTATTCCTGTGTCTGGAAAAGGAGGGGTTAGAAATGCCTTGATGCAGCCAACTGTGTCTGTGCTGGCAACTCTATTCTGAACTGTAATTGTAGCCTGAAGCTCCTGGGGCAGTGAGAGGGACATGATGACAAGCAGCAAAGGCAGCCCATACTTGGAGCACTTGTTATCACTACATCTTACTTTTTGTGTTATTTATTCATCCAGCTCTCTTAAGACTTGATTTGTCACTGGGGTGGTAACTTAGGGAGAAATAGCCACATCGTTTTCCTTTATACCCACTGCTGACACTTTCTTATGAAAGGACATTAAGGATAATACAGGCAACTGCAGAAACAGAATGCAATGTTGCAAAAAAGTTTTTGAACAAATATTAATAATGTAAAGCATCACAGCAGTACTAATGAATTTATTTAAAGGACTGGAAAAAAAAATGCCTTGAGTTTTTCAGTCCTTTGCTTTATCACACTTTAAGGCCTTCTCTGATAAGAAGAAACCCCATATTACATGGGGAAACAAATGGTATTCCCCGGTGCTTTGACCCAAGTTCTGTATAGAATAGAATGTCCTAGGGATTGCTCTAACCTGTGCCAGCAGAGTATGGTCCCTAACAAACCAACTGTCGTTTGTATATGGCTGGAGCAAAATACACACTTGTCTTTCCTCTCAGTAAATAAGGAACTGCAAATTACGGTGAAATATCATCCAGCTACTCCTGTTCTCTGACTGTTTGTCTGCACAAGAGATAGAAGTATTCTTCTCTCATTTTAAAATGTGCACACACACACATATATGCACACATAAAAAAATGGAACAGTTGTGTAGATTGATTGTCCATTACTTGTCATGTACAATAACACTCACCAGCACCAAAACCTGAAATCCGGTGGCTTCAAATCAGTACCATATTACAATTTCAAACAGAAGCAGACTCTCTTCAGGCATCTGACAGACAATTCAAGAAAGATGAATTATATTTGCAAGAAGCATTACGTGCAAAACAGGAATTATTAAAATCCTCAGTATTTATACAGTATAGCCAGTAAAATCATCTGACAAGCTGAAAAACCTTCTGTCATATTCCTTTATATAAAAACATCCAGAGCACTGAAATGTATTTCAGAAGAATGTGGAAAGTACGAATAATAGGTTACAAGGGGCAAAAACTGATTTCCTAAATCAACATGATAAAATCAGACCTTTTTTCATCATTTATAAAAGGAAGATTTCAGTTTCAAAACTTGTTTTCAAAAGAGTAAAGGTCAATGAACTAATAATGAAAATACGCCTCATTTGAAAGCTAGAACATTCATTTACATATATATATATATATTATTATAGGTTCAGAACTGAAGTTTGTTATAAAATAATTTAAAAAAAAGCCAGATTGGTCCTCCAAACTCAATATGATAAACCAAAACCCAAACAATTGAGTCCAAAATGATTGATTACAGTGGTGTAGTCTCAACAAAGAACCCAGACATGAACTACAGCCACGTGGACCTCTTCATATATTTATGTCATGTATGTTTTTTAGTGCATTTATTGGTTTGGGAGTCTGGAGATCTACATAAAAGTAATTTCATACTTAAGCAATGCCTCAAAGATGTAAGGAGCTGCTTAACAATCAGTCAAGTAAGGCAGACCATTCCTTATTTAATAAGTTTGAGACCATCTAAAGAACCTGAAAGAGCACAATGGGACCTGATAAGATACATCTGCGGGTCCTGGGGGAACGGGCAGATGAAGTTGCCAAACCACTATCCATCGTATCTGAGAAATCATGGCACTCTGGTGAAGTTCCCATAGACTGGAAAAGGGGAAATATAACACCCATATTAAAAAAAGGAAATAAATGTGACCTAGGAAACTACAGGCTGCTCAGTCTCACCTCTGTCCCTGGCAAGATGATGGAGCAAATCCTGCTGGAATCTATGCTAAGGCACATGGGAAACAAGCAGGTGATTGGTGAAAATCAACACAGCTTTACCAAGGGAAAATTGTGCCTGACGAATTTGGTGTCTTTCTACAACAGGGCCACAGTGCTGGTGGACAAGGGAAGGGCAACTGACTTCATCTACCTGGACTTGTGCAAAGCCTTTGTCAGAGTCCCACATGACATCCTCGTCTTTGAGTTGAAGGACATGGATTTGATGGAAGGACCATTTACTGGATAAGGAACTGCCTAGACAGTCACACTCAAAGAGTTGTGGTCAATGGCTCAATGTCCAAGTGGAGACCAGTGACAAGTGGTGTTCCACAGGGGTCAGTACTGGGACCAGTGTTGTTTAACATCTTTGTTGGAGACATGGACAGTAGGATGGAGTGCACCCTCAGCAAGTTTGTTGATGACACCAAGCTGTGTGGTGTGGTGGACACGCTGGAGGGAAGGGATGCCATCCAGAGGGACCTTGACAGGCT
>WKFP01014000.1:35262-49201 GCA_011057875.1 Pterocles orientalis | reverse complement strand
TAAGAAATGGGAAGAAACCTAATTAAAAAAAAAAAAAAAAGATTAAACCATGATGTTCTTTGGAAGATGAGTACTACAATGGAAGTATGAAACAGTGAAGACAGTGAAGTTTCTGCCAGTAGAAGGACTGGCATGTTTCTTCAGCAGGTGCCCAAAGCTTGCCATGGAAAATTACCCCACTACCAGTGAAAAATAGAAACATCTTCTGGAAGTTTCTAATTATAACCTCTTTAGTAAATTTAATAAATATATTTATAATATATGTCTCTAAAAAAAAAGATATTCAGGAATATTTAAGTGGTAAAAAGGACAACCTAAAAAGACCCAAATGAACCAATAATAAGAATATTCTATTTTTATTCAAATGGCCTTCATTGATAGCTGAACCTTAACATTAAAATATTAAGTCAATAAAAACATTAGTCAAAAAATGCTTCCAAAATTTGCTTTTCATCTGAATTCGTTTAGATGCCTAACCATAATAAACTAACAAAAACACTCTGGATAGATAAGACAGCTCTTCCTTCTGTCAGCTACAAACTGAAATGCATAGCCTTTCAGTTTAATTAAGAGGACAGGTCTAAAGTTATTTTTCACAGGGCTTTTTGGAGATAAAAGAGAACCATCGAATAATATGCTACTCTATGAAGGCTCCATACCTAGGACTGCATGTGCCTGAGGATCTGAAGAGTTTTTACCTGGAAACAAAGAGATGAAGATACGTAAATTTAACACTGAAAGAAGAAGTAGTGGCATAGTTCATTTAAAAAAGAGAATCTTTCTAGGTAGGTGGAGACTGTGTGGTAACCTACATACTAGTAAATAATTTGTTTTCTTTTTTTTCCACTAGATACCTTGCTACTTAGTTTATCTATCCTAAATCAGTGGGGGTCCTGAGAGCATTACGACAGTGTTATTCAACTTTTAAACAATATGCTCTTTCGCTTTGTCAAAAGCAAATGGACACCTAGGCAGAACATTTCCACTGATGACAGGGTTACAGTGCCCCTGGAAGGCCATTCTTGTGCATGTGATAGGCATGAATGACCATTTGGACATAACTGATACCTCAAACCTGTCACTCCAGTGACACGAACAACAAATGCAGTTCTCTCGGGTTTTCAAGGTGTTTGACAAAGCACTTCTGCTTCAACTTTTATTTTCAAATCATGGACAGCTATGCCCAGTTCCTCTGCCAGAAGACGATTTCTTTCCAGTGTTGCTGATGAGATTTAATGTGGCTCTACAGAAACTTTAGTCTTTTTACAGGAGACATAACACCTTGTCGTCTGTCTTCTCGAATGCTGGATCCAACCGCATTTCAAGGTTCTGGAGCTGGGTCACTTTAAAACTTTAAAATTAAAGAAGTTTACTGAAAAACTCTATGTTTCCATTACTGTTGAGAATCTGGAGGGAATGAGCAGATATCACATGCTTATTAGCACAATGCCTTGATCAGAAATATTGAAAATTGCCAGCAGATCTTGCAGTAATAAACTCTGACAAACCAGTACAAAGAATCCAGAATAGTTAAGAAAGGACACACTTGTTTTGGAAGCTATGGCTGTCAGTGTTTGATCTCAGGTGAGAAACAAGATAGTAATTTGCATAATTACTATTAAAGTAAAATATGCCTCTTTAATTCAAATTTTTATTTCACAAATCATCTGCCACTAGAGAAATAATTAACATTAGTTACTTTAGACAGTAGGGGTTCTTAATTTATTTTCACTTTTTTCAAAAAGTCATTTGGTATAATACAACAAGATACTAGATTAAAAGAGCCATCTGTCTCTCCATCAGCACATGCAACCCTTGCTGCTTCTACCACATTTTGTTTTACCAGCTTTCCAACAGGTTGTCTCTTCCTGCCACAAAAAAAATGTATGTACATATATACTGAAAATATTTACTTGGAGATGTATTTTTTTAAAATATGGAAGAAGAATATAGTTTCTTCTACAATTGGGGAGGCTGAGTGCATTGATATGCAAATATATTACACTATACAAAGCAGGTATCATGAAATTATTCATTAAGAAAACAGCATGTTAAACTTTGTGATAACTTTCTTTCGTAGGATTGAAATAGAAAATGATATGCTAATTTCCTTTCCAAGATATTTCATTATGTTCTGTGTAGAAGAGAAAATTTCTCTTTTCAAACCTGCACAGAGGATCTTGATTCTTATATTAATTTTGCTTCAGTAGCACAGAGGATCTTGATTCCTATGTTATACTCCTTTTGCTTCAATGCAAATTTTGATTAAACTTTATGAGAAAATTGAAATTCAACACACATTTCCTTCAAACCATGCCCACCAATTGAGAGAAACTGTATTTGAAAGTTAAAGGGTTCATCACCTGATCCAAAGCTTCATCCATTGTAAGAAAGACATCATACTGAAAACCACACAGTTATTCTGACTCATTTTCTAGGACACACTTTCTTATTAGTAACTGAGTATTTCTCAGCTAAAACTCTGTAGATTGGACGGACTATTACAGTCCTCTGTATTTGTGTGCATAACTGTGGGCTGTTTATGAAGAGCATGTCAACTACCTAAAATCTCAAAACTTGTTTAACCCTGCAAGATCTCAGTGATCCTAAGTCTTAGGTAATAAAACCCTCTAAGTGTTTGACCATGTGCTGATGGGCACGAAGGGCAGATCTCCTGCACTAAAAGCTGTTGTAATTTTGATCCTGGCTGGCAGTCAAATGCACAGCAACCCTCACTCATATTCCCCTTTTGCCCCCGGAGACAATTAAAGGGGTAAAGGGAAAAGAGACTCATGGGTTAAGATAAGAACAATTTAATAACTAAACTACAATAATATTGAAAATAATAATAGTGATAATATATACAAATATACAAATGAGAGATAGACATTGATACTGGTCACCACCCGATGACCAAGGATCAGCCTGTTCCAGGCTAACAATTCCAGAGCAGGGAGAGTCCCAAAACCTCAATCCCAGAAAAGAGATAAGAGCCTGAGTGTTTGAGAGACCGAGATGACCCTGAGATAAGGGCGACCCAGAGGGAGACAACCCGGAGCAAGAGAGAGAAATTATGGACCAATCATCACCCACATACTGGGCATAACGTGCATGATATGGGATGGATTATTGGCCAATTTGGGTCTCAATCCTAAACCTAAATCCTAAAAATCCTAGGCTAGTAATTGGGGCTGTGCTCCCTCGCAGCTTCTCCTGGACCTGCAGACACTGGCACAGCAGAGATGCTGAAAAGCCCTTGAGTTTCCTGGCAGCAACTATAAACATCAGTATGTTATCAGTCTTCTTCTCAGCTCAAATCCAAACATAACCTCTTAGTAGCTACTATGAAGAAAGTTAACTATATCTCAGATGGAACCAGGACAAGAACACAAGGATATCTATGCTTTCCTCAGGACAACACACAGGTGGGATTTACTGCCTGCCTTTATATGGGCCTGACAGCCTACCTACTCCTACATCTAAGGCAACAGCAGAAGTGTTGTTCATGGCCACGACTGTCAAAGATAGATTCAATTTTTTTCGGCAACTCAAAGAGTTCCCCCTAGTGCTGTGATCTGGAAGAGCTCCCTCTAGAACCTAAAAGTTCTCCCCAGCCTTCTAGCCCCCCTTCTGGTGAGCCCTAGTCTCTTCCCCAGCCACATGAACACCACTGTGGGACAGAGTTGCCAAAACATTATCATCACTTTGAACCTAGCCTCTACATGACCTTGGCCTTCGTTTTTTTATCCAACTAAATAAGTTTGCCTTTGTTTGCCTTGTGTGAAACTGCAAATATGTTGGACGTAAAACAGAGAAGCCTGGGGAGGAAGAGGGAGGACTTCTGGGACATGTACGACCAGCCTGTAGGACTGTAGCTGTAAGAGATCATAAGGATTGTGACTAAGGGCATTGAAAAAGGTTTTGGCATTCATGCGTAAATCAAGAACATAAATAAATGTTTTAGATAGGATAAAAATGTAAATCCTCATACCTCAGAGCATACGCCTGTCATTGCTGCTTTTCAGAGGAAACTGCCTACGCAAGAAAATCTGCCAACAGCCAAGTCAGCAGTTTTCTGTGCTTTCCTCTGGAGGATCTGTCACTGTCAGGCTCACGTCACCATGCAAGATGCAGCACTGACCTGATCCAGAGAGCCAATTTCTTCGTTTTGATGATTCCTCTATTCAGTCATAAAAAGGCCTCTGATCTTACTTAGTAAAATCACTCCCTTGTTAAATTTAAGTAAGTGTTCATTACTGTATCACTCTAAAGTTGTCTAAATTTGCTGGTACCCAAATACAGATCTAGGGCCCCAGAGATGCTTAGGTGATTACACGTTATGGTGAGACACAACCTTTGTACCCTTTTTTCTGCATGTCAGTGTTTTAACATTGCTGACAAGCCAAAAGCCCTAGCTCTTCAATCCTTCATTTACTTGCAGAAAATACATGACAGCACTTCCAGCTCAGAGAGGGGACTGCACTGGTTCCAGAACCTCTGTCAGCAAGCAGGTCTGCCTCTGGGAATGGCTGAACAGGTACCTCACAACTGCCTTGCTCCGGGTCTAAGAACACAGGGCTTGATACACCTGCAAACATGGTGTCAGATTATTACAGAAGCAATAAGGCTTCAGAAATTGCAATGAACCAAATTGTCAGCTGCTGTAAGTTGATATTCATCTAATTACATAGCTTGAAGCAGTGAGGGATTGGCTTTCACCTGTTAACCCTTTTGAGTGTAAATTTCACATAAACTGGACTGTTGAGATTGTCCTTGGAAGAAGTTATTATCCAGCCACTGAAGTCCATAAAATTTTATTATTTTCTGTTTGTATTACAATAAACCTTCAAAGCTTCAGTTAGAGATTAGAGAGCTATTATGTTGTGCACTGTGCATACACAAGCACACATGCATACACACAGGCGCACACAAAATATATGTGTACACATACAGAGAAAGTTCTTAAATATTTTACTTTTCAAATTGGTACCAAAAAAGCATTTGATAAACAGAATATTCATTTATGATATACTTGCAAAAAAGTTTCCTCAGCTATTTCTGGAAAAAACACTTCCACACAACCAGGTGCATACAAATCTGTCACTGCCAAATCTTATACCTTGATGTGGATTATATATCCCTATTTTCTATTTAGTTAGGAAAAGTAGACCTTGAAAACTACTTCAAGTGGAATGCCATTGTCACTGGAAGAGCTCATAAAAAAATAAATTATTCTTATATTTGCTTCTAGTGTCTGTCAAATTTTTAGTACCTGTTAGTAGTCTTAAAGTTCCACAAGAAAACATTTAAACATTCTTGTTTCTTTAAAAAGTAGTAGATGAAAGTCTTCTTCTTTATAATCATATATGTTTAATATTTATTGGGTAAATATTTAAATATTTCACCCCAAGAAAAGCAGTCTGGGAGCATGCTCTTTCAATCAGCTATTTCAATCAACTAGAGCATTAACTAATTTACAAATATCCTCATAACAGATGACACTGATATTCTCATATTAGATATTTAGGCTAAAAACTGCAAATGAAACTCTTAACAAAGCAGTTGTATTAACCTTTATTAGTTAAGGACTTATCTGCTATTTTTATCTGTCCTGCAAATAGCGAGACAGCACCATCCACATATTTTTTAAAATATTGTTAAGTGGAAAGGGACGAAAGCAAACCTTAGCTGAGTTAAAAAATAGAAACAATGTAAAGAAATAATAAAATCATTGTCTCAAATATAATATAGAATAAACTCATTGTCAGTAAGCACCATTAAAGTTACATACAGCAGTGGCACTTAGGTACTTGCAGAGTGAATGTTCTTGTTATATCTAGGCATTAAAGATTTATGAAACCAAAGGAAGAGTTGTCATTTGAATTGAAACACGTTGTCTTTAATATTTGATAAATCTATTAGCGTACAAGTAAGATGTGGCATTCAGTTACCTAAATGCTAACTTGTCAAAGTTATTTGAGATACTCCAGTACAATCAGCCTGGTCTTTAGATGACACTCCAGAAGGGTGAAGGTTTCTCTTGGACCATCTTTTATCAACCAGCCCCATTGTCTCAGACCTTGCTGGTCTGGCAAGAGAATTCTATCTACAGGTTGGTGTTGTAAACTTCTGATAACTAACCATTTTAATTTCTGTGTGCTTCCATAGTTTATGGAGTTTTATATAGGGAGTAGTAAATAAATAAAATTAATATACAGTTACACAAATAAATCCTGTCCATTGTGATTAATCAAGTTGAACAGGGCTGATGTAGTTTGTCTGTATTTTATTTTATGGACAGAGTTTCCTTTTATAGAGAGATGATAGATGGTATGAAGTACTTTAATATCCCAGGGACTAAGCTCCTTCAGCTGCTCTTCCACTGGGTCTCTTCTGCCTTTGAGGATTTCAGAGAAGAACCTGTGGTACATTTAAATAAAGAGGTGATAAATCTGTTGCTTAGATATCTCTTGGAAAGATTTGTGGAGGTAATAAAAATGAAGAAAACTTCAATATTATTGGATGTGGAAGCTGTTAACAGAAATAACAGTCCAGGGGCCAGAGGAACATATTTAAACTGGATTTTTAACCACAGAGAAATTACTGTAGCTGTTAGGATGCAGAGAAATCACGCACTGACAGCGCTGTAATTTCTCTTTAATGGTCAGAAGTTTATTTGAAAATTCAGTGAACTGTGAATTGAATATATGTCTGTTTTTCTGTTAGGGGGCTTTAGTCAATTACACATCAGTGTTAAATTCTGCTACAGACGTAAGGTTTTCTAGGACATAGGCACCGCAGAGTTTTGTTAAATAGACTTTAAACTATAGAAGAATATGTGTTTATTGAATAAGTTTTGAAATGTCCAAATACAAAGGGATGGTGATGTTCTTAGGTTGGCCACTTCAGCTAACAAACTCTAAGGTCATTTGAGAATTGGAGGAGTCATCACTCTGTGTTAACTTGCTGTTTATTATCTGTTCCCATAAAGCAGACTACGCAGTACACTATCTGTTTAGTGTCAGGCAATCTGAGTAAAAGATACACACAGTAGACTTGTCTCCTTGGTCTCCACTGGCCTCATTTGGGTATGTTCACACGTGGGAGGAAAATAAAAATAATAATTAAAAAAAAAATTGAGCAAAAGGTCATTGAGTTTGCCCTTTTATCTTTATATATATATATGTTCTCAATATGATCACTAAGATTATAAACCACCTGCAGGGCAAGTACCATAAGGTCGTTTTTCTGGTTCACATCAAGGATAGAAAGGCACACAACAATAATATTGGTGAAAACTGTTATAATCCATTACTGAGCAGTAATGTCACGGGCCTGGCAACTGTGATGAGATTATAATTTGCTATTGTTTAAAAGATGTCTACAACAATCTGTCTTTTAAGGAAACCATTAAAAGCTTTTTTTTTTATACTCGTTTTCTGCAGTAAAATTGTTAGCAAGGTTCAGATCTCAGTTTTGAAGAATGCACATGAGAATTTTAAACTTCCAAGCTACATTTATTTCCTACTGCCTGCAGAACTCATTGGCATGTCTCCTTATGCACAGTCTATACAGACATACTTTCATGTGCACAGTATATTTCACAATGAAGCTGACACAGTTTTTCATAACAGAGACTTTAGGGTTTTTTTCACCTTTTGAGGACTTTATTTTTCTGCTATTATACTTTAGAGAGGAGCTTTGGGACATCATGTCAAATTGGAAAAAAATGTGTACTTGGAGAATCAAGCTATTTAAAGGAAGAGTAATTTAGGAATTCTAATGAGTGACTCTTGAAAGCCTTTGCTTTCGACAGCATCAAAACCAAATCTGACATAGAGTCACTAGATTTGACAGACCTAGGTCTTAATGGAACTGATGGCAGGGAGCACGATTTTGGTGCACCTTTCCTTCCTCATTAATCTTGATCCTCATCTTTTAACTGCAAGAACTGTAAGCAGTGCAAAGAAGCAACAATGACATTTCTGCATTCTCTGAGCAGACTGCTGTCCTGGCTCTGGGAGCAGTGCCAATGGTCAGAACTACTCCATGTCCAGCACCACTGGACCCTCTTTTCTTCTGGACACTCCTTTTCAGTTTACTACTACCTCAGAATAAGATCCTTTACTTATGAGCAGGCTAGAAAATCAACAACAAAATGAATTACTGAAATGTCACTGAAATGACACATTACTAAGGAGAAAAATATCTTTAAGATTCCAGAGGTGTATTTTGAATTTTCTAGGGACACACTATATAATTCATATCCAAAAGCAAATGTGAAGTGAGACCTCTGTATTTGTGTTCAGTTAGGCTTGAACCATAAGAAAAGGGTTATTTTCAAGACAGATCCTCAGGATTAAGACAGGTCTGGAAAAAATTATTAGTGTCCTCTTACTATATATGTATTTAGGTTTGTGCTTGAGGCCGGGGAGCTCGTCAAAAGCTTTGCCTGTCCCTTATTTTCTGTGTGGAAGACGATAATGAAGGTTTGCCAGATGTTTATTTGTAATTTCAATAACTACCAAGTAAATCACAGGATTATTTTTAACATTTAAGTACAGACATGACATTTCAGTCAGTGAAATAGTTTCATATAATTGTACATGAAGTTCTTAACAAGAAACAGTTCGGCGTTTGCATATGCTATACTGCAACACATTGCACAAGTTACTTGTTTAAAGAGCTGTCAGTGTTACGGATATGGATGTAGATTATTAGAACTAGATGTCAGAGGTATAAAGCAGGAGCAAACTGATAATCAGTAAATTCACAAGCATGATGAAATATGGAATTAACCTAGTAGAAAAATAGGAGAAACTGTATAACCTTGTCAAGCATGTTTGTTTGGTTTTTTGTATACCTGTAGGGACAAAGTTTTGCATTATAAATTCAAGGAACATTTATATTTAGGATTGCATTTGCAACTTATTGAGACTGAAATTTGAATCTAGATGGAGATGAGCAGTGAATGCCTTTCTCAAATTCATTAGACAAACCTGAAACATAACGTCTTTTGTGACCAGGTATTTCAGCTGCACCTAATCCTTTTTAATCTATTATAAAGGTAATGAAAAATATATCAAATATTAGACTATTATTCTTTTAAACAACTTTAATATTTTTGCAAATGTCTAAGGACATAGTCTACATTTTTCAAGGGAAATCATGTGCCAGCTCTGTGCACAAAGAAAATGAAAAGGATTCAGACATTTCAATTTCTTGGAGCATTTTGTAGCAGCTACTGAATAATATGTCTATGATTTAAGCAAATAGCCTAGTCAATCCCAGGAGACAGGGCCTTAAAATTTGGATGTCATTTACATACAAGGCTGCAGAAATCCATTTGACCCTGAATATTTTCCTCAAGAGTGAAATATTACTTTTTCTTTTGACAATGGTAATAATTGCTTGATGTTTTAAGCAAAATTGTGTAATACTATATACTATAATATCATAATATATTCCACTGTAATACATTATGTTTACAACATACTCTATAGTTTTATAACATCATACTATTATATAATAGTATTTAGTATACATTAGTATATAGACATAATTGTATTTGTATTATGTTGTGATGTAATCTATATGAATATTATACATTGGTATTATATATTACTATATAATATATAGTAGACAAGACAATATTTTAGTACAAATACATAGTGTTATGTTGCATACTGAAAACTAGCAGGTATCTGAGGAAGGTTAGGGAAGAAGGAATGACAAACTCCAGTGATGCTGATTTCATCACTACCATGGATTACTTTCTGTTTCTCAGAGCCGATTTTGTCCTGTGTACGGCAATTTATTTATAAGATAATTGTTCTTCTCAGAAAACATCTCACCTCTAGGAATGGAACAGGAAACATTTACCAGTGGGAGGGATTGGGTGCCAAGGTGCATTTTGTTCTTATTCCTGTTTTTGTTTATCCCCTCACACTAACATTTTCTTCTCCATTTTGTCTATCTATCTCCCTCCTCCCTGACTGGACCATAGAGATGGCTTTGTAAAGGTGCAGCAAATAAAAGACATAAATATATTCTTTCCAGTTCACATTTAAGCCACTAAATCTTCACTGGTAAGAAGAAAAATTGTTTGACCTTTGGCTACTAGTTCTCAACATTTCACAGTATCTCCTCTTCCTAGCTTGATACGAGCAACAAAATGCATGCCTCTATAGACAAATGCGGTTTATGTGCATTCAGTTTGTCAGCTGCCAAATAAATAGAAGGACTTTTAAAAATATTCTTTAGGGTGACTTTGAGCCCTTGTTTAAAATGAATTCTGTGATTCATTCTTTCTTTTTTTTGTGCTAAAGACTAAGATGAGCTTGTTAATGTGTCTGGAGTGTTGAGCCAAGGAATAGGGACATTGCTTCCGGCAAGTGCCATTTGTTTACTATTAAGGTCAGCTGCTGAAGAGATTTTCAATATTAGTATCTCTCCTTAAGGTATGAATTTTCATAATCTTTTTTCCTTCTGACCTGTGACAGCACAGTAGGCTATAATTTCTTTTTCCTGCTGCCTGAGAGTTTGTAAACTATACACTGTGCAACTGGAAATAAGCTAATATCTGCTTAATTTTGACTAAAATACTTACACATTTGCAACTACAACTGCATTTTCATAATCTGAAGTTGGACTCAGTATTAACATAAATTATTCCCACCCCTGCCATCCTTTTCTAAATTTTTTTTTCTGCAGTGACCGTAAGAAGTCCAGAGACAGGGACACATTACTGACTTGCAAATGCATCATCTCAGGTGCTTTCATTTTCTACCTGTTCTCAGGTTTTATTCCAAAGCCTGTTAAGTCTTTGTGTATAGGTTTATTTATTTGTAGCGTTGCTTGACAAACCCATTCTTACTTGGCAAAACCAAAATCTCAGTCCTTCTCTCCAAAATTCACATGAGTGATGAAGTTTGTAAGTCCTGCTTTATTTTTTAATCAAGTCCTGCTTTATTTTTTAAGCATTCTCTTCCAACATAATGAAGGATGACCTTTCAAAGACCCACAGATTTTACAGGTAAAATACAAGAAAATTAGTAGAAGAGGGAATCTTTAGAGATAGCTATGCTGCATGTAAGATTAAAAGACAAGCCTCCATTAGGAAGCAGCAGTGTTTGAAAGCTTAGCTTTAGTTTTAGTACATTTTTTTCCTCCCTGCAGGCAGCCCAGTGACCTGTGTTCTTACTTCCAAGGTCTGCTCTGGGGCAGTGAGCACCACTTCTGATAACGGGAAAAAGGTTCTGACTGCAAGCAAGTGAAGCAGTCAGCTGAACTGCTACCTTGATCATCTCCCTCTTGCCTTGTGCCATGACACGCTAGTTTGGCTTTTGCTCCTGTGTATTTGAAAACTGGGAAACAGTACTGAGAAAAAGAATTTTTGGGTCTGGTTTTTAGAAGAATAGTAGCAGCACATGCCACACTGCTAACAATAGAGTCTCCTCAGTTGCCATAGCTTTACCATGGGTGGGTGTTTTCTTGTTCTTGCTACAATAAGTATTATATACTAAATAAAAAGTGAATATTATAGTCATGTCACTACAACATTGTTGTGTATGTGTTTATGTGTTACAATGGCATCTGTTGTTACTATTCTGCAAAACGATTACTTTCTGTTTTTACATATGGGCTTCTAACTTCACAAGGTGTTTTTCAGTTTCATTCTGTATAAGATACAGTGAATTCTAATGGTATTAAGAAACTTTAAATTCCATTAGAACTCATACTGAGCGCTTCAGGGAAAGAACACATTTTTTTCAAAATAAAGCTCCCTTTCTTGGGGGGCTGTGAGGCACGGATAGATTGTTACTTAGTGATAGAAAATTACAAAATCATGATGCCTACTCTAGTCACAAAATGCTTTTAAGTGAGGAAACAGAAAATATTTTGCCTTTGATGCAGTGAAAATGAGGCAAAACTTTGTATTGCTGAAGTCTTGAAGAAACTGACAAATTCTGAAGAGAGACAGTTTTATGTTTTGTGTCATATGCAAGTTTTTCTTAAAAGTTGTGAACTTTTAAACTTCTTTAGAGAGACTTAGGAGGCTGTTAAATTTTGATACCACTCTCTGTCTCTGATGTTAATACTGCTGGTTCTTACAATCTCTTACACTAACTTTTCTTTAAAAATCCTCAAAATTAATTCTTTTCCTGTCTCTGATGTGCTCTGCATAAGAACTGGGGACTAAGAAATTTGCTTTCGTAATTTCTGGGTGGAGCATGAATCATCCTGTACATGGGCCTGGATGTCTACTAAAAGCTGTTTCACTTCTTAAAACCCCAGCTGTAATGTGGTGATGGGTGACAACCAGCTCCAATGGGACCAACGAGGAATGGCAGCAGCCACCTGACCACCTCTTCCTCTTTCCTACCCATCATATCAGTCACCTGTTAACGCAGGAGTCCATTTTCTTCAATTAAGTGAGTACAGGCACTGAGAAAGTCCTCATATTCTGGAAGAGAAGTTCTTTGAGCCTTCATCCTCCTACTTAATGCTACAGCTGTAGTAAGCGTAACCAAAACTGATTTAGTAATTGGATTCCAAGGAATTCTTCTATCTGGTAGATGCATAAACTGACAACTTCATTTTCATTCATAAAGAATATTCTCACATTACAAAAATCTTAGTCTAAAACCTTTTATATCTGTACTTCTTGGAGGTTGATAGATTGTAATTTTTAGTCAAATCAATTGTGTGACTTCCTCTTTTGTGAAAGCAAAATAGAGCAGTTTTTTCTGTTCATATTCTAAAGACTTTCATGACAGCAGTTACTTTTTCATTTATACTACTTATGAATGAAGCAGTATATACAGATGTATAAAATTAAAGAAAAATTCTTAACACAAATAGGCAAGAATAGATCTAGATATACATATGCATATTTTAGAAAGAGCGAAGCAGCAATGTATTGAGAATCACAGAATCACAGAATCGCAGAATGTTAGGGATTCAAAGGGACCTCAAAAGATCATCTAGTCCAATCCCCCTGCCGGAGCAGGAACACCTAGATCAGATCACACAGGAACGCATCCAGGCGGGCTTTGAATGTCTCCAGAGAAGGAGACTCCACAACCTCTCTGGGCAGCCTCTTCCAGTGCTCTGTCACCCTCACTGTAAAGTTTTTTCTCACATTCAAGTGGAACCTCCTATGTTCCAGCTTGAGCCCATTGCCCCTTGTCCTATCCCTGGATGTCACAGAGAAGAGCCTGGCTCCATCCTCCTGACACTCACTCTTCACATATTTATAAACGTTAATAAGGTCACCCCTCAGTCTCCTCTTTTCCAAGCTAAAGAGACCCAGCTCCCTCAGCCTTTCCTCATAAGGGAGATGCTCCATTCTCTTAATCATCTTCGTGGCTCTGCACTGGACTCTTTCCAGCAGTTCCCTGTCCTTCTTGAACTGAGGGGCCCAGAACTGGACACAATATTCCAGACGCGGTCTCACCAGGGCAGAGTAGAGGGGGATGAGAACCTCTTTCGACCTACTGACCACACCCCTTTTCATACACCCCAGGATGCCATTGGCTTTCTTGCCCATGAGGGCACAGTGCTGGCTCATGGTCATCCTGCTGGCCACCAGGACCCCCAGGTCCCTCTCCCCTACTCTACTCTCCAACAGGTCAGTACCCAACTTATACTGGAACCTGGAGTTGTTCTTGCCCAGATGCAAGACTCTACACTTGCTCTTGTTAAACTGCATTAAATTTTTCCCCGCCCAAATCTCCAGCCTGTCTAGGTCTCGCTGGATGGAAGAACAGCCTTCTGGTGTGTCAGCGACTCCTCCCAGTTTTGTATCATCAGCAAACTTGCTGAGGGTGCACTCTATTCCCTCATCCAAGTCGTTGATGAATATATTGAACACCACAGGTCCCAATACCGAACCCTGGGGGACTCCACTAGATACAGGCCTCCAACTAGACTCCAT
>WKFP01014000.1:0-25113 GCA_011057875.1 Pterocles orientalis | reverse complement strand
TCCTTAACCCAGTCTTCATCTACCAGAGCAAACTCCTCCTTTGTTCTGACTACCTCTGGGGCTTCAGGGGTATGGGTCTCTTCAGGAAAGCCTCCGGCAGTATAGACAGAGACAAAGAAGGCATTCAGTAACTCTGCCTTCTCTGTATCTGCAAGAATCTCCTTGTTTATTTGTTAGACCATTAAAGCATAACAAGTTTAGGGATTAAAGTATGTAAAGTGACATTAAAGTATAACAAGTCTAGACACTAGGTTATACATTCCATTCTTCTGATGCATTTCCTTTTTTGAGTGTCATTATCATTTCTCAAGTAGTTTATTTAGCAAAGAACTTCACTTTTTAAACTATTGATGCCTACTCTATGAAATTCACAAGTTTAAATACACCCAGATAATATTTGTAGGTGCTCTAAATAAATCTTTATACCTCATGAAAATGTCCTTCTCCATTTTCTGAAGTTGAAAGCACTTTCTCAACTCAGTCATACTTGGACTTCCTTGTTGTCAACTGATTTCACCTAAGATTTTAAAATATTTTATATATTTCACATGAAATTATGAAAAAAAATTGCAGAGTTTATTTAACTTTTTTCATTATTAGCTTTGTGCATATGATAACACTCTGAACACTGTGAATGCCACCAGTTTATCTTTTATTTTATACTGTGTGTGTGCATGTGTTTGTATTTTTCCATTACTGCAACAGGTTCATTGTCTAAGTTGGAATCTCTTGGCACAACTACGATAAAAATGATAATGCAGATAGTATGAAATTTCTATCAGACTGTAGGCAATAAAAGAAACAAACAATGAAAATCCAGGAAGAATAATGCATTACAAGAAGAATACATGGTCTAGGGAAATGCGCTGTTAAAATTAAGTCATCAGATATACTAATCTTAGCTCTGTATGTATATCAAGTGTATGGCAAGTTATTTACATTGTACCAGATAGTTTGTGCTTCTGTTGTGACAGTTTTTTAGAGAAATGGCATGACTGACTGTTTAGATTAAATATCATTTAAAAAAAACAAACAATCTTGAAATTTGTTAGAGTATTGAATATTTATTTCAAAGTCTTTTTCTTTGACCATGTTACTGAGTATATTCTAAAGATATGTAGATATTTGACAGTCTATTATTACCTATTGCTCTGAATATTTTCAACAGAGCTTTCTCTTAACTTTTAAAACACTTTTTATTGTAGTCTATATAATTTTACATTATGTTGAAATAATGCCATAAAATTTGACATATCCAACGTATTCGCAAACTAACTAAATCAAAAAATTTACAGTAAGACGAATATCTTTACAAAATATATGGGAAAAAACCAGCAATATTACACAATATATTTTGGTTTGTCATAGCTCTATTTTAATAGCTACTGGTGAGGGAGAGCCTGACGTCTAGAATCTGCATAAAGAAAAAAGGTAGTGGCTATTTGACTAATGTTGTTCCCTACGTCTCATACAGTGACATCACTTCTAATACTGAGAAGCCCCTACTGTAAAGAAAACAAGAAGTTTGAGATTTGATCACAGTCAAGAAGCAGATCATTACTCTACCATTCAGTCTCACACACACATATGCCAATTCTAGCACGAAAACAATAGCAAATGATCTCTGAATTCTAACGATTACTGAATCTCTTGATTGCTTTTGCTGAAATGCTCTTTTTATATAGCATAGTTAGATATCTATATAGACTCCTATTACTCTGCAATAAACAAAATTTTGCCACTTTGAGTAAAAAAAAAAAAGTACTAAATATTGCCTCAAACAGCAATAAAGAGAAGTACCAGCAGATACACTGTAAGACTTATGAAGAAATTTTACTGATTAATGATATTTATAACATTTACAGTGTGATTTTCAAAATATCAGTTCAAATGATCAATTTATGGGTACAAACTCTATTCATGGGGAGAAATAACCCCGATGCACCAGTGTGTGTTGGGGGACCATCCAGCTGAAAAGCAGCTTTGTAGAAAAGGACCTGAGAGTCCTGGTGGATATCAAATTGAACAAGAGTCAGCAATGTGCCTTCGCTGCAGGGAAAGCCACCGGTATTCTGGCTGCATTAGGTAAAGCATTGCCAGCAGGCTGAAGAAGCTGAAGAAGCTGAACCTTCTTCCTCTCCTCAGCACTAGAGAATCCAGGAAAGGGCTACAAAGATGATTAAGGGACTGGAGATATCTCCCACCCGGAAAGACTGAGAGAGCTGGGACTCTTCAGCCTGGAGAAGAGATAACTTTCAGGGAGACCTCATACATGTGTATAAATGGCTGAAGGAAAGGTGTAAAGAAGTCTCTGAGTGTCAGAATAAGAAGCAGTGGGTTCAAATTCATACATGAGACATTCTTCCCGAATATCAAGGAAACCTTTTTCACTGTGAGGGTGACTGAGCACTGACACAGATGGCTGAAGGAGGCTGTGGAGTCTCCATCCATGTAGACATTCCAAAGCTGTCTGGACATGGTCATGGGCAACCGACTCTAGGTGGCCCTGTTTGAGCAGCGATGTTGGACCAGGTGACCTTTAGAGGACTCTTCCAATCTCAGCCATTCTGTGATTCTGTGAGCTGAAAGTTTAGGTATTTTTTTTTAGAATGGCAAACAGGTACCTGCTCCCTGAATCAATGCCAGTGCTTTTGAAAATCTTGCTAATCCTCCATGAGGGAGGATGACCAACTTCTGAGAGCACATTTTTAAGGCATTACGAGATTATTATTTTCTTGACCAATGTTGCCGTCTCTGGAGTAGAGCCAGGTACTGTCTGACATGTGCCTCCTCGAGCAAGAGCCACCAGTTCTGGGCCAGATGTCTCAGTTCTCAGCAGGAGGCAAGTAGCTTGTATGGTGTAAGGCTGTTGATTTAACCCAATGAATAGAGAGCATCACACACAGATTTCTTAAATGATACTACTTCAGGCTGCAAATGAGAAGCTGGTAAGAGAACTTCCCACCAAATGTACTGTTCTTACTGTGTCACACGCTCAGGAGAGGCTCATTGCTCTGCCTCTTCTGGTTGTCAATTAGAGGGACAGAGTTGTGCTTAGCTGAGGCATGTAGTTCCTAGTATTTTTTCTTTTTTCTAGAAATGCCTTCAAAGAGTGTACCAAAGGTCATATTGTTGTTTTTCTCTCCACTAACAGAAGCAGAATACACCAGCTTCTGCTCCTCTTTTGCACCTTCCCCCTCAGCTCCCTGGCAGATCAGGTCACTGTCAACCACAACCTGCCCTGCAGCCTCCCTGCTGACAGCCTGTCGGGTCATGGGCCTCCTCTCTGGGGCCTGAGCAGAAGTTGCCAGCCCTGACTTTCTTATTCTTTTTACTGAGTATTTAATAAGAACACATCTCAAAGCTAGGTGTATCCATATGTGGCTGCTGCAGGTGGCCTTGCAGCATCATGTTCTGTAGAAACAGCAGCATGCACGCTTCCTCCCAGCTTCCATCTGGGATTAGAACTGCAGAGAAATGCTACCTGACTGGTGATGTTTGGTCAGCTAGCATGGATCATGCTGTGTTTGGGGGTGATGGGATATTTTTTTTCCTCGAAATTCATCCCAGGGGCACTGAAATGCACACAGTTTGGAGGGACACAGTTCAGCAAGATGGAAATAGGACAGCCATGCTAGCTGACAACACAGGGGAATACTCACAAGCTTGACCTGCTGTGAGCTAACTGATGGTACAACAGCCACCTAAAGAAAAGCAACCTCTATTGCATCAAACTTACAAGTAATTACAATTGCAGATTCTCACTACTTACATGATTATAAGCACAATGCTGGTGCAAAAAAAAAAAAAAAGAAATTCCTAGATGAAGTAAAAAAGGCTATTATGAAGCAATAAGACATGTTTACTGCAAATATATTTAGTTTTTAAGGATATTACAGCATACTACAGAACCCTAAGGTGAATCTGGTAATGGAGAAATGACTGTTAATCACTGTTAAGTGCCACAGCGGGTGAGCAGGTTCTGCACAAGGGCAGCATTACTACCATAATATGCACTATTTGACTCATTTAAAGAACATTTCATTTCTCAAATGTAACACTTAACTGTTCTGGAGTACTGAATAATAAGCATTTACTAATGCTTTCCTAATTAGGTTCTAACTAAATTGGTTTACTTCTAATCACAAAATAAGACTGTCAAGGCAACTCTAGACATTCAAAGATCTTACTGTTTCAGGGGACTGTTAATTATTGCTATTATCTTGCAGAGACACGATATTTCATACTGTGCTTAATTTACAGATTAAAATACTTTGTTAAGGCAAATAGACAGCTAGAAACTAAAATTACTATTAGCTTGTTTTTGCAAAACAAATAATGGAGAAGATGTGCTTGATAACACGATTCCAAATAAATACTGTATAAGAATTGAAAAATAGCTGTAAAAGAGTATTATAAAAACAAATTTTCAGGACTTTTATAAAAACAGTTTTATCAACAAAGAAAATTCCTGCTTTACATTCATCTTCTTTTCTATGATTTTTGTCCTTTTATTCCCATTACGTGTTCTGGCAATAAATCATAAATCAAACACAGTATGTTCTGTAAAAATGAATGAACTTTATCACTGTGTAATGTAAAGGAGTATAGGACACATTTCAAAAATCCCATTCTACACTAAACTGTTAATTTTTATTAGGGTTTATCTGTAAGACACCTGAAACATAACACTTTTATGTTTATGACGTGAATTAATGAAAAATTACTTTGAATCAGACAGGCGCTTATTATGAACTTGAAGATCAAGGGACAAAATCATAGAAACAAAACAACAATAATTCAAATATGAGTTGCTGATTTACGGATCATGACACAATAATCCATTTACATATTAATTTCACAAGGAGTTTTTGTTGTGCAAGAATAAGGTCCTTTATGTTTTTCAAATGAAACACTTTAACTGCTAAATTACTTCCTATCTGTAAATATCAAATCATTTTTGCAGGTAAAATTTTTTTAATCCCATGTTGCAGGACCATAACTGAGTGGTTACTCTTTTTGAAATGGTGTAAAGCTCTATTTCTAGTGCCACTGAATGTAGTGGGAAAAAAATGTTATACCTTATTAAGAGTGTTACTAGTATTTTCAGTTAGAAAAGAGACAGGCTTTATCTTGCAGATGCAACTACTGAAAAATTTTGATGTCTTCTTACTGTCTACAGTTTTTAAAATAAAACATTAATATCCTGTAGCACTCTTTTGAAACAATTTCTTTATAACCAGTACGTAATAAGGCCAAAAGTAACAACCTTCCTCTCTGTTTATCTGGGGGAGGGGCACAAAAAAAAAATCCCTAAAACCTAAACAAAAAAAACCCCAAACCACAAACCAATATGTTTACTTTTAGATGTGCTACTTCATATAGAGCATGCGTGTTAATAAATACATATTATAATTTTATCTAGATACAAAATATTTATATCTGCAATAGATTTAAAGGTGTTGGAACACAGTATAATTTTTATCCTGTCATCTAAAATATAAAATATGGTAAGCCTAGCAGTTACTGGTAGGCAGAAGAGTAGCACTGTAGTAACTAAAAATAGCAGCGAATAGGATTAACAAAGCAGTCAAAGCTACTAAGAAGGAGCTAGGATTTGCACTTAATATACACATGACGTTCCCTCAGAGCTAATCAATTAGCAGGAGACATTTCATAAAAACATAAATGTGTTGTTATAATCCAAGTTTTGTGTTTATCTATATGACATCTATATTGTTTACTTCAACTACTACCCCATCTAGTTAGATGAAACTGTTCTGGGCTCAAATTTGGCGATAAAGAAACCCATGAAATCAAATCTATACTACACCAAATAGTCCAGGGTCTGTTTTTCTCATCTTCATTCATGTGTCACTCTATGCACAAAAGAAGAAAAAGCTATTATTTCTGACTGAAAGTAAAAGGACCACGTCCTGAAATAAATGTACTAAAATAAATAGAGAGAATTAATGTTACTTATGATAACATTATTTGCTAAATAAAAGATAGAATCTCATTTCTGTTATGACACTGTCCATTTATGTAAAGGCTTCCATCTTCAAAGGGATTCACAGATATTAATAAAGCAAGCTAGTGGAAACCAGTATTTTCTCCCTATTGTACAAATGGAGTATAATGGTTAACGGCATTTTTTTCAAGGCCTTACACTTAAGGGTGGGATAGATATTCTTGGGCTCCTCACAGTTCAGTCCACACACTTCTGCTACTGGAGAGGTGTGCTGAAAGTCTGTTAATTACTTAACAGTAATGTCCATCACTGAATTTATATTATGTCATGATGGATGCTTTTGAAACCTTTACTTTTTAAATCCAGAAGATTTTATGATGGCTGCTTTCAGTTAAATTAACATTGACCTCATAATTCTTGCAAGGTACTTCCACTTTTCAAAACAAAAAATCATCAGTTCATAGACTCCTAACAGGTTGCATTGTACTTCAAATTATAAGTTTTTTCATTGATCAGAATCAGCTAGAAGACACAAAGTCTATGGTGTATTAAAAATTGTAACATACAAGTGTCACCAAGTCCTATCTGGTATCTGTCGGATCATTGAATAATATATGTATTATTTTAACAATTCTTTTTATGCTGTTATCACTAGGTTCTTTATGCAAAATGCATACTTGATAAATATGATGTAACATATTGACAGTTACTCTTTAATTTTCTTGGACTTCAGAAGGATTTTGAGTAGCTGTTCCTCTTTGCGGATATAGGAGTCTCATTGATGCCCACTGCCTCACCTAATCTGAAGGTATGAGTCCCAAGGCTTCCTAAAAGCCAGTTAACTGACTGAGAGAAGTATACTTCAAGTATCTAATGGTAAAGGACAAATTAGCTGGTTAAAAGAATATTAATTGATTAGTGTTTTGCCAAGACACATATTAGACAGTAGCTGAAATATGCTGTTTAATGTAGTTTTTATGTGTGTGTGTGTGTGAAATAACATTAATTTCTTAGACTCATTGAATCATAGAATGGCTTGGTTTGGAAGGGACTTTAAAGATCATTTAGTTCCAACTCCCCTGCCATAGGCAGGGACACCTCCCCCTAGGCCAGGTTGCTCAAAGCCTCATGCAACCTGGTCTTGAACACCTCCAGGGACGGGGCATCCACAACTTCTCTGAGCAACCTGTTCCAGTGCCTCACCAGTCTCACAGTGAAAAACTTCCTCCTAGTATCTTATCTAAATATACCCTGTTTCAGCGTAAAGCCATTACCCCTTGTCCTGTCACTACACTCTTTGATGAAGAGTCCCCCCCCATCTTTTCTGTAGGCCCCCTTGAAGTACTGGAAGGCTGCTATTAGGTCCACCCAGAGCCTTCTCTTCACTAGGCTAAGCAAGCCCAACTCTCTCATGCTGTCTTCGTGTGGGAGGTGCTCCAGGCGGCTCGTTGTCTACCTCTTACTTTTCTGGTAGTAAATATAAATTCTATTTTTTTTTTTCCTTGAAAAAACGTTCTGAAATCTTAAATACTTTGTGAATGGGTTGGACATTTTCCCAAAATGGCTGGGGGGCGGGGGGTTTTTCTGAACTCTGGACTGTTTTTCAGTGCTAGACATAATACAGACAAAACGGTAAATTCTGAAGAATCTTAGCTCTGACTACATAGCTCATTTACATGCATTTGTGTGAGCACCTGAATTTAATCATATGCTTATGGAAATTTTTACTGTGGATTTACCACAATATTTAATAAGGACTATGTTATTACCATCATGATTTATTCAGTGTTATTTATACAAAATGTTAGCAACACCAGAATTTCATCATAGATGGACGTTAGATATTTCTGTGAAGTCAAATGAGATTTTTTTTGTCAGTGTTTGAAGGAAGAACATGTGTCCTCCTTTCTTAACAATGGTAAAACCAAAGATTAAGAGGTTCGGACAACGTATCTAAAGAACAGTACGAGTTCTTGTCAAAAATTACTTTTCAGACAGACCCTCAAAAATAAGGATGAACATAGAATCATAGAATCATAGAATGGTTTGGGTTGGAAGGGACCTTAAAGATCATAAAGTTCCAACCCTTCTGCCATGGGCAGGGACACCCTCCACTAGACCAGGTTGCTCAAAGCCTCATCCAGCCTGGCCTTGAACACCTCCAGGGATGGGGCATCCACAACCTCCCTGGGCAACCTGTTCCAGAGTCTCACCACCCTCATAGTGAAAAATTTCTTCCTAATGTCTAGTCTAAATTTACCCTCTTTTAGCTTATACCCGTTACCCCTTGTTCTCCCACTGAACTCCCTGATAAAGAGTGCCTCCCCATCTCTCCTAAGAAACATGGTTTCTTAGCAAAGCACAGTTTATAAGTACCTTATTTTTTTGTTGTTTCTGTTTCTCCTGTTAATAACTTCAGCATCTTCTATTCAGAAACCCACTAAAACCTTTCTTCCTACCACCACCAAAAAGCCCCAAGAGAAGGTTCTGAAAAGAGTCTCTGAAAAGAGTAAAATTAAATTTTCCTTATTCTTTTAAGCATATTCTTGGGTGTCCCCTAAAAAAACCAAACAAAAACAAACAAAAAAACCCAAACGTAAATTACTTCAGTACCTTCATACAAGTACCTTTTTATTAACCTCTAATTTCTGTAGTAGTTTTCATTTTTATTAGCAAACATTTTTCTATTACAAAAAAACATTCTTCCCCTGTGACATCAAACAGCTTATACAACTGCAACTCATCCTTGAGAGTAAACTGTTTGAGACACTGGAACAGGTTGCCCAGGGAAGTTGTGGATGCCCCATCCCTGGAGGTGTTCAGGGCCAGGCTGGATGAGGCTTTGAGCAACCTGGTCTAGTGGAGGGTGTCCCTGCCTGTGGCAGGGGAGTTAGAACTAGACAGTCTGTAAGGTCCCTTCCAACACAAACAATTCTATGATTCTATGATTCGATAATTACTTTTTAAGGTAATTCATTTTATTTCAAATGGGTATTTTCCTATTAACCTCTACTGACCTGCAATAGTTGCATTTTCTGATTTTATTTTACACTGGTGCTGCAGGCTTCCTGGCCTAAATCTGGGTACTCTAAACTACACAGCTGATTACTCCCAGGAATTCTGTCTGTTTTGTCATTTACACACTTTTTTTTTTCTTGTATGTCACTGCCATGAATAATGGTGCTGTAAATTTATTTTGACCGTTAGCACATTTCATGTTAAGTTCTGCACTTAAGTTATTACATATTCTTCATTTATACACCAATGGATGTACTGGAAAATGTCCTCCCAAAACATAACTAAATCATGTTTATCCTCTAAATGTTGAGTACATAAATAATTAAAAGCCCTTTGTAGCTGGTGCCTGTACAAAGTTTTAAAAATGTAACAGCATAATGCTGTTACTTATTTTCTAATGTACTTAAGAAAAAATATACTTGCCATGGAAAGAGTGTCAATGTGTATTAAATTTGTTACATTAACACTCAGTAATATCTATAAATAACCACACTGACCAATATATTATGTGCACTTCTACATATTTTTACTGTTTTTAAAAAAAATCAGTATATTGTTGTCAGTTTTAAACATTTTAATACAAATTTTTTAAAAAATATTTTCCGCACTTTATTTAAAACCTGTTTATTAACAGAGAGGTGAAAGGTCACACATTGGGATCGAGAAACAAAAAAGGGACAGCACAATGCTGTGTGATGTCTCAACACACTTCAGTGCCACAATATTTTTGTACCCATAGAAATTCAGCAAGTTATGGAAAATGCTGCTCCACTGACTTATGAACCTGTACATTTCAGATTCCGGTGAGAAATATATGATCACTCTTCCTACAGACGAAAATGGGCATTTGCATCTTCAGAGACACATAATTACTGTATGCTACAAATCTGCAGATAGATGTACATTCAACAAAATCTGTCTCTGTTTTTCCCCCTAGAATCCTTCACATAGTAAAATGCCTTAAAAAGGTCTTTGAATGAAATAATGTGCCATTCACACAGACATTTATACCCTCCCTTTTTTTAAATTAGTCTGTGAAATACAGGTTTATTCAGCTTTTCCCTTCCTGTTACTTTTTAAAATTCTAAGGAATAGGGAAAGAAAATAATTATTCATTTGGAAGAAAACAAAGTAAGGGAAGAGTCTCCATCAATTCACACAGCAAAAATTAACAAGGAAATTGAAGTAAAAGCAAGTGGTTGAAAAGTTCAGTTTGCATACTTTCAACTTGTCCTAGTGTAGGTACTCTTTAGGTTTTATTAGGTTAGTATGTGGGTAACTCTCATATGAATAGTCTGTCTTTTATAATTCGGCCAAAATGTCCATTTTGGTGATCTAATATAATCAATGGAGTTGACTGGGACTCATCACTGCTGAAAGATTTGTTGACAGAAGTGACACAAAAAGTTGGACACTGACATATGTATCACAGGAAGGGAAAAACTCCTGAGACGCAGAGGGTTTGAGCTACAGAGAAGTCCATGGACTTCTCTTGATTTCAATGCAATTTAGACCAGAGCCTTGAAAAGAAGTAATAATTTTCACTTTCAAGTAACTAGCTAGGCTTGAGGGGATCCCAAGTAGCAAATGTAACAATTCCAGGTCTTGTTCTCATGACCCATGTGAGGCTTTCATCTTCTCCACTTCCCATCCACAAAACAGAGTATTGTCATTCATATCACTTATTGGAAACAGTTAAGTATCATTCCTTCACCATATTCTGCCTTTTCTAGAGGTGTCCTAATTGTCATGGAACAAACCATATCAGTGAATACAGTAACATATACATGTTCAATGGGAGCAGATATAAATCAATTTTGAAAGCTGTTTAAATTTTAAACTCAAGTCTCCAAGGGCACAGAATTCCTGATTCTTTTCTCAGATTCAAGCTGTAAGAAGACAGTATTTTGTCTGGGGAAAAATAAAAAATCCTTTATGTGAGAGTCAGTTACCCAAATATTAGTATCTAGTGCCATTTTTGATGCTTTGAGGTACTCTACCCAGTTCCCAAATGTCCCTTCCAAAAGACACATACCTTCTGTAGAACTTGTGACACTCCCACTTGGTCACGTGTATTTCAGACACAGTATGGTGTCTAAAGTGACCTTACAATCTTCTGTTTAGGCAACTTAAATTTACCCTTTGTATCTGACAATTTGTTTAAACAACATTATAGATCTCATTTACTCTGTCAGGATAGTAAGCACTCGTTTATTTTGAGTGCTATAATCAGACCTTATCTTGTTGAGGTATAGTAGTAAGTACTATTAAAGAGTGAAGAACAAAAGTATTCAAGTAGCAGTCACTATACTAGACTCTAAAAGTCCTACTTCTATTTTCCTAATAACAATAAATAATTTCTATAATTTAGAACAAATTCATCTTGAGGTCTGGAACAGATCACAACTTGTTTTCAGAGATACATCCCACAAAGCACTACTTCTTGGCAGAAGAGACATTTCTAATTTATAGGAAAAATAATGTTCATCATCTTTTGATGTTTTCACTCATGATAATTTGACTACTGTTAATATAGTACTTGATCTTTACAAGCAAATGTCTTACCTTTTGTGATCCCAACTTTATTTAAAATACCTTGAATGTGCATGAGTCTCTTGGTGCCATCACTTGACCATAACTGAAAACCTACTGCAAAAGAGACTTTACAGCATTTCAACACATTGTGAGTCCTTCAGTTTTAAGTCCTGCTAGGCTTGCCATAAAGAAGGGATAGTGATGACATTGGTCACATCCCAGAGGAAAAAAAGACAATTAGTTTTGGACACCAAACACCATGTCTCACAAGCAGATGCTGACACCAGTTAACAGCAGTTCAAAAGGGATTTTCAGTTCAGAGGAAGTAAAGAGGGATCACGATAATACAACATAGCAGAATTTCTTTAGTAAAATAAAGTATTAGAATCCACCTTTCACCTTGAACAAAATTCCAGAATGAATTTTTTTTTTTAAAAAGGATAGGAATAACTTCATAACAATTTTCCCATTCAAAAATCATATTCAGCATGTGTGTTAAAATTCAGTTGTAGAAGGTCACATCAGAACAGTCGGAAACTACCAACAATGAAATTCGTTACAATATCTAATTCACTGTTACATAAAATGCATTTACAGTATAATAGCTAAGGAATGCATGTAATTTAAAGAGGCCCCCTAGAGCAATCACTGAGACTGAACATACGCAGTATAATAATTTCCAAATCCATTGCATTTACTGTAGAGTGCAAGAGCTTTTTCTGTCCACTGAGAGCCCCTGGCTTAGCAAGAAAGTCAGACTGTCACATTATTATCTCAAATTAAATTATGAATGCCAATCAGAAGAAGTATTCCTTTTGATTTTCATTGGCTGTGTTTTGCATGCTGAGCTCACTTTTCAGCGCAGATTCAGCACTGTCTTCATTTTCAGTTCCTTTAGCCCCATTTTTTGAGTATACACCTTTTTTTTTATAAACACGTATGGCTATGGCAGTAATGCAAAGTAGGATGAATATCACGACTGCTATCACACCTAGGAGAACAAAAGAGAAAAAAGTCAAGAGAAAGAACAGACAAATAATAACTAGTGGGCCAAAGGGTAGGACAAGGAAGGAAAGACTCCACCACATAATGGAGGGGGGAAACAGGGAAACCCGATAAATAAGAAGCTATAGCTACTTTCAAACCAGAAATGGCACTGTAGTATAAGCTTCACTGTGATTGTTGTGACATTTTGCACACTACTAATACCCCCAAAAATTTCCATAGAATACTGTGATTTTTGAAACTTCAGAATGGAAAGCCAGCAGGGGCCTTTGGTTACTGTGGATAAGAGGGTGTCTTTTTCTCCTTCACCATCAACCCCTAGCTCTCTGCCAGGCTGGGAACTCAAGACACTGCAGGTTTGAGGAGGTGTTCTTCAGGGACTTTCCTACCAGATAATGGGGCAACACAGTGGGCACTACTAAAACTTTCTTATTTTTCCCAAATCCTACAAGTATTGCACAAAGTATTCTCCCATTCCTCAGTCACTCATTTCACTTAGGACCCTTTCTCACACCACATGTCATCAAGAGGGAAAGGGACACGTGTCCCATCATCAGTTTTCACCTACAAATCCGCTCTGCTATCACTGCTCCAGGCCTGTGGAAGGATTCTAGAAATCAGAGGCACAGCAGAATAGGGCGAGAACAAAGGTATCAATCTGGTATTCAGAACCAGGTCCTCTCTCTGCTCTGCCTGTGTATACCACAAGCCTTAGACCCTTTGCAGTAAAATTTTTTTTTTGCATTGAATGTGTTAATATCCAGTATTCCATATAAATTAGTTCAGGCCACTGATGACTGGTTCTGACTAAACAATGCTGTTAATGAGAAGAATTTGTAAAAGAAAATATTTAAGAGTTCATCATAGGGACTCTAGTGGAAACGGGCCAGTGTTTATAGCCACCTATCATTAGCTCAGGTGGGACAGAAATTCTAAAGTTTATTCTGCCTCATGGAAGAAAATCTCAACTCCATTTAACTGTCTTTGGTACATCATAACCTGATGTAGAGGTTTTCATGATCTACACTGGTTAAGGCTCACATTTCTGTAATTGCACATTTCTGTAACGGTACCATTGTAATGAATAGAAACTGGTTAAAATACTAAAATCACGGCTCACCTCATGTCCAGGGTGAAATAATATAATTTGATTTCTTCCCTTCCTTTCAGGTTTGTGGAACTTATTCTGACATCCTAGATATGCTTTTGCTTTGCGTGGCTACATAACCTTGGGTTCATAAGTAAACAAGATCTCTGCCTACGCAAATGGTAGTGAGCAAGCTTCCTTTTCCAACAGATTTAACAACCCCATCTGGCAGGGTAAAATCATCATCAGTACAGGAACCTGCATCATGGTGTTCTAACAGATCAGTTAGAAAGCAAAGGAGCAGGAGCATAAGCTTTATATAGAGAACTCAACAGGTACCATATGTGCAACATGCCTAACACATAAGAGACTAAATGGAATGGCCGCTTAGTTTTAAAGGTGACTAAGATTTATTGAACTTTTACCAATGTACGCCGCTCCTAGCATAGCAGATTAGGAACAGTAAGGAACAGATACTTCCCACAGAGATAAGCATGCCCTTACAGACTTCTAGCCCATCTACTCTCTTCATTATTCATCTTCTCATGATGGTCTCAGGCCCTCAAGTTCATGAGTGAGAGGTTGGTCAGAGAAGGAATTTGAGGAGAAATGAAACAGAAGGGAAGAAGAAAGTGCTTGTCAAAGAAGCAGAGAGTGCTTGTCAAAGAAGCAGAAAGGAGGACTAGGCTGCAGAGAGGAAAAACGCACTAGAGAGTCTGGGAAACAGTTGTAACACAGTGGCTCAGCTGTATTAGGTACATAATTGTATCTAATACAGTAGTAACTTGTCCACTACTGAAAAAAAAAAAAAAAAAGTAGTCTCTTAGTGTTGTAATACCATGGCAGGGGTTTGGAACTAGATGGACTTTAAGGTCCCTTCCAATCCAAGCCTTTCTACAATTTTATGATTCTGTGAAATAAAACCAGGCCATCCGAAATTCAGCCCTTGTTATTTTTTTTTTCATTCTCCAATATGAGCAGCCATCCTTAACGGCAGGAATATAAAATTTTGTGTGGTATCTTCTTCTCTGAATAGACTCTATCATCTGGGTAAATCTTGTTCTTATTTAGATTAAATAGAACAGTCATTCCTTTGTTTCACAATCACAGTATGTGTTCCATAAGAGACCATCTATAAACATGCTTTGTCTGAAGTAGCTGAATTGGTACAATTCTCAGTCACAGCCATTTGAGGGTACTTGCACTAAACTTTTACTGAGTGCTGTACAGCTTGTTTTATTTTGGTTTTTAAAAAACTGTAGTTAAGCAGTAGAAAAATTGTTAGTGCATATGCCCAAATGTGTTTAATAACAATAAAACTGTGAGAATATTATTATCTTTAAAATACCGTAACTATTGTAGCTTGAAGTTCAAAAATGCCTTTGTTGTTAGTACACTTAAAAATCCCCACCCACACTAAACTACTTAGTACATAAAGTGATCTTTATGTACAAATACTTACATAAAATAATACTTATTTTCTGAAACAGTGAAGTAATTTATGACAAAGTTAGACATGTAGAACTCAGAAACCATATTTTAAAATTTTGACCTCACTGAATTCAGTGGTAAAATTATCAAATTTTGTGCATATAAAGATATACAGACATAAGAATCACTTTAGAAAGCTATCACAAGTAAGCTTCTAGATTTTACTGCCTCTTATGTCAATATCTAGCACTACTGTGTTAAAGGTCATTGACCATGCAGTGTCCTGCTAGCAGGCACTGACCATGACAGGTTGCATTATTTAAATGGCAGACACAGAGATGACTGTAGGTTCTTATCTTAACTCCACCTTCCATAGACCTTTTATCCTCAGTGAGAAGCCTTGGTAGCTTTACTCTGTTAAATCCCGCTACATCATTTGTCTGCTAAGGCTTTTAAAATCCTTAGAAAGGAAACGTATTCCAAATTTTAAAATGGAGGGGATGACCTTCCCCTCCTCCGCCTTCTTTCTGTTGAAGTAACTAATGGAAAATGAAATATTGAATTATACTGCAAAAATGCCATCTTCATGAGTGAAAGCAAGTCTCCTTCCCTCACCTCTTCCCAAGAGTAGTAATACCACCGGAAATCCTCACTGGGGAAGATTGGCACGAGAGATAATGCTATTCCTTGAAAGAAAAAACTGAACAGACATAGCCATACATTTGCTCCAACACTGGTGACAGGAACAGAAATTCTCCTGAGGGTCCCTGATCCCAAACTCTGCCTGTTAAGGCTCACTTGAGTACTGTTCACTTCTCCTAGAGGCACAGAACTGCCAGGCTTCTCCACTGAAACAGAGATGGATCTTGGCTTAAGGATGATTGGCCTAAAAGACACAATAGTCCAACCTGCATATCTTGATTGTCAGTTCTGTGCTTTAAGCAGAAGACCTCTGTTCTAAGCTTTATACCATATTTGTTCTGATAGTCATAAAAATTAAGGGACTGTCAAAACATTCACTTTAAGAGCAACTGAACTGCCATGATTCTCCCCCTATTACTCTGTTGAAAATAAGTGATTTGAAAAAAGTTTGTGGATGATAATTTGTAGTTCTATTTGAGCTGATAAAAGTGGCCAAAATAAATCGTAAGCAATTGAAGAAATTATATTTCAAACCAACAGTAAATTTTTAAAATTTTTATTTTAATATGCTTTTTATTTTTAAGTTGTTAGTGTAAGTGATAGTTGGTTCAAGAGTACGTTGCTTTCCAGATGCAGAACCAGAATAAAACTTGCCTCAGTTTGTCAAAGGATTGATACAAGCAGTGTTAGATTGCATTTTCTCAGTAACAATTTGTGTTGCTCAGATCTATTAAAGAAGATTTTGATCTTGACTGTGTAGCAAAATGCAGCTTTTGGGCATAGTCAAGGAGAAAAGATTGTTCTTTCTTAAACTGTTTGTCACAACATATCCAAGTTCTTTTTTATGTCATAGACACTAGTGTTAGGCAGGTTGGAAACCCGTTCTTAGTGTCCTGTGTTTCAGCAGAATGTTCCAACATATAGAAACACTGATGGCATAAACTTATATAACAAAATAATATGAGAGCTATTGACTGCATTTTAAAACAATGCTTGATTTTTGTCTGTCTACCACTTGTATTAAAATGAAGCCTTTCCTCTAGTTTCATTATGCAGACAAAACTAAACTGACTTCATTTGAGCATTGAAACAAAGTTATTGGAAAAAAAGAGAGGTTCCCAGGGAGTTGTTGTAGTCCTTATTACCTCCAATAAGTGCAGAGTCACTTCTGATTGCATTAGCTAGGGGCTCTCCCCCATCTATCGGTCCAGAGTGATCTGCAGTAGAAAAAAAAAGTGAGAGGCAAATGGAAGATGGGTTTTCAAGTAATTCGCACATGGTTACTGTTCATGTAGAGTATGGTACAGTGGCAGTCATGTGGGTCCATAAGCATGCAAAGAAGAACTGTGATGTAGATGATATTTTTCAGAGATAAATAGGAAAATGTAAACATTCAGAGGAAAAGAGAAAGGCTAGAGAAAAGGAAGTAAGTATATATAAAAGAAAATTATTTTTAAAACTACTCCTGAGTTGCTAACCCACACGGGGGGGTGGGAAGGGGGGGGGGAGGCAGGAAACAGTTGTGATTCAGGTCATGAGTACTCTAGCTTTTACTTCAGAGATCAGAGCAAGTGATAACCATATGCTACCTGCAAATGAATGGGTTGTTTGACTTGATGTTGAGTCAGCTCCAGTTAAAGTACCGCAGTTGGATTCAGTGAAGCGTCCCTTTACAATGACAGGGGCTGAGCTGCTGTGGTGCAGTGCAGCCTTCAAAGGAGCAATGTGGTTGAACTGCACTGAAGAGAGACATCCAATAAACCCCTGAGAGTTTGCTTTCATAGTCTCCTCATCTACATCGCTGTTTTCTGTTAATCAAAAGGAACAGAATACAATTAATCAGAGTGCAAATGCACAAAATAAAGTGACAGAAGAATAAATGAATAACTAACCTGTGTTCCTCTGAGTATATTTGAGCTACAACAACATATGTAGAGTCACTGAATCCCTTTCTTGTCTGTCTTTAACGAAAAGACAGTCAGATACATTCAACCTCCCCCCCCCCCTTTCTTTTAACAGATGACAGGTGCTATTCTGCTGAGGGAAATGCTTTTAACTTACTATAGCAAGTTCCAAAGCAAAAAGATTCAAATGTAACCAAAATATTTAAATTAAAATGCAACATTTTTTCATTCTGCAAAAAGATAAAGATAATGCATGCATTCATGCAAAACACATTTTTTATTAGATTTCTTCTCATAAATATGTACATTATTGGATCATATCCTTTCCACAGTTTCATATATCTACTCCATCCCATCATCATCACGTCTGTCAAAACAGAGAAACATCCTCCCCCCTTATTCTCTTGAGTTGTCTGTCTCAATGTATGTAACCTGCAAGACCTCTCTGTTTATTCACCAGCTAATGCTCACTAACACATCACTTTGTAAATGGAAAACAGTTTATTTATTTCCTCTGACAGTTCTAATTTAAGCAAAAACTCTGGAAGTACTAGTTATTCAAGGGGGACTCTAAAGAGAAGTAAGTTTTCAAGTTTTGTGCAAATAAAAAGGGAATTTCAGCTCATTCATTTCTACATCCAACTTATCCTAGAGCCCATGAATGAACTTGTGATCTTTACAATGGTTACCATAACAATTTTAAATACCAATGTGCAATGCACTCCTCAGTACCATTAGGTTAATGGTGAAAATTGGGCTAATGTGTTTTGGTAGAATATTGCAAAATAGCACAGCAGCATTTTCCTCAACTACTCTCTGCTTATGGCAATGATGATGCATTATTAGATAGATGGATGTCAGCCAAGAGTCTGCCCACCTACACTGGTGGATTACATGAAATGTTGGCTGTTTAGCTACCTCTATTCTCTCTGTAGCATGCACTGCTTCTGACGATTGCCCCATCACACTGAAGGATCTGTTATTTCTGGATGTCTTAAGAAAAAGAGTAACTTGAAGTATCAAGACAAAAATACCCAAAACCTCTTGTGACAAAAATATTTGTCCCTAACTACAAGTAGGATAGAAAAATTCAAGAGTGAAGCATTTTTTATTATTTTTTAGTTTCCTACACAAACCATTTTTGTAAACATTATAGGTGCACAATATGAAATAAATATTAGATATTTAAAATCCTTAGAGTTCATTTGACTCGTTAATTAGAAAAAACTGCTCCAATAAAGTAAAGCTTTTTATTAGATTAAGCAATCTTGCTGGTAAAAGTGATAAGGTTTAGGGAAGACAAACTCTTCTCCACTTAGTGCTTAAGTCAAATTTAACTGACTGAAAATGACAAACACACACAATTTGCTTGTCAGACACTTTATTTAATTGTAACCTGCAGTTATGCATCCTTAAGCATCTTTATAGCAATTCATTTGCTAAGTGTACTAAAATTTTTTCAGCAAAGACAAAATTACTCCACCTATATTGCCTTCTTTGAAAAACACCCCAAAAGCAAAACACAAACTCAATAACTCTCTTTCATCTAGGGGTTTCAGTTGATGGCAAGCTGAACATGAGTCAACCAGTGCCCTGGCAGCGAAAAGGGCCATCTGTGTAATGGGGTGCATCAAGCACAACATCACCAGCCAGTCGAGGATGGTGACTGTCCCACTCTACACTGCACTGGTGCAGCCCCACCTCCAGCACTGTGTGCAGTTTTTGGGTGACTCGATACAAGAAGGATATAAAATTATTAGGGTGTGTCCAGAGGAGGGCGACCAAAAAAGGTCTTGAGAGCAAGACTTATGAGGAGCAGCTGCAGTCACTTGGTTTGTTCAGCTTGGAGAAGTGAAGGCTGAGGGGTGACCTCATGGCAGTCTACAACTTCCTCAAGTGGAGCAGCAGAGAGGAAGGTGCTGATCTCCTCTCTCTGGTGACAGCAATGGAACAGAAAGAAGTGGAACAAAGCTGCTTCAGGAGAAGTTCAGATTGGATGTCAGGATGAGGTTCTTCATTGAAAGGTTGGTTGGTCACTAGAACAGGCTCCCCTGGGAAGAGGTCACAGTACCAAGCTAGGCATAGGTCAAGGAACATCTGGACGATGTTCTGAGTCATATGTTTTAGTTTTAGGCAGTTCTGCAAGGACCAGAATGTTATACTTGATGATCCTTATGGATCCTTTCCAAATCGAGATATTGTATGATTCTATAATTATATAAACGTGTTCAGTAGAAAAAAATAATGCACATTCGACTTTCACAGTCAAATAACAAGAAAGAAGCACCAGTAACATGCTTGTAATGGACTGCTGCAAAATCTCACATTTGTGCAACAAGCCTGTGTTGGTATGAAAGTGTTATTATGGCCAGGTTTTTTGCATTAAAAATGCTTATTATTTTAAAACTAATTACACAGATACACCCACTGATTTCAGTTGAATCATGTATGGCTGGTTGGTTGGACAAGGGGTAACAGTTTTAAATGAAAGAGGGCAGATTTAGATTAGACTTTTTGCTTGTTTGTTTGTTTTTGTGATGAGGGTAGTGAGCAAAGGGTTGCCCCAAGAAGTTGCGGATGCCCCATCATTGGAAGTATTCAAGGTCAGGCTGTATGAGGCTTTGAGAAATCTGGTTTAGTGAAAGGTGTCCTTGCCCGTTACACAGGGGTTGGAACTACAAAATATTGAAAAGGTCAGTGTAGCCATAGTTACTACATATCACAAACTACACCGGCTCTGTTTTTATATTGTTGTGACAAAAAGTGTTGTTAGAGGAAGAATACACAAATGGATCTTTACTTAATATGGGAATGTAGCAGCACAGACAGAGGAAAGAGAACTATGCTTTAACTTTTCACCAGCACCACATCTTTTATCATTGAGTTTTCCCAGTTTCACAAATATGAAAATAATAAGATCTTGAGAATTTTGTTCAGACTATTTTGTTTTAACAAAATTGACAAAATGGTAATTGCAGATAAATAAATTCCATTTTGATCATCACTACAGAGAAACAGACAGCTTTTGATAAACCATCACTAGAGAAAATATTTTGTCAAAGCTTAACTTGTTTTTAAAAAGTAACTCCAAAAACATTTTTGTGTACATTATCTTATCCCTAACTGTTTACATCAAAATCTAATCACATAAATTTTTTCAAATATGGTACCTGATTAATAGTATTCTGTGGTCTTTGTGTATGATTTCACAGTGATTTATTTTTTCCTGAGAGTAAAAAAAATGCAGTATTTCATAATGCTTGATTGCAAAATGAGAGAGAGAAGTGTGAAATTATTTTTAATGGAACCCACTTGATAATTTTTCAGGAAGTACTTATCCATGAATATATTTATACTTCAACAAGACTAAAGTTTCTACCTTGATTGTGACTCACTATCCAATTAAATCTGAGACAACAAATGTCTTTCAATGAGATTAGGGTTATTATTTTTTATGTGCTGTGATGACATTTTGATCTATGTTTTAGAAAACTCTGTGGTGTTCCACTTACCTAAAATCTTGCCAAGTGTAAGAGACTTGATTGCATTGAATTCTGTTCCTGAAGACAGAATAAAGTTCATCCTTTCATTCTGGTTAACCTGCAGAATAGTGTGAAGAATGAAGTAGACAAATGGAAGAGATATTCATCAAAGCTTGCAAAAAAGCAGAAAAGATCAGGGTTAAAAATAAAAGGAGCCGAGGGAAGCATTTGTTAGTTACAGCATTAAAACTAATCAGGAAACAGACGATCAGCTTCCTCAGATCACTGATTATAGCTGTGATACTTCTTAAGCATCCTACGTAATAAGCCTTTATTTATGTTATTGATTTGGCTGGTTCCTTCTTTTTCATCTATAAGATGAATAAAAATGGTAAACCTTCAAAAACACGAAAAAGGGTCTGGTCTTTTCATTAAAAAAGGCACTCAACACTTGGTTCATAAAGATCAAATATTATACTATAAATGCTCTGTCCCCCCAGGGTACCCCTAGAACTACTTGCCTTCAAGCCTTATACCAATGCATAATTAAGCAAACTTAGCTCTAGCCTCAAAATACTAAGTTGTAACATCTGAGTTTTTCAAATTTTAATATAAAAAATGAAGACTTCTTTATATGCTAGTATCTACTATTAGCAAAACAAATGTTACTATTTCATAATTAAATTACCACAAAAATAAAAAATATATATTTTCCTTAATAGTAACATTCCTTTGATGTAAAAGGGACTAAACAAAATTACACAAATAGGATTAAATTATTGTCTAGATGGTAACAGATTCGTACTGTAGTTGGATATGTAATTTGAAGCAAGAAAACCAAAATGAAAGACCCAAAACAAATGACGACAGTCATACACATTTCACAAATTGTGAAAATTTAACCATCAAGAAATTAATTGCATTTTCATATAAAATTATGAGGAGGTGTTGACCATTTGAAATGGACAAGATGAACACCAAAGAGGTTGTCTAACACAGACTTTCACTGTGCATTGTGAGTCTGATAACCTTTGTTTTACTTACTTGAGATATTAAAACACAATTTGGGGATAATTGCCTTGTAACTATTTACTGCATTTTGCTTTGGATCGTCTACTTTTTAAAAATAATCCACCTTTTTTTTTTCTTTTTTGTCTAACTGCATTACCTCTGCAAAGAGCATTTCCTCCTCTCTGTTAATCTTCACGTGTTGCAGTTGTCCATCAGCCATGCTTTTGATATTGATGCTGAAGATATCAGGATCTTGATGGCTGTCTAGCTTGTACCTGATCTGTAAACTTCCTGCATAGATAAATAAAGCAAAAGGTACAGCACACTACATACACAACAGGCAGTGTAGATCACATCCAGTGCCATCTGCTTCACAGGTGCATTTGAAGAGCAAAACAAATATTTTGTTTATTTAAGGAATTACCTATGAGAAATTGACATAAGTGAGAAATGGAAGAAGATGAAAAGTAATAACAATGCTGGAAGTAGGATGTAGCGGCAAAGATAGCCATGAACTGTCATAAATCTGAATAATAAGCTAACATTTGTGCAGAAATTTTAGTAAATGCTTTTATAACACAGCTGAGAAAGACTTGGTCTGGTAGCTCATATCAATGTGACTTATCAAATAAAACTGAGTACCTTACAAGTACTGTTCCTGAATAATGTTTACACTGTCCAGACCTGTGAACCTCTGGCCAGTTGACAATTCAGTAGTGTGCAGTTTATAGTTTCTAGCTCACTTTCCATTTCTTGTTGTTAATTCCCAGCATACTGTCTGTGTGCATCTAACCACACAGAGCAACAGAATCACTCTTTCCCAGCAGAACACAGGGTCAGCATGGTTTCCTTGTCAGAGGTTCCCTCCCAGCTGTAAATGGACTACAACTTTCTACTCATTCTTTGGGAAGCAAGGTCTGGGCCAGACCCAGGCCATTCATGAGTAAAATGTGTTCAACCTCACACAATGGGGAAGATACTACAATTATTCTACATCCAAATCTGCATCCAGGAAAGCGCAGAACCTTCTTCAAGCACAGAACCAAGTGACTGCAAAGAGCCTTTGATAAACCCAGACATTCAACTCTGTGAGGTTTTTTTAATTTAAAAAAAATATATACATCTATGTAGAAGAAAGAATGGAAAAGACAGATCCAACTAATTTAATGTTCAGTTTAAACTGAAACATCAACTACATTATGTGCATTTTCACAGATATACAAGTAGCTTATAAAATTAGTTGAATGAAATGACCTCTGATTAATTTGGAAAATAGACAATGCACCTTCATTGTTTATCATGAGAATGGCAATTCCCATGGCAACTTGCTGCTCAAGTAGCAGACAGATCAGATACATTTTGAGTTTCATTTCAAAACTTAAAAAAATGAGATATTTTGTTGCATTTCTACAGCATATCCAGAAATACATATTTTTTGTCAACATGATGAAAATAAAACAGCAGTAAGAGCTGAAATTACAGTAAGAAGAACGTTTTTCATGTCGAAAACATTGCTTGGTGCAGCTGAAAAATAATTATATCATTTAAAGCAACAACAAGGACAGCCTTTAGTTTGTGGTTTAGGTCTGGGAGTCTGAGTTGGCAGCTATAACATTCATTAGTATTTCCAGACAGTTTATCTGAACACTCACCATTTCTGGTGAGAATGACTGAGAGGTATTCCTTGTAGAAGGAGCTGACATAAAGCAGTAAGCTTGGTGTCCGTGTTGTTCGGAAGGCAAATGTAATTGCTTCCCTGTTCAGTGTCATGTCAGCATAGAAAGAAGAAGCATGAGAACTGGAATTTTTAGCTAACATGTAGTATTCTTGGAAATTGTATGTCACAGAAGTGCCAGTCCCAAAATAGGCAGAGACCTCTGAAACAAAAAGTAATACAGTTTTTAAATATCATCCAAAACAAGACTAAAGCTTTTTTTTAAAAATAATATTTCTGCCACAGAACAGATAAAGCTGAAAAAGAAATACAAATGGAACTAGCAATTAGAACTATAGAAAAAAATAAGACCAAACCTGGGCTAGAGCAAAAGCCCAGTTAGACATGTGTCCTAAATATCTGTTGCATGAAGTGCTTCTTTTGTCTAGTTTTAAACATCACTATCACCTAAGAACTCCTTCAAAATGGCTGAAAATATGAACTCAGTCCTGTTCCTGATGATCTCACTATCTTCTTACAGTAAAAAGAAGTTTAAGGTTCTTTTGCTTCTTGGTTTTTTTTTTAAATTTAGTCTTAGTTTTGAGATTAAGACTTGAAAGACAGAAAAAAAATCAGTTGAGTGTTTCTCTAGATTAAGTAAAGCATAAATATTTTGCAAACATTTAAACATATCATTAAATGACTTGTAAAGATCTTGTTCTGGACTGTATTGTCCTGTGTTCAGTAATTGATAAAGCTAAAAGACACACTTGCCTTTCTTACAGAATGGCCCAGCATAGGCAGAGAAAGTGCAGTCACAGGAGAATCCACTGTATTTCTCTTTACATTTTCCACCATTGTGACACAGGTTACCATAGCTGCTACAATGTCCAGGACAGCCTGGTTCAACTCCTGGCGTTATCTTTGCTCTCTCTTCCAGGTCAAGGGCTATTCCATTCAACTGTAATGAACGAATGCATCCCAAAAATCCTTTCTGCCTCGATGCTGTCCCACCTGAAATAAATTCACATGAGCTTTTAAAAATTTTAAAGAATTGATGTGCAGAAACCTCTTTATGTTTCACAGCTCCTGAGCAGTCTGTTATGAATTTCTAAGATACAAGCCTATGCATCTGAAAATATTTATAAATAGCTTTAAAAGCATATCTGATTTCTTTTTGGTCAAGGACTTATGGTGAAGCTTTGAAGTTTTTAATGGAAAACGTGGATTCCTCACAGTGAAATACCAAGCAATGATGCGTACTTCTGTTACTTCAAAAAGGAGTGAAATCAACAAATTAGGTGGTTTTCTCTTTTTTTTTCTTTTTTAAGGAAAGAGAGGAGAGGAGAAGGGAGGGGAGGGGAGGGGAGGGG